>OY829506.1:14151182-14551896 GCA_963691665.1 Clepsis dumicolana
CTGATATATAGTATGTAACTCAGAATCATAATGCTCTTTCGAAAGAGGTACAGTTAGTAGTCTATGTACATAACAATGGAAAGCAGCCAGTTTATGCTGCCATGGGTGAGTAGAATTTGCAGGTATGACAGTATCTGTGTCTAACAAGATTTATAATATTTTAAAATCAAATAACATCAATGTTGCCTTTAAGACTACTAATTCTTTACGTTCTAGACTTTGTAATAACAAAGAAAAGGTGGATAAAGGGAACAGGTCGGGCGTATATAAACTCACTTGTGGCGACTGTAGTCAAGTATACATTGGACAAACCGGTCGAAGCTTTGATACTAGATTTAAAGAGCATGTCTCGTCATATAGGCATGATCATCCAGAGAAATCAAACTTTGCCAAGCATTTATTAGAAACGAATCATTCGTTGTTAGACTCAGATACGTACGAAATTTTACATTATTGTGATAAGGGTTTGCGGCTATCGGTTTTAGAACAATTGGAAATTATTAGGTACAACAACATGGGGTCTATTATTAATGAACAAGTTAATTTGGTTTCTTCGCCTTTGTTACGACTTGGTTCTAATTTTAATAATGTGTCATAGTAATAATGAGAACATGACTTCTCTTTTTACCGTACTCGGTTAAAAATAACGGGGTACCTGGCGTAGATTAAAAATAAAAATAAAAAGGGTAGTTTGGAATTCATTTCTTAAAAAAGGGTAGTTTAGGACTTACATAAAAGGGTAGTTTGGAATTTATAAAATATTAGTGGGTACGTTGGTTTTGTCATTAACTAAGTTGAGTACATGGTTTACATATGTCAGTAGTGGAAGTGGTGGCATGTTGAGCGGTTGTTGTTGTGCTTCGTAAATGGCCTCGTGGAGAGTGCCGAAACGCGTCAGCGTTTAGTATAGTGGTGGTGGTGATGGTTGGGTCTGTGTGGCATGTGTTGATTCGTGTAGCAGTGGAGGTGGAGGTGTTGCATGGAAACATACATTTGCCGCACAGATATAACTATTTGTCATTAGTGGTCGCGGGTGAGCAAAGTAATTGTTTTTTAGTTCATAAATATGGACCTCCGCAAAGTAACGCCTGATTCAATAAATTAATACAAATATTATTTATGGAAAACCAAAAAACAGTACAAGGAGATTATAGAAAAACAGGTACCTATGATAGACAATAGGCGGTCTTATCGCTTACAAGCGATCTATTACAGACAACCAAAATACAGAAACCAAGATGAAGAGGCTAATTTTGATGGCAGAAATTAACAGAAAGGAGAAACGTAAAATTAACATAACAATTTATTACGTATACATTAATAATATATTACATATATAAATACATATACAAGTAATATTTATACAGTCAAATACTCAGTCAGCAATTGCCTACTTCCAGACCTGTTTTAGCAAAGAAAATTTGCTCACTCGCAAATCGCGACCACACGTGTAGGATAGCTACGCCTATTCGACAAATGTGAGGATGTTTTTATGCGACATCTCCCCCTCGACTGTTACACGAATCAATACTTGTCACACAGACTGGACTATCACCACCGCTGCACACTAACTATACGCTGACGCGTTTCTTAACTCTCTACGGGCCCATTTTCAAAGCACCAAAACCACCGCTCAACGTTGCTACCAGATTATTCTAACGACAAGTAAACCATTACACTTAAATTAGTTATTTGCGATACCCACCAAAATTTTATAAATCTACTTAACCTAATCTAATATTTTGTAGTACTTACTAACACTTAAATTATAAGGTTTCATTGTTTACTAACACTATTGTATATACTATGTCTGAAATAAAATATTGTTATTATTATTATCATAAATACCAAATTCTACCCTTTTTACACGACTGCTCAACGAAAAAGAGTGTATTGTTTTTACTTAAATTTATTCTTATTTTTTACCAACTACGGTGAAGACAGAGGGGTTATGTTTTCATTAATTCTAACTGTCGTTATTTAAATTAGACCCAACTCGTAACAAAGGGCAAGAGACGAAATTAACTCGTTCATTAATAACGCCATGCTGTTGTACCTAATTATTTCTAACTGTTCTAGAACCGATAATCATAAACCATTATCACAAGAATGTAATAATTTTTACTTTCGCGATTTTCACACATTATCATGATACTCGAGACTTAATCGCATAAAAAAAAAATTAAATTTTAATGCTTCGAGGTATTTAAATTTAAACATATTTTTTACGCGATTAAGTCCAAGTATCATGATAATGTGCAAAAATTGAATATTTCGTATAAATCCGAGTCTAACAAATAATGATTTATTTTTAATAAATGCTTGGCAATCTTTGAATTCTCTGGATGTTCATGTTTATAATGACGAAACATGCTCTATCTGGAAACTTCGACCAGTTTATCTAATATATACTTGATTATAGTCGCTACAAGTGAGCTTATATACATCCTGTCTAAAAAAAAAACAGCTAGTGTAATGAAGAATGTGAAGTGAAAGCACTTCCTTTATTATTACACAAGCTTTTATCCGCGGCTTCGCTCCCGTGAACCATAAGCAAGCAAACAAACAAAGCAAGCAAGCGTGCAAGCAAGCAAGCATTCAAACAAACATGCAAGCCTGCGATCAAGTATGTATGTAAGCAAGCATGCAAGCAAGCATGCAAACAACCATGCAACCAACCATACAACCAACCATGCATGCAAGCGTACAGTTAATGCATCATGATGTGCAATAAGAATGCAAGCATGCAGGCAAGCAATGCAAGCATGCCAGCAAGCAATGCAAGCATGCAAGCAAGCACGCAAGAGATCACTCAAGCAAACATGCAAGCCTGCGATCAAGTATGCAAGCAAGCACGCAAGCAGGTATGTAAGCAACCATGCAAGCAATCATGCAAGCAAGCATGCAAGCAGGCATGCAAGCAAGCATTTAGACAACTAAATCCTAACCTAACCTAAAACTTTAACCTACATTGGTTGGGATCTAAAGTTCACGTTCGCATTATAAAGTCAGCTTTAAAATACTATAACTATAAGGTCAATCTCAGTACTGCAGCTACTTTCAGCGAAAGATCAACATTGCACTGCAAAGTACCTAGTGCATTAATTTTCATAAAAGCAGCCATGAAGTGTTTTCCTACAAATATGTCTGTCTTTGTATGGGACAAAAGTGTTAAGTAAATTAAACGTTAAAAATATTAAATGCTGATAAATACTAACTTATCACTTAGAGCTAGGTACTTATCTTTATTGTTGTGAAATGCTGCCGTCTAAATTCAAGTTCAAATATTGCCTTGAAAATTCGTTTAAATTTGGTTTGAAACAGTCTTCAAATCGGCGAGTCGTCAGAATCGACTGTGAACCCGAGAGCGGCAAATGTTTGCCAACTTACGGAGCTTGGCACTAATTTGTCAACCCTCATTAAGTTATCTTCCCCGCGTTCCGTGAAATTTTAATTCCCTTTGTCTCTCTTACTGTACCTACTTAGGTGTAGAAAGGTTTTTCGTGTACCGCCTTATGATATAGATGGTAGTGTGGACGTCAGGGAAAATAAATGTGCATAGCGACAATGTATGCTTTTACCGCGGTGCTAGTTATAATTTGTTATTTTTGGTCATTTAAGTAGGTGCAGGAGTGGCGGACACATTTCAAGACCTAAATAGAGATGGGATTCGAGTCGGAATTATACGTACTGTTTTGGCCATTTGTTAGGCTGTGGTTCGTGATAAATCATGCGTCAGCTGTTCCGCGTTTTATAAAGAACCGTTTCATGTGATACACGAGACAATTCCTATGAATGTCTTCTAATAATGAGAAAAGTCTAACATTTATCGTTCGTATGGAGGTTAGCATAAGTATGAATTTAACTGAACATGCGAGTTGTTCGATCTTACATGCATGTATACTCGTGTTATATGTGTCGAAATGCCGAATAACGTTCTTTTTAGGTTTACTGCTACGAGAAATATGGTAGAAAGGAACCCTTATGGGTTAATCTGTCTTGTCTGTCAGTCAAAGCTAGTTATCTCAGGAACTACTAGTGCCATCGTCTTGAAATTTAAAACGGTTTTAGATGATGCTTGACCAATCCTTTTGCAAATAAGAAAGATTTTTTTTGCGATAGCTTCTGAAAGAGGGTTTTAAGTTAGGCTACTATTTAGGTCATGCGGGATGTAGGCCATATGAAAGAGCGCTTTTTGCATATTCTATAACATTTTTCTGTATTTTAGGCCGCTTAGTTCACGACTTGAAAAAGTACCGTTTCCTCCCTTATCTCCCAAGTTTGACTAGAAAAAATCTGAAATAATTCTATATGTTAGAGGTTAAGTTTAATCTGTACGATTATAGGAAAAAAAAAAATTTGTCTCTTAAGTTAGCACAATTTTTAGGGATAAAAAAAAGTTCCACTATCGATCAGGAGTAAGGCGCCGTGCCCCTGTCTGTATATCCTACATCGAAGAACTGTACGTAAAGTGACACAGATAACATTATAATGACGACACAGAACCCTCGGTCCGCGAGTCCAACTGGCTCTTGAGAGCTAAGATGAAATGCATCTTGTGCCAATTACTCCGGCTGTCTTACTTTCCACACCGGAACACAACAAACTCTTCTTTTTAAGAAATTTCTAGTTTAGAAAACAGTTTTTGAAGGTATATTACAGCATAGAGCGAAAAACAGAATATCTGGGATCCGAGATATCTGCTTTTTATCACCTCGCGGCGAGTATTGTGAGTTGTAGAGAAAAGTAACCGCACTAGGGCAATGGTACGGTCGTGACCGCACCAGGGGGGTTACTTTTTTACTTTACTGCAGTTTATTGTACCTACATAACTTCAGTTTTTCTAGATAAAGAGAAGGGATTTTCTGTTGGGCGGCAAATGCTACTTTCTGACCTAGGGTGGCAAAAATATATAAAAAATACTTGTTGACGTTTAAAGGTAATAGTCGGTTTTTCAAGAATTGGTAGCGAATTGGTGGACTACCTATTCCTTATAGGGCTGGTAGCGCATCTGTGATTCCCCTTGTGTTGCAGGTTTCCATGGGCGGCGGTGATTGGTTTTCATCGGGTAATCCGCCTGCTCGTTTGCCTCCTCGTATATAAGGAAATAGTAATAAAAAGAAAGAATTATAGCAGAAACATTTTATGCTTCTTTGATATTTTATTAATTATATTTCTCGTATATAGTACGGCAAACTGCGAAGCTACTGTGAGTTCATTAACATCACAACACCAGCACAATCAAGTATTCATAACAATTGATGCACATGATATCCTCCACAGACATACTAAAAATAGAATAAGTTGCCATACAACTACTAAAGTCTTTTGGTCATCTCTTCAAAACTAGAAAATGAACCGAATGTAACGCTGAACAGATGTAAGTCTCTCCAAGATGCTCCCGTACCGAACAGACGTACGCCTTCTGCATCTATCGATATCCGACAACCTTAACCAAGTCTTGTCCATGTTGCAAGGAACGTAGGCAATCGATTTACACTACTGCTCCGTGGTTTCAACTCGAGAACAATAACCACCTCGTCCTTATTTCTATGCGGCTCCTAAAAATTCACCTTTCCCAGTCCCAGGCGAAACACAATTTGGTTTTAATAGGTTGGTAATTTTTAGGGTTCCGTACTTCAAAAGGAAAAAACGGAACCCTTATGGGATCACTTTGTTGTCCGTCTGTCTGTCTGTCTGTCTGTCAAGAACCTTTTTTTCTGGAACGCGTGGAGGTAGCATGCTGAAATTAATATCAAATACTCAAGCCTGCGGTCCCTTGAAGCTGTGAAAAATCAACCTTCTAAATCAACGCAATCAAAAGATACAGTAATTAAAAAGGCTATTTCCATACAAATTGCCGATTTCCAAAAACCTAAAGGGTACTTCCAGATGTCCTAGAAACTTGAAATTTGGTATGAAGTAGCTCTTAAAGCACAACCACTCCGAAAATTGTCAAATTCTTAAATTTTTATGTCTGTCTGTAGATTTCGCAGACCAATATAAGTTGACCCCACACTGCGTACATTTTGCTTAGGAGCAGGGTTCGGCTTACACTGGCCTTCTTAAAACACTGGGGAAAAGCGTTAAATTTTTCTACGGAAACCCTCGTGCGCGAGTCCAACTCGCACTTGGCCGGTTTTTTTATTAATAAAGAGAAGTCTTTGATCTATTTAGTTTAGACTAAGTTTTAGTCTATCTCAACAGTCTGTCTGTGGTACATTTTCTCGAAAGTTGCACAGCGCAAGAAAGTTTTGCAGACGTCGGGCTTAGAGTAACAAGTATGATATCACGACTGCTTCCGAAGCAGTGAGACGCGCAATTTGTCTATTCACCGGAGTCAGCGAACTTGTGTTTTGGTATACCTAAGTTTGTGCTCGGTTTTTAGGGTTCCGTACCATAAAAACGGAACCTTTATGGCATCACTTCGTTGTCCGTTTGTCTGTTTGTCAGGAGCTTTTTTCTCTGGAACGCGTGAAGGTAGCAAATTGATATTAATATTAAATACTCAGGCTTGCAATCCTATGACACTGTGATAAGTCAAACTTCTAAGTCAACGCAATCAAAAGGTACAGTAAATAAAAACAATGTCGTGGAATTAAAATTTATAGGTTCTATCCGGTTAGAGAAACTTGAAATCTTGGTAAGAAGGTAGCTCTTATAGCACCGCTAATCAGATAAATCTGAAAATCTACATTTTTTTAAATGTCTGTATGCCAGTGATAAATATAAAATGACCCCACGCTGAGTACATTTAGCTTAAGAGCAGGGCTCTGCTAACACTGGATACCATAAAACACTCTGGAAAAGCGGGAAAAAATTTCGAGACTCGAGTCCTGTGATAGTCGAACTATTTTATATACCTAACCTAATTTTTTTACAGAACCCTTAGTACGCCAGTCCGACTTGCGATTGGCCGGTTTAAAAAAAAGTGAAAAAGGGGTGGATGAAGGGTAAAAACAACACGTCTTTTAATAGTCTGTTTTTATGTTTTTAATGTGACTTTGAATTATTGTCTTTTGGAGTGAAAGAAGTTTTCTATTGTTATTTTTACGTAACGGTTTTTTTTCTTGTTAAGATCCACTTGTTCATTCCAAAGCCTGAAAAATAAAGAACATGAATGACTGAGTGAAAAAAAAAAACATTTATTTCGTATAACTGTGATCCATAGTTGTGTGCACATTCTAATTATAATACAAAATTAAACTAAATTAAAATTAAACTGTAGAATAAAATTATCATAAAATGCCGTGGTGATACGCTTGTAGGCTCAGCGAATGATCGCGAGTCAAACAACCTCCAGGATCTGAAATCTGTCATTATCCACCAATGAGAGATAAGCAAGCTATGATTGGAGGATATTGACAGATAGACCTCACTCGATCACTAGCGGATTATTGACTTGCCGGTCATTGAACGATGGACGCTATATCTACTCCGTTCATTTTAAGATTTTGAACTAACCGGTCAAAATATCATACATTTTCGGCGAGTAGAAGACCAATGAAAATGAAAAAAAAAAAACCGGCCAAGTGCGAGTCGGACTCGCGCACGAGGGTTCCGTAGAAAGATTTTAACGATTTTCCCCAGTGTTTTAAGATGCCCAGCAGAGCCCTTCTCCTAAGCAAAATGTACGCAACTTCATATTCAAGTCAACTTATATTGGTCTGCGAAATCTACAGACAGACATAAAATTTTTAGATTTTGAGACTTTTCGGAGTGGTTGTGCTATAAGAGCTACCTTCATACCAAATTTCAAGTTTCTAGGACAACTGGAAGTACCCTTTAGGTTTTCAAAATACGGCAATTTGTTTGGAAACGACTTTTTTAATGATTGTATCTTTTGATTGCGTTGACTTAGATGGTTGATTTTTTCACTGCTTCAAACGACCGCAGGTTTGAGTATTTGATATTAATTTCAGCATGCTACCTCCACGCGTTCCAGAGAAAAAGGGCATTGAGAGACAGACAGACAGACGGACAACAAAGTGATCCTATAAGGTTTCCGTTTTTTCCTTTTGAGGTACGGAACCCTAAAAAGGACATTTTGAATAAAGTATCTGTTAACGGTATTTATTGCATGTTCCCCACAGTAGTCAAAAACAATTTAAAATAGTGTCTTCGTTTTGCTCAAAAACTTGTGCGAATTCGGCCGTTAAGTTTGGCCGTTTATTTAAATAAACGGAGCAAAACTCGTGGCACTCGTGCTTGCAATAATCCACTGTCATCGAATCAGAATTTCTTCACTCAGTTTCAGTTTCTTACATAATTCCATTGTGCTTGATGTTCGCGCCACAATAACTCTGCAATGAATTGACAACAGTAGAAATCTAAAGTTTGTTTATGGCAATACTGATTTATAGTCAAACAACACGTTTTGAACTTTTGATTAGATTAAACGGGTCATTGTTCATCCACCATTAAAATACCTCTCATATTTCGTGTTCTAGAACTTTTTTACAGTATAACGGCAAAACATATTAAACAGTGGCAAAATTGTCCTCCAATGGACAAAGCCATATTTAAAACAAAAAAAAAAGAACTGTTGATTATTACTCTCACAGTTATTCATAATTAAAGAAATGTCTGAGTGACATTGAAAAAGTATTACCACAGCGTGATTTTTCTGGGTTGCCAATTAATATCTTATACATTATCGTGGGACGATTCTAATTCGCGCTCCATTTTGAGCCCTCCTTGACAGTGTACATTGTTCTCTTTCCCCAACCCTTTTCCTTGTCGAAAGCATTTATGATAATGCTCCCGTGCGAGAGATGTGTCGCTCGGAATTAGTCATGCCAATGCGTTTTTTCAAATCCATTCTCCTACGAAATTACGTCTCACAGGACATTACTGTATAACACGGGGTGAATGACACATTAAAAGAGATAAACTGGGCAACTGAGCGCCGGGGCGGCTATTTATTCTACGTAACACCTTTTGGGGTCAGGCGGTGTCCCATATCGCACTTTTAAGTTTAATGTTCGTGTTGAGAGAATAGCTACGGCTCGGGACTCTCTTTTGTTATTCGTTCGATGCCAACTCGTAAAGCGTGACAATGTGGGTTTAAAACGCATCATTTTTATCCGCAAGCACGCAAGCTTTCAAGAAAATAAAACCGAATAAAATAAAGCGTAAAAAACATGAGGTTTCCCGCGCGCCCGCCCCAATCCTTTTACGCTTGTCGATAATGTGATTTAAGTAAATCAGCCAATTTCAATAAGTGCTTCGCCTGGGAACAAATCTACGCTTATTCACCGAGACCATAAATCCTGAAGACGGGCCACCAGACGTATCCGATTGATATCGTAAATATTCCTCACCCGGTTTCCTATTGGCAAATTACAATAAATTCTACGAAGTGATAGCCCAGGAAGGTCCCGTTGTTCCCCAGAAAAAAAAACAATTTTTGTAATGTAATAATAATGTAGGTCAAATCGTTTTATTACTCGACACTGTCGCTGTTTCACGTTAAATATTATTGTGAAATGATAAATTATAATGTAGCATGTAGCATCTAGTTTAAGTAATTACAAAGTTGGAAACGAGGAATATAAAATTGAGCTTTCAAAAATGGCACGAAACAGCTGCAACCAGCGAATTTATTGTCTAACGCACTCAGCGGCATTCCCCATCTTTTTCTGTCAAACGGTACGAGATCGCGCGAAAAAGAAACGGGGAATGCCAAAGCAAAGCCGAGTGGGATAGACATTAATAAGGCCCCAGGTACGTACAAATAGAGTGGCGAGTGGGCGTACTCGTACCCATGTGAACGAGTAAATGTTTGCACAAAACGTAATTAATGTGGGACTGAAAAGTGTTTGTAATTAAGAATACTCATTGTAAAATCATAAGATTTGCTCGTCATAATAAAGATTACCGAGGGTTCCAAGTTCCAAACCATCGTCTAATAATATTTTAGCTACTTTACGTAGGTACAATCTGTTTAATGTGGGATAAACAGACAAATGGACAGCGTCTGACTCTTTACCCTATAGCGGAATTTTAAATGATTTCTAAACAGCTGTGCTATTTAGTGACATCTTTTTGACTCAGACAGACCGAGTTACATGAAGGGTTCCTTTTTACAATTTTGGTTCGGAACCCTAATAAAGTGATACCTTGTGATGTTGATTTGAATAAAAATACTTTCGAATACTTTTGATGACGACATTTTAATGTGCGTATTAAGTTTTCCGTATTATTTGTAGTCCCTATATGCATGCTATTTGCCTTTAACGTTTGCTAACGAAACCCAGCTCGCCAAGTTTAAGTAGTTATGTGATTTGAAGGTATTGTCCAGCTCAGCACGCAATAACTTTTAACTATTCCGACGCAAAGTTTTTAATTAACCTTTAGGGACAGCAATGATACCCGTGGTCTAGATAAAACTCCAAATTTGATTAAAACCTTTTAAATTGGTTAACGAACTTTTACTAAATTCTCCTTTATTACTTTAGTGTCATTCACTTTTTAAGCTTACAAAATCGGATAGTTCCATTTGGGGGCATGGAAAAGCGAGTTGAACATTTTACAAACACATGATTCAAACACTTGATGAACATTGTCACTATGTTTTGAGAAACAGCTGCTTACTGTCAATGTTACACGTGGCGTCATCATAAACTAGAGATGTCATGTTTTAAAGATTGTAAAAACTTAAGGGAAAACTTCATCAAGTAACAAATCTCGCTGACATGACCCGCGCGATCTTACCGCGAGAAGCCCTCTCCGACACTGCGTCACCCAGCCGTGATTGCGACTAACATTTGATGAATTACTTCACTTTCATATCCCTCCTAAAAATTACTTTCATGAAAATGAACTGTCGTCAGTTACAACAAGACTTCCGTTGTGCCTCCTGGCGTTTGGGTTCTTTTTGAAATGCGGGCCACAAAGGTCCTACTTAACCCGACAGTTTTGGGGATGTCGCTCTTACAACAGTGTCTACGAGTACACTAATTAAATGTTGAACAGACATTCGCGGGCTTACATGGCAAGTTGCCGCCGCCATGTTCCACGAGGTGAGAACGGGCGGGCTCCTAAACGAACTTTTCTAATTACTTTTACGTAGGGCTTCACACGTCGGTCGAAGGTTTGCCCGTTGCGGGCTAAACATCGTTATCACTTTAGTTAGTTTTACTTACTCGCTTCCGTCGGCTCTTCAAACTTGACTCCTTCTGTGACGAGTTTTGCCGTATGACTTGTGAGTTTCATCATCAGCATCACCAGCGTTTTTTATGCCCCACTGCTGGGCACAGGCCTCCTCTCACAATGAGAGGGCTTGGGATATAGCTCCTACGCGGGCAAAGTGCGGATTGGGAACTTCACACGCATCATTGAATTGCTTCGCAGGAGTGTGCAGGTGCCTCACGATGTTTTCCTTCACCGAATAGCTAGTGATAAATTACAAAAAACTCAGAGGTTCAAGCCGGGGTTTGAACACACGACCTTGGCTTGAGAGGGTCAAACCACTAGGCCATCACGGCTTTGAGTGAGTGAGTGATACTTATGAGTTTACTGCGATGCAAAAATAAAACAAAAATATCTAAATGCATTTTTGAAATTTGAAGCAAGCGTCGGTGTAACCATTAAAATCTTTCGGTAACGTATGTCGTTAATATGAATGTGCCTCGTGTCCATAAAAAGGGGTGAACATTAACGAGTTTTGTCTCGCGACCACGAGCGAGCTCGCGTCTAGGGACGTCATTAAAAACTTCCCTTAGGTAACCATCGTTTGGCCACATGCTGTTATATTGGGACTATCTAATTATCAATTTAATCACATGGGATAATACCGCGGTGACTGAGATGCTTATTCTTGTTATGCACCTACTTATGTATACAGCGCATGATTTATTACTATCGTCATAATTGTAAAGGCGATTTAAGTAGGTGATATCTATTGAGTAGCTTGAACTCTACAACCATGGTTCATAAGTGTAATTTTGTGCTCTTTCTACGACTTTGCAAATGATTTCAGTAAACCTTGAACTAATGTTACGTGGTTTGGTCGAAAACCTGTGAATCCTTTCAGTGTTTTATCAGCATAATTGTAATGATTCACTTGTTTCATTTAAACTGCCTTTATTTCATTTTAAAAGGTCCCGTAACAAAATGGCCTTTCTCTTTTTATTAATTAATTATGTACATCATTTTTCAACCCTGACTGGCAGGCCTTGCTGTAATAACCGGCCCAATTTCCCCTGATTATTTCACATTTCAGACAAAAGGAGTTCACCTGTCAAAGACGGTGAACAGTCTGCCCTTGGAATAGGAATTCGAGTCTTACTTTACTTACAAAGACTTGTTAAAATTACATTCTTCGTATACTTACTTACCTATTATACTAGTTTTACATAAGAATCGATTTCCATGAAATAATTAGGTAAAACCACACACAAAATTTCGTCAATTTTAATAGAATCCGAAACTTGAATGTACAATGCCGTGATGGCAGAATTTATGTGAAATTTACAGATTCGATTTCAGTGAAATTTAAATTTCTTCATGCCGAAAAATTTGCTTTAGTCTGAACTATAGGAAAGTTTTATGAAAAAACCACGAACATGCAAGAGTAATTTTGAAAAATTACCTACCCATAATAACATGCTATTTTGTTTCTTCGCCGCAGCGGGATAAAAAATGAGCGAATTAAATGCAAATTTGTAATTAATTAATTAAGGTACAATGCACAATTTTGATATTTCTGTAAAGCTAAGTACGAGGGTATCCTTGACAAACAGATGCCTCCTGGAGTGGTACTGTGGTGGTAGAAAAAGCCTAGTTAAAATCTTTGTAAACATAATAAACCCAAAGCATAAAAAGAGAAATGAAAATGCAGGAAGGTGACGATAGACGCAAACGGCAAACTTCATCTTTACTTTAACCACAAACAGGCCTAAACAGTTTTTTCGACACTTTATCTAATGAAGACAAGTCACTTTTCGCACCTAAATCACATGAAAGACTTTTTAATAGCCAATCCCTATCTCTTTCAATTAGGTATTTGAGTAACGAAACCAATTAAAACCGTCCAGAATCAATCATAAAAAGACGCGCAGGACAATAAGAAAGTTGGCAAGAATTGCCTTCGCGCGCCGCTGTGATATTGTAACCAGAAATGGAATGCAAATATTGAAGCCGGCAGCAATGCAGTAAAAGAGGAATATAAAAGCTTTTTATGCAACGACACGCTCGATCTAGGCAGCGGCACACACTATCCGACTCCGCCGGTTTATATACCGATGTGTGGCGAGATGTTGTGCGCGTGATTGGAGTGCTAATAGATAGACTAGCAGACTTTGTTCAGCCTACGCGCTGGTAAACTTTCAAAGAGGGATTCGAGTGTGTTTGTGGAGTGTCGGTAACAACGGTGCATCTTCAAGTAAGTACTTCAAGTATAAAAAAATAACAATAGAAAGTGATATTTCAATTTTATTACTACGATGCGTTCTGTTCCTTAGAATTCTGGTTACACTTGGGAACTCCTCAAAGACTCCTGGAGATCTAACTTCGCTACCAAGAGCCAAACACTATAAATATTAAAAAAAGCTTCATTGAGCTTTGCTCTAATAATCTGCCGTCGTAGTAGGCAGTAGAGTTGTGCCTGTTCGGTCTTTAAAGGAAGCGCTCCAATCTCGTTCAATCGGGGAATGGAACTGGTTCGGACTTTTAGTTCCTTCAGTTCAGTAGGTCAGTGAACGAGTTGGAACTGTTTAGATCTATGAATGATACGAAACGGAATGATAGCTGTTCATATCACTCGCACTTGCTCTAGAGACACTTTGAACGAGCGCTATTTATCTCGCTCGTACCGTGACCGCTCTGCGTTGCCCTGCTTGGTCACTCTCACTCGCTCCGTTCCGCTCAAGCAATTCATCCACTCCACTCTTCTACCTACTGAAAGGATTTAGTTCCTTTCGGCCCGCGATGGGAATTCATTCCTATAAGTTCTTAGTTCCTGACCGACTCAAGCCTAGTAGGCAGCTGACCCTCAAACTGTTGATCAGATCTGACTATCTGACTGCATCGCAGAGTACGCAGCAATACCTCTAGTGCTCAGTAACTGGGCCCGGCAGGCAATCCTCGAGCATTCATGCGCTCCCAGTTAGCTCATGCCTGCCTCCGAATTAGCGCAGAATTTCCAAACAGCGAATTCTGCGTATCGACGTTACGAGTTACGAGGCGCTCTCCTGAATACGCTAAGGTTAGCGCGAAATTATTGCATGCACGCAATGCAGGCAACGACTGAACGTAATGCAAATTAGTGAATTTGGATATTCGTATCTCAATATGAAATTAGGTCAGGGCTTAAATAACATGGATTTACGGGCCATTAGTGGTTAATGAAAAAATAGGAGGCGGTTTTAAAGCAAAAGCGCTGATCAAAACTGACGACATAATTATATCAAACGCGTACTTGATCTTTCTCTAGACACCTTTATTGGTACCTAAAACGTTACTAGGTATTTGTTATGTAACATGCCTACTTAAAGTAAGTACGATACAAGTTGCATATAGCCGTGGTAAATAAACGCTAACTACAAAATGTAATTACGGTTCTAAGTTAATTTTAAAAGTGAAAAGTTTGCAGGTGTGTGCCGTGCTCGACGTTTATGAAAAGTTTCGTTTTAAATAATTATAACTTGCCGAAAACAACACCAACATTTGCACACCCTAAACTTTTGCGCTGCATGCTAAATGAAATCGCCACTTGAAATAAGTACGAACCGCAAAGCTGTGCCCTAAGCATGACTTGTCGAATCCTGCGTTACGTTACGGTTATCGTATCGAGAAATCTCATACTAAATTTTTGTTCCAAATACGCTCACGGGCGGGCGCTGTTCCAAACGTCATACAAACTCGTTATAGTTTACTATTCGATTTAACGTGACGCAGGATTCGACAAGTCGTGCTTAGGGCACTGCTCGTTGAATATTCGACGCGTAAAACCTGACATAGATTTTAAATCCATAAAATCACATTATTAAATCCACGCATGAGAATCGGCGGAACATAAAAAAAATGTGGGACTCGTTACAATAAAATCATACACGGATATTCAATTTCTCTGTAAATTTCAATTGGAGAAAATTCACCATGAAAAGATATGAGCTACAAATCGGAACCCGTGTCCCGAGACGGGCACATGTCTGTGGATTTATACCGTCTAAAAGAAAATGTCTTTGGCGACGAACGCTTTTATTGAAATTGGCCGCATTACCATAATAATATTAGAGGGATTGGCAGCCATCGGTGAAGTGTAAAATCTTAGTATACTACCCAATGTTCCCTTCTCGAAATACTGCAATCTACATATATTATGCCACCCGCGCCATTACAGGGATTCTGTTATTACCCTATCTTTTCTTTCGGAGCTTTATTTATTTAAGGTTCTTTTACAGGTCTACTTATTATCAGTGCCTTCAAATGATTTTAAACGTGCTGTTAATTTTGTATTGTAGGTACTTTTTCAAGATGTTTATGCTGTAACTTAAATTACGAGTCGTATCGTATGTGGTAGCTTTCACCCTCATAGATAGAATGATTTTGAGATTTTTGATGCATTTTTTTTGCCTCCTCTCTTATTTAAAAATATTTACGTGAATATATAGTTATAACTATGAAAAAGCATAGTTTTTGGGTGGGCATTGTTATTATTTAACATTTAAAATACCTCTTTTTCCTTTAAATCAGATTTAGTAAAATGCCAAATTGCATTAAAACCAACCTGAAATCTTCTCTCCCGACAACTTCCGTCTCCTTTCAAATATTCCGTACCAAGTCTCCAATGCTTGGCTATACCGGTACGACAGCACCGAATAAGTAAACTTACTGTTAGAATAGTTAGTCTGTACTTGTACTGCCATAGTGTATCGTAACGCTGCTGTCACAACATCTAGCCGTTTTATGCAGAGCGAAGTTAACTGTGAGACGCTATTGTGATTAAGTGTAAACCACATATGATTTTCTCTGGTAATATAAACTTTTGTACGTTTTTTAGCTTCCACCGTTCGAGTTGTGTCGTATTTTGTTGCGAGTTCATGAGAAACGTCACAGTGAGATGTCTATTGATAACACTATTTGTATTTTAAGACGTTTGCGGGCCAAAGATTTACTAAGGCCCTGTAATTTAATGTGTATATTCCAGATTGTTAATTACACAATAACCCAAATCGTTTTCGACAAATATCATTATGAAGAACACCCAGCTGCGACAACAAAAAGTTGTAGTTTCATACAAATTCTCCATTACTTCAGACAATTCAATAACAACTTCACATTTACATTCAACAACAATCAATCCCCTTCCACAACTAAGTAACAACGCCCTTTCGGAAGGGACAATATAATATCGCTGCGGCAAGACGAATGGCAACATTATCTAGGATTCCATTTGTACGTGCGCGTTTAAGTTGAGACACGTAAAGTGTTGCGATTTGTTCGTGTAAGTTGTGTTTATGCTTTTTTGCGGGTCTTTTTGGTCGCATGACTGATGGAGGGCGCGACGTGACGCGTTTTTCGTTTGTGTTACGTTTTTGTTTGCGTTCGGATGTGCATTGGGTAAATCTTGGCTAGGCTTTGAACGTTGCAGAGATTGTGAGTTATTTCTCTGAATTTTATTTGTGTTTTGTTAAGGTTCGATAATCAGCATACCTCTTAGTTAAGTATAGACTTAGTTCACGATCGTACTAATTGCAAAATTTGTCAACCACAATTTTGCTTTGAGCATGTTTATCTTTTAAGTGTAAGCTTGAAGATGACACAAATTTTGCAAATAAGTAGTACGGTTGTGAACTAAACCATCGTATGATAAATTTATTCTTTGCTCTCTTTTAAACCTACAAGCGGCAAGTAGGTACTATTTGCTCAAAAATTATTTTATATTTCATCTGTACAAAACGAATTGATATTCCCGATACATAGTATTATTATAACTCAGGCATATTCGATAGCTACAAATATTTGTGATCGCGGGTGAGCAAAGTAATTGTTTTTATTTCGTAAATATGGACCTCCACAAAGTAACGCCAGATTCAATAAATTATGATAGCTACAATTTCTTAAGCCTAAATACTTTGCAGATCTAGAACCCATAACTTCCATTCCTCGGCCTAAGCTGCTAATGTACTCCATTAGGTAAATAAGGCCACGCCCCCAACGAATAGCTGCGACCTTCCCTGCGATTTATGACAGCTGTCACGTACTTCAGGACAAGTCGGACGCCGAGAAGTGATAAAAGTGTTGCCGCGGGCGCGCTTATACAGCTGAAGCGTAGGCGGTGTACACTATTACCTAAACTAAAGATATCTAGGCTAAGACGGTAACTTTGTGAGATTTGGTAGGTCCAAGAAGTTTCTTGGTTCATGCTTAATCTCGACAGGCAGAAGAGTAATATAATTATAACGAAATAAATAATGCTAAGGTAATGATTGATGTACAGAATCGTTTAAAATTATTCTTATTTTAATCCTTAATTCTAATTCTAATGTTATTAAATTTACATTCAAGAAATCAATATTTACAAGAGCTATTTGAAGAATAGTCGTTAAATAATGTCAATTTATAATTAATAATCATGTACAATCATTGGTTTAACTGCGTTAAACAGAGTTCCTCTTTTGTTATATTTTATTGTATAGCAACATTACCTGTCAAAATTCTGTTCGTCATTCTCTTGTCATTGTATCGATTCACCGAGATTCATGACTGTAACGTTCTTACAATTTATTCCTAATTAAACCAGCTAAAATCTACAGTCCACTTTTATATTCAAGACCATATATCCTGAAAGACTCGAAAAGGAAGTTTAGGAATTTTTTCATGGTCCTTTACGAGCCTCCAATTGGAAGAAGATTGTAAGGTCGGAGAAGGTCGGGCTACTCCTTCAGGCTTAAATCCAATAAGCCGATATTAAGATCAGCGTTGAGATCATCCAGGTACGTGCAAGTCAAGAGCTGACACTCATCATCACATCGCGTCCCATTAGCCAGGACATTCAGCGATTGATGGGTGAACAAAGCCAGCAAGCACGAAGCGATTATTTTCAGATAACGGGACTACTTTTAAAGGTACATTCAATGAGTTATCACAAATTCTCATTCAGTCTGCGTCATCAGACACTTCAGATCTAGGCATTCAGTTTTCATTTATCCCTGCCTATACACCACACTTTGGTGGGCTATGGGAAAGTTTAATTAAATCTATTAAACACCATCTCAGGCGTGTTCTCGATCAAAGTCACATGACATACGAAGAGATGTCTACGCTGCTAATTCAGATCGAAGCAATCCTCAATTCGAGGCCTCTTACTCCAATTTCCGACGATCCTAATGACCTATACTCATTAACTCCTGCCCATTTTCTCATAGGACGGTCCATTCAATTTGTGCCTCATCCACAGATAACAACCGCAGCTATTACATCACTTCAGCGCTGGAAACGTATTGAGCTACTGAAACAACAGTTTTGGCATCGGTTTTCTAATGAGTACATTCTCTGGCTACAGCAGAAGACCAAATGGCACACTTCTACAGAGGAACTCAAGGAAGGCACTCTGGTTCTCATCAAAGACAGGACTCTACCTCCTCTCCTGTGGCAGCTTGGTCGAATCACTCACGTCATCCCTGGAACTGATGGCATCGCGCGGGTCGCAGACATCAGGACGAAGAAAGGCATCATCCGCCTGGCTTTCAACAACATCTGTCCCATCCCAACTTCTTCATTTGAAAACTAATATATTTCAAGGGCGGCAGCATGTACAGAATCGTTTAAAATTATTCTTATTTTAATCCTTAATTCTAATTCTAATGTTATTAAAGTTATATTCAAGAAATCAATATTTACAAGAGCTATTTGTTATATTTTATTGTATAGCAACATTACCTGTCAAAATTCTGTTCGTCATTCTCTTGTCATTGTATCGATTCACCGAGATTCATGACTGTAACGTTCTTACAATTTATTCATAATTAAACCAGCTAAAATCTACAGTCCACTTTTATATTCAAGACCATATATCCTGAAAGACTCGAAAAGGAAGTTTAGGGATCTTTTCAATTGATTTGTCTGTTAATAAGATAAGTAGTTAAACGTAGGCCTGTGATGAGCTGATGAGGTATGTACAATTCCTGAAATCTGAATTGGGTTCCATCTTAGAACGTTCTCACAGTAAATGTCAAGAGAATTGGCCGTCATTATAACGTGCGATATGTAAGTTGAAAATATTTCATTCAAAATTAATAACGAAAAAAAAAGAAATACTTATAATTTTAAATAATAAAATTGCGGCTTAGTTTTAATGAGATGAGATAAGATGACACGTCTCTATCGTCTGTCCGAAATATCCAAATGTTAGAAACGTAACATACATTTTAATAATTAAACAAAAATAAAACTACATTGCACTGAGCATTTAGTGAACAACACAGAAAAACAGAACCAATTGTTCAAGATTTATATTTACGTCCAAAACAAAATGAAAAGCTTTTCTCGAGTACGTACTTCGTCAAGTGAAGGACTTCAAAGTTGAAAAACACGGAACAACATTTTTCGAAACAGTGGTCGCTTGCACACAATTTTACACTGAACAATTTCTTCTGCTTCGTTAATTTTTTCTTTGTTTCAAATGAACAAATTGTTTCTTTGTCGCACAAAAGAAGAGATCAAGTGCAAACTGTTTTTAATACGCCTCGCTAATAACACAGAGACGTTTACACTAATTAAGCGTTCAGTTTACCGACAGAGGGCCGCAGTCTTGGCGTTCTGTAAGTCTTCATTTTAAGACTAGTAGGTACTAGTAGTAACTAACCTTTCCGTTTATTACTGCTTATTTATTAAAAAATATAAATAAAATAAAAATCATTTATTGCAGGACCAAAATCCCATATTGTGTTAGTTACATCTTAAAAATATGTTAGTACAATTGCTATTACATTTGCATTTGAAGAATTAAAATCATAGTCAAAGTCATCAATAATAATAATATTACAGAATAAAATAATAAACATGTCCACAAATATTACTTAATTGTCCCTGTCGCTATTCTATCCCAGTGTCGTGTCATTGGGTAGTCCAAGCGAGCGGCCTACATCCTCAGGATGCTGTTGTTGCCGCCACGAACACGTTGCATCATGGAGACTACCCTCTTACGCCTCAGGGCATGAAGGCCATCCGTCTGCGCTTCCGCAAACATGCCTGACGCGCTACAGTGTAGCGGCAGCTTCAACAGCATTCTAAAAATGTTATTGTACTGGACCCTAAGCGCGTTATACACACGTTGAGTATGGCTCATCCACAGACTGCTCGTGTAAAACGTCTCTCAGAAAGCACTGAAAAGCGTTATTTTCACGGATTTAGTACACCGAGCAAATCTGCGAGCGAGCATATTCCCTCGAAATGCCATCGCTCTTCTTTCCCTCTCTATGTCCAAGTCATCCATTAAATCCTGAGTAACAATGTGACCGAGGTATTTGAACCTATCTACTGATTTTAAAGCTACACCGTCCAGCAATAAGTCAGGCACAACTACGGAGTTATATTTTTTTTGCGTTTTAAATACAACAATTTCACTCTTCTTCGAGTTGTACCTGAGACCTTGCTGGACAGCGTATCTTTCACATTTGCCTATGAGCACTCTGACCGAATTGATTGAGGGGCCCAACAACACCATGTCATCGGCGTAGCTTATATTATTGAGACAAGTACCGTCTACATGGCATCCTACATGTGTACTGCTGAGTTCCCCAATCAACTCATCAATTTATAAATTAAAAAGCATGGGGGACGTCAATCCACCCTGTCTTACACCACATTTAAGTCGGTATTCAGTTGACGTTACCCCTGCCCATTTTACTTGATTTACCTGGTTACTATACCAAAATTTGAGCAGTGAGACACATTCAGGCGGTACCTCAGTCTTCCTGAGCTTGCTCCATAGCAGATCATACGACACCAGGTCAAAAGCCTTCGAAATGTCAAGAAAGCACGCATACACCGGCGTCTGTCTGTCTGTGTAGTACCTGACAGTCTGCTTAAGACAAAAAATGGCACTATCTGTAGACAATCCTGGCCTAAACCCAAACTGAGCATCGTGAAGTTTTACATGTCTATTCAGTTGGTCATTAAGCAGACTATCAAGTACCTTCGATATTACAGTTGCGAGTGAAATGGGCCTATAGTTAGACATATCAGACAGATCTCCCGTTTTATTCTTTATTAATGGCACGACTATACTTCTCATGAGTTGTATGGGTAAGTATGCGTGCTGCAGGCATAACGTAAAGAACATCGCCAGAATGCCAGGCAAATGACCACCAGCATACTTGAGGTGCTCAATGTTGAGACCATCATGACCTGGAGACTTGCCGCGTTGCATAGCTTTAATTTTAGATGCAACTTCCCTTGCAGTAAACCTAACGGTCCCTTCACCCATGATGGTATCAGCACCGGCCCCACTCTCTTGTGCACATTCTAGTATTGGCGACACACTAAAATGTTTCCTAAAATTTTTGGCAATGATTTCCCTATCACCAGCCCCACCGACGCTCACAGGTACTCCTGGACGGTTACTTAACTTCTTAGTGTTCTTCCAGAAAGCTTTAAAGTCCTTTGTGGAATGATTTGAGGCTAAAATATCACTCTTTATTTGCTCCTGCCTGTTTTGGCACCACTTTAACTTGCGCTTAAAAAGCTCTTTGCTGTCACACATTTGGTCATAAACTGGACCACCCGATGGTTTCCCAGCTGACATCCATACTTGAAATTTAGATCTGGCATCCCTGTGAGCATCCGCGACGTACTTGTTCCAGCCCGCAATGTATCCCCCTTTTCGGTTGCACTTTCTGACATTGAATTTCTTAGCGGCTTCTGATAATATGCCAACAATGGAGTAGTACATCTTGTCCAGAACCCCCACGTGATCGGGATTCCTACATAATTGTTCAGAACAAGTCGACAACATCTCTGGTAATTCAAACCCCTTCAGTTTCTCCTGACACAATGAATCAATCACACAAATCAATTTGAGCAGTTTGTCTTTCCCCCCAGGCAACCCCTATCTTATCAGAAACTATGGGCTCACACTTAATCTGCACTTTGTGCAGATCACATTCAATAACCAGAGGCAAGTGGTCGGACCAGTATATGTCATGCCGCACTGATATATTATTTATTGTTTCTCTTGCTGACTTACTGACAATACAATGATCCAACCACCTGTTACATCCATGAGCTTCGCTCGTATAGGTATAGGTATTTGATGCAACTCCTAACATTTCGATGTCCATGCAATACCACCTTTGTTCCGCACAGAATCGAGCCATTTATTTAAAGAAAAGTTCTTCCGGATGAGCGTTGAAGTCGCCCAGGACATACACCGCTTCAATGACAACATTGTCTTCAATAATGGCACTTATTTCCCCGAGACATTCAGTGAAAATAGGCAAGTTCTCAGCTGCATTTTCAGGCATGTATTACACTGAACACGAGCACAGATCCACTAGTAAGATTTATTTTAATGGCTGATAAACGAACACTATTACACTCGACAACAGATACTGATTCATATGCACTTTTTCGCCACAATATAGCCACACCTCCATACGGACGACCCAGCAGCAGTCCGGCACTAACGTCAACCGCCGAGACACCCGTGTATGCGAAGTCCTGGTGCACAGTAGCCAATAACGGCAGGTCATGAGGCAGCAACCACGTCTCCTGCAGCGCAATAATATCGGCCTCTTCACACAGAGCCCCTATCCCCTCAATAGACCGTTTTAATGACTTGCAATTAAATGTGATCAATCTACTCAAAGTTTTATTATCTATTGATTTGTAAATATTGAGACATATTCACTCGTTTTCTCTATTAAGCTTATCCTGCGTAACGTAATCGTTATCGTATCGCCATCGAGAAACTTCGTATTAAGTTTTACAATTTCATGTGGAATTCCATTATAAACCTTTCGTCGATCATAATGTTTGAGAAAAACGTACGAGTACCTAAGCAGCTCCTCGAACAGAAATTACTGTCAACTCTTATGTAATATAATCAAGCAACTGAAGACATTCTAGTTCCAATAAATCACATTCTACAATGAAAACAACAAAACGCACAAAAACGAAAACATTACGATATCGTAAACTGCTACTCCATTATCTTTTCGCCGTTAAATTGCATTATTTGGTATTTCGTTGTCTACCAGACGTTATTATGACGTGAAAAATAACCACCAGTCCTGAACACGTTATTTGTCGATCAATACACGCTGAGCGTGCAGCGGTTAAACGGTCTGGAAAATATAATTTAAAATTCAATTCGGGGTAAAAAAAATGGTGAAATAGCTTTACGAAATAAAAACGCGACCCAATAAAAGCTTGAATAGGCGACATCAAGTACATTGGAAAGCGATAACATGACAACATGCGATAATTCGACATGCGACACACGAAAACGTAGCGTGGGGCGTCCTGAGGCACGATGGACGGACGACCTTAAGAGGGTTGCTGGCGGCGGATGGATGCGAGGAGCCGAAGACAGACTGTTGTGGCGCGCCATGGAAGAGGCCTAATGTCCAGCAGTGGACTGCTATAGGCTGATGATGATGATGATGCGATAATTGACCCAGCCAGCGAAGCGCCTCCGTTTCAGCTCGGGTGAAAACGCTTTCGTATGTCAGTCTGGATGTCCGGCTGTTATCCTCAACAGCGTGCATTTCTCGACCGATTCTCGTGGGATTTCGTAAGCAGGTTCGATAATTAAAAGTATTAGTTTTTGTCTATTCGTTTTTGGAAAAAAAAAGACAATAAAAATGGTCAAAAATGATCTCGTAATGTATACAGTTGACAGAACCACTAGTATGATAACATGCTGAAAAGCATTTGTCAATAATTTAAGCAAATTATTGTCTGGTCCCGTTGGTAGTAACTAGGAGACAAAAATCTTGAAATACCCATGATATTTAAAAAGAGTTCTTATATTTTCTTGGAGTGGGTATACTTACTCTATGTCGATGACTAGATAATATAAAGAAAGAAAGAAAGAAATAAAATGTTATAACAGTACAGAAACTAACTAATATATAATAACGTGACGGCACCAATATAATGATACGCTTTACGCTGACAAGCACCAGTAATGGACACTGAGAATTGCTCTCGGTAACATTCAGCAGGTACCTAGTGCATTCAGCAGGCATTATCGCGTAAAGGCTGTTTCGCGGCAAATACGGGACCCCAGTATCACCTTTTTGTTGTCGCTTCATTTAGTTTTTTTGCCAACATGGCTGGCAATATTTGCCGTCAAAAGCTGCCAGCATTTGGACTAAAATGTTTCCATACGAAGAACGCGCGGAATGTCAACGTTTATAGAGAACCGTCCGGCGCCCGCATTTCGGTACGGCAGCCGGAAAATGTACAATTTTCTGTTTTTGACGTCCTAAACGCGCTTCAACGAGATAACAAGGAATGCTAATGCTGTTGAGCGTTTGAGGACCGGTTCCGCTGAAATGTTTGCGTTGCGACTGTCCACATTGTAACTGCCAGGATTACACGAAGTGTTGCCTAAAGAAAAATAAAGCCTATAGGACGAGGAGTATAAAGAAATATTATGTAACTACATTAGGACTTAAGATCTAATAGAGCTAGATAATGTTGAATATATTTGCCGTCTTATCCTGGTCAGAAAATGATCAAATCCTGAATATATTTTCAGTTGTTTTATAACTTAGATCTTTTCTACAGGCGCCTATAGAGCAATTGTAGTTAAATTTGTCACGGTTAGTGGTCACAATGATAACGCATGCTTCAAGGAAATTGTTTTGTAAAGTGTTACCTGCTAATTAGATGGAAGTCGTTTAATATACATATTATTAATATATAACAGTTCACATACCTAATGTTTGAAATTATGATGGATAGATATTATTCCGGTTGGAAATCAAACTGTAATTTGATATCTCGTTAAAGTAACATCAAACATTCGCTTATTACAATATAGTAATTTGTCAACATCATATTAATAATGTGGTTTATCTTAATTAAAATAGGTCGGCGGAGTACCCATGAAACTATTCCAAGTGGTGCGTGTTAAAGTGTATGAGTACCATTATAATATTTTCTAGTTTAATATTGTTCTGAATTTCTGCCACGTGACTCTACGTGGCACCAAGTTTATCAATAAAATTAAATTGAACGGAAAAAAATCGTACAGGACTTTTGGTACCTGGGCATTTTCATTTAACTTGTGCTGTCAAGCGTTACATAAGTTATGTTTAAATCACGTCTTAATGGTCAGTTTTGTGACGAAATGTATTGTGTCTGACACAGTTGTGACGACTGCTAACCATAGTTAACTAATTAATGATTCACTGAAAACGCCCACCTATCTTATAATTACAATTGACATAAATACTTCATATTTTCTAGTAGTAACAACAAGTGAGGTAAACAGTCGGTGAAGCCGAGGACTTCGTCATTGAAGTTCTTGAAGTCAAATTATTTATTTCCAGGCAAGCCATATCAAATATTATAATTTTACCGACTTAAAATGGCTAACTGTTGAGGTGACATTTCTGACGATTAGGCATTACTTATTGAACATTAAAAAACAAATACAACAGACTTTCCATTATGAAAATCAAGCTGTAGATAATTCAGACTGGAGCAAACGACTCGACCCGCCCGTACGTCACATGAAATGTAGTTCCCATTCTTACCCGGCGTTAAGGTCCGGTACGCTTTTAATTTCACGAGTGTCTCTAAAAATAAAGCCGGTCGTTAACTAAATGAATACAATGACGCCTTAAAGTGTGCCGCGTTAGCTGGAGGTTTATTTCCTAAGGGAACGTTCCTCCTACAGACTCGAGTTTCCTCAAATATTATCTGACGGTTTATCGTGTTAAATTATTTTACGACGCAACTGATGTGATAAAATTAAGCGAATGAGCAATAGAAAGTTATAGATACAATTCGTCTTAATAGAATTTGCGACTTACAATGTAGTTTATTAAGCGTGCGGACACTAATAAAGTAATATTGCTGCGGGACTTGAAAAGTGAGACGTGTTTTGTATTCTGCATGCATTTGAGTTTTATATCGAGGTGCTGCTGATATCAACTGTTTTACAACATGAATTTTTCATTTGCAGACTAAATTTGAGAGTTGAATGACATACGAGTACCAATACCAATGCATTGTGTTTTTGTTCGATAGTCACGTGAGTCAGACGGGTAGGTATTATGATTTAGTGACTGTGCTCTTGAAAACTCTTTGCTGATTTTCCAAGTGTCCTAGAGCCGTTCAGGAGTGTCATGTGCATTGAGATGAAAAAATTGAAATGAAAAAGTAATAGGGAGAAAACCGAATAAAGTGCCATCATGTGGGACGATCACCAATCTGCCACAATGATGATACTAATCCATATTTTTTATGAAGTCTGGATAATGATCATTTAAAGCTATAGCATTAATTAGAAAATTGACAAACTTTTCTACAGGGCTGACTAATTGATTGTTTGCGATAAGTACGCGGTCTTGAATCAAAATAGCTAATGCAAGTTAGTAGTCGAATCATCATAACCACCCAAGAAACTTCGGTATCTTGCTTGTGTTTTATTGATATAGGGACAGTTGGTACAGGGACAGAACGGATTTAAATCAATACATCTCTTTCGAACCAATAAGCACGTGTGAAAGGGACGAACGCTTTTTCTGCGATAAAAGCTAGCGTGTTACACACTCCGATGGCAATGTTAGGTTTAGTAATGAATGTCGTTGCTACACCGTGCTATTTTTGTATTCCACGCCGCGGCATGCGTCCGGTGGTAAATAAATCCTTGACAGTGGCGGACAACGCGACGCAGGAGTGCAATCTCGCCTCACGATCGAGACCATGCGGGAATATTTACATTATGGCTTATGTATTTAAATGAACGCAGGCGTAGACTAGCTTTGCGAACCAATGCCACTGCACTGTAGTCTGAACCGGCGCGTTTTTAGAGTTCCATACCTCAAAAGTAAAAACGTCATTCAACGAGATTTTTCTAAGTCAACGCAATCAAAAGATATAGTCATTAAAAAGGTCATTTCCATACAAATCGCCGTACGGAGAAAACCTAAAGGGTACTTCCAGTTGTCCTAGAAACTTAAAATTTGGTATGAAGGTAGCTCTTATAGCACAACCATTCCGAAAAGTCTCAAAATCATAAATTTTTATGTCTGTCTGTAGATTTCGCAGACCAACATAAGTTGACCCCACACTGCGTACATTTTGCAGCAGGACTCTGCTAACACTGGACTTCTTAAAACACTGGGCAAAATCGTTAAAATCTTTCTACGGAACCCTCGTGCGCGGGTTCGACTCGCATTTGTCCGGTTTTTTCAGTAAAATTTTAATTTTTACTTTTATAAATATCGTGTAATAGGTTATTCCTGAATAAAGAGCATTTATTATTATTAATGGTACGTAACAATTTTATAGTCACTTTTAAATCGCCAAGGGCACCAATACGACTGCATCCATAAAAAAGTTTGTGTACATATTTTAGAGATTTTGTGGTGTATATTATATTTGTTGCCCTTGACTGTACAAAATAGTCCTTCCTCTGGATATACACGCTTCAGTGGTAGCGAAGCGAAGACAAAATAATCATTGAATCTCCCGGCAGTTTCATGTTAAAAATAATTCTGTGCGTCTTTTGCTATGGGGCGGCAAAGTTAAAACATTTTTTAAATTAAAACGTGATGGTTGTAACGACGTGTTAATAAGCTGTGCCCTTATCGCTTCGCCTTTTACTGTGTAATACGATCGTTCCCACCAAAAAACACGACTCCCTTTACTTCCCTTCAAATATCCGGGTCAGCCATTGTTTCTTTGTCACAGAACCGGACAGGCCTCCGGGCAAACTTTACTTTGCACCCAGTGCAGCCTCCACTGCATACAGTATAAACTTAAGATGCCTAATGCCAACTGCACTTGTCCTTTGTCGAGTAAGACAAAAGATATCTGACGTTCGCTTCAGTGAAATCACCCTTATTTTTCCTTTTCTTAGCGTTTTGTTGTAGAGACATTTAGAATTACTTAACACCAGTGCGGTAAATTTAAATTCGTACGTAGATTTTACGAGTGAGTGCCTGCCAGGTTAAGCTTTTTCCAGAAAAATACCTACTACAAAGCAATTTTTCTCTCTATTTTTCATTTAGTTCTGTAGCCAATTTATTTCAATCAACATAATTTATATTTTTTTCTAAATGCTCGTATAGAGAGTTGTCTTTATGCTGTGTCGTTAGATTTTTTATTTTTATCTAGCAATAGGTATCTCAACTGCCTAAAAAATAAAATAAAAATAAAAGTTTTTGCCTTATTCCAGATTTTTATTGCAATTTCAATTTCACAGCAGAGTAGTCTTTTTGCATCGTAGAGTAAATTTCCTTGAAGAGACAAAATAAATCTTAAGACTTCAATTTACAGGAGTCCAGATATAAAAATAGGTAATCTGCCAGGTAAATAAAAACAGAGGGCAATGAACTACTCTAGCGACAAAGCTATGAAACTTTTACATAGCCTCCGTCCAAAACATATATGAATGTCCCGATATAGTTTTTAATTTCAGTCTCATTCTGACAGGCAATATAATATGTTTGCTGTTTGCTGTCTGACCAGTGGAGTTTTTAACTCAATTATTAAAACACGAAAATATATAAAAATGTAGATTATTTATGTAGAGTACGAATATTCGAATATAGCGTAACGTAATCGAGTAGTAACGTTATCGAGAAATTTGTATGACGTTTGGAACACCGCCCGCCCGTGAGCGTATTTGGAACTAAAATTTAGTATGAGGTTTCTCGATTTCGATACGATAACGTAACGTTACTCAGGATTCGAAAACTTCGTGCTCAGCCTAATGGAAAACAATAGTGACACTATAGTTAGGTTGCCTTCGCTACGAGAATTTTCAATCACAAGCTTAATGCCTCCTCTACTTAGATACATGGTGACCTATATCATTACATATAAAAAAAAAATTAGGTAGGTATGTCATATGCACGCCGAAAATGAAGCGCAGAAAAAGCTACAAAATTGTAGCCTCTTTGGCCTCAGTCGCTCTCGAATAAGGTCCAAACTTGCGCGCAAATTTCAAAATGTTCGGAACATGTTTTTCGATTGTTTCGTGAGCATTATGACGTATCTTTCCTTATATTATTGGTGGAAGGTGTAATAGTATTGTAGCCACTACGGCTTGGAAATCGATGAGTTGAATAGTAATCTGTAATTTTTATTATTGTTGATTGTTGATCATATTGCACCATATAGCGTTGAAGAGGCATGACGTGATTTTTTGCAGGTTTAGGCTTTATAAAAACTTGTTTTTACGTTTAATTCATAAACAACGCAACAGTGGTTAAAATTCTAAGTTAAAACGAGATAAAAGGGATTTGGCTCCAGGAAACGGATCAGTAACAACCGCTTGTTAATCCGATACTCCGGGAGATTACAAAGAGATATTTCACTTTGACGGTTGGAAAAGATGCTTAACAAAGGTCCAGCCTACATTGTCACTGCTGAATTATCTTACTTAGAATTTCTTTGCCACATTTATTACACAGCTAGAACATTTAGTAGTAGTAGAGGTTTGAATATTCACAAATCCACATTGCACAAATGTTTAAGTCAGAATGCCCCCCCCCTTGTACATAAATCCTGTCTCCCCAAATACAAACCGTACTCCTACTAATCCACCCACTATTCCCTTCCATCTGCATTTGAGCCACTTAAAAAACAATGTTAAGGTGGTAAAAAGAATTCCCCGTGGCGCCCGGATCTCCGTCGCTACTCATTTGGCTCAACTTATAACGAAATGTTTGGACAATAATAGCTATGCGGACTGGCAGAATTTGTTACTTTTCCCATTTAATACACTTCACGTTAAAGACGATAAATCGTCTAAGATTTCTCTTACCCAAAAAATAAAAAAACAATTGTTCCAATTATTCACCGCCTTGCCTTACAGTTTTTAGTACAGGCAAAAATAGCAATAAAAATTATTTTAAAAACAAAGTAGAATCTAAAGTTAGCGACGGAGACCTGAAGGGGGCCGCGCGGTTACTTTTTTCCAGTGACGTACTATCTCCAGATAATAGCGACACACTCTCGGCCTTACAATCTAAACACCCTCGAGCTCCTACAAACGCATACTTTTTGGACCCGCCTACGTCGCCCGATGTTTGTTTAAACATTCACGAGACAGACACAGTGAATGCAATCTATTCATTTAAAACCGGTTCTGCAGCAGGTCTTGACGGACTTGCTCCCCAACACCTAAAAGACCTTACCTCTCACTGTGTGGGCGACGCAGGCAAACATTTAATCCTGGCTTTAACAAAATTAATAAACTTCATGCTGTCTGGCAATGTTAATCCCGAAATAGTTCCCGTTCTTTATGGAGCCAACCTAATTGCGCTCACTAAAAAAGACGGAGGTGTCAGACCCATTGCGGTCGGCTCTACATTTCGGCGATTAACTTCTAAAATTTCAGTTCGTCACATAGTTTCAAAATTGCAACCTCAGTTTGAACCAATTCAATTAGGTTTCGGTACTAAAGGTGGGTGCGAAGTGGGCGCACCTACCTTAATAACGATCAGTGTGAGGTTTTACTCAAAATTGACGTCAAAAATGCATTTAATTCGGTAAACAGGGACACCTTGCTCACAGAAATTAGGAATAATATTCCGGAAATTTATAATTACCTACTTAACTGTTATCATGAACCTTCTAAATTAATGTACAAAAGCAACGAATTATCTTCTGAAGTCGGCTGTCAGCAGGGTGATCCCCTCGGACCAGCTATTTTCAGTTTAGCCATTAACCCCATCATTCAAAATTTAAAGTCCAAATTTAACGTATGGTATCTTGATGATGGTTCCCTAGGAGGTGATGCAGTTACGGTACTTTCAGATCTCTCAGAAATTATAAATAAATTTAAGGCCATTGGTTTAGATCTAAACTTTAATAAATGCGAATTGTTCATAAACAACGCGATCCGATCCGATCTCTTCCAACATTTTAATTTACTTTGTCCAAATATCAAAATTGTCGATAAGCAAAACTTAAGCCTCCTAGGGTCACCAATCTTCGACGATGCCATTCCAGATTTAATCGCAAAAACTGTTTCAAAATTTCAAAATTCTGCAGACCGGCTGCTGGAAATCAGTGCTCACACTGCTATCACTATTCTAAAATTTTGCCTTTTTGTGCCAAAATTTACTTATTTGCTTCGTTGTTGTCCCTTTTGGAAACATCAAAATTCTCTGATCTCAATTGATTCCCTTATAAAAACTTCTTTGGAATCTATACTTAACTTACAATTCAATGGGCAATCTTGGACCCAGGCTTCCCTTCCTATCAGATATGGTGGGCTAGGTATCCGCAAAATTTCTAATGTTGCTTTACCAGCGTTCCTATCATCTGTCCACAGCACGTCCACCCTCGTAGGTAAAATCCTAAAGGATTGTCCTTCAAACTACGAGACGACGGGTTTGGTCGATGCTAGGAATGCTTGGCTTATGGCTTGTCCGGGTGAAAATCTTCCCGCTTATCCAAATTTCCAACGGAGCTGGGATGACACACTATCCAAATTAACTTATTCTAATATTCTCAGTTCCAGTTCAGGCCCAGACCGCGCAAGGCTTCAAGAAAGGAATCCGGTGACTGGCTTCATGCTTATCCTTCCGTTAACACCGGAACCTTTCTTGAGCCTGAAACACTGAGAATTGCAGTCGGGCTAAGACTGGGTGTTGCGCTGTGTTCACCACACCGTTGCCTCTGTGGCACCAATGTGGACGAAACGGGACACCATGGTCTTTCCTGTCAAAAGAGCGCCGGCCATTTCTCACGTCATGCCGCGCTCAATGACATAGTCCGCCGGGCTCTTGCCTCTGCAAACGTGCCGGCCATTTTGGAGCCAAGCGGCATTGCCCGCGACGATGGCAAAAGGCCGGACGGTATGTCTCTGATTCCCTGGAGAATGGGTAGGGTTCTGGTTTGGGACGCGACCTGTGTCGATACAGTAGCACCCTCACATCTCCAGGGAACCACACAAAAAGCTGGTGCGGCGGCAGAAACGGCCGAAAATAGAAAAAAATCTAAGTATCAATCTCTCGGTCCGAATTATAATTTTGTTCCTGTCCGGTTTGAAACTTTGGGTCCATGGGGTCCCAGCGCTTACAAGCTTATTTCTGAGTTACAAAAGCGCTTAGTTGATGCAACTCGTGACCAAAGGGCTGGCAGTTTTCTCTCTCAAAGAATCAGCATCGCTATTCAGCGAGGCAACGCTGCCAGCCTTTTGGGCACTATGCCACGGGGGCCTTATTTAGATTTAATTTAGTTTTAAGTTGTAACTTATTTAGTTTAAGCTTAGATTTAATGTCATTGTAAATTGATTTTATTATGTAAATAAAGTATTTTACACTGCTTAGTTTTAGGGACCTATATTTTGTTTGTCAGAATAGTTTTTTTTTGTAGCTACATTTAGTAAATTCACTTGCAACTAAGTAGTTACAAGGTGCTCTAAAGTCTATACTTTAGAGCACATCATCGTCATCATCATCATGTCAGTCGAAAGACGTCCACTGCTGTACACAGGCCTCCTCCAGGTCCCGCGATCTTTACCAGGTCGTCACTCCATCTTGTTGGAGCACAAAACGAGGATAAAGAGTAAAAAGAGGATAGAAATGTTAACGCTCGTATTTTATTCTAGAAATATTGTCCTCCACTTGCTATTAATGCACACATGCAGAAGAAATAGAAGTAGAAAATAATTTATTGACCAAGATTAAAGTACATTACGTAAGCGTTTACATAGCTTCTTAACTTATACCGAGGAAATAGAGTTTAGCAGCGGTTCTTAGGTCGGGCCTGTAGCTGTAGCCTGTAGCGCTTTTGCAGAACAGAACAGAGATGCAAGCATGCACAAAAATCACAAAAAATCACATTAAGAGACTTATGAGCTAATGTTAATACTGGCTAAAGAGACTGCGTGTATGTGTGTGTGTGTGTGTATACATTTCACTAAGCACTGGGCAACCACGCACACAATTACTAGTGCAATTAATCACGATTGAGTCCCACGGTAGTTTCATGTTAAAAGTGTAATTACACATTGTGAATGAGTTTCTTCAATTACAAAAACCGGCCAAGTGCGAGTCGGACTCGCGCGCGAGGGTTCAGTAGAAAGATTTTAATAACGCTTTTCCCCAGTGTTTTAAGAAGTCCAGTGTTAGCAGAGCCCCGCTCTTAAGCAAAATGTACGCAGTGTGGGGTCAACTTATATTGGTCTGCGAAATCTACAGACAGACATAAAAATTTAAGATTTTGAGACTTTTCGGCGTGGTTGGACTATAATAGCTACCTTCATACCAAATTTCAAGTTTCTAGGACATCTGGAAGTACCCTTTAGGTTTTTGGAAATCGGCAATTTGTATGGAAATAGATTTTTTAATGACTGTATCTTTTGATCGCGCTGACTTAGAAGATTGTTTTTTTCACGATTTCAAGGGACCGCAAGCTTGAGTATTTGATATTAATTTCAGCATGCTACCTCTACGCGTTCCAGAGAAAAAGGGTCTTGACAGACAGACAGGCAGACAGACAGACAGACAGACAGACAGACAGACAGACAGACCGACAGACAGAAAGACAGACAGACGAACAAAAAAGTGATCCTACAAGGGTTCTGTTTTTTCCTTTTGAGGTACGGAACCCTAAAAATGCTGTAAAACACCATTTTAGAACACATGTATCACTGAGTCACAATTCGCGCACTTGTGGCGTATGCGTATACGCCACTATACTATGCCACTTCTATTCTCTTTATATTTAGTTCTGTGCTAAAGAGAGACAGGACTTAAGACATCATCTGCTGAAGGCCAAAACTGTTCATTGTTTTGTAGCCGAAAATCTTTACAGTATTCATTTTTCGTGACCTAGTCCAACTATGACAGCTGTCGTCCCCATAAAGCAGTTTCTACTACGTCTCCTAGTCAATCTTTCAGCCTAACACTATGCAAATCTGAAGGAAGGCGCAATCCAAAAATACTTCAAACCTTGAAGCGATAGTTGCAAACATCTGAAAAAAAATCTTACTGTAGAATTTATATCCATAGTATTGCAACAGATTTTCTTTTGTATCTTCAAACTTGCCATTTCAGTCGTTTTTGTCGAACATCGTTAGTGTAATCAAGGTAGAAAATATTCTTTCACATTGTATGATTTCTTTGTTGTTGTCTAGACACCTGACGATCGCTGATGGGTTCAGGACCTCAGGTTGTTGCCGTTACTGTACACAAGGGAATGAAGAGACACATTTTTAATTAGATTCGGTGCGGCATGGCATGACTTCGTATAAAAGTTGTCACGAAAATTCTGAAACTTTTGGTCTGTGCTATGTAGTCCGCGTCTACCCGAGATTTCGTGAGCTTACGGGTAATTTTGTAACGAATGAGAACAAGACCTTTCATGTAATTTTCTTTGCAATGTTTGTGAAATGTTCTCAAATATTCCTAGCTCGCGAGCAACAAAAGATCACTTCATTGTCCATGCATTGAAAAAGTGGAAACATAATCAACGGCAGTGACCATAAAACATGGACTATAACAGGAAATAGCGTTACTCAGTGGTGTTTCGAAAGTTATATTTTGTTTTGAGATGGATGCGCTAATTTAATTGTGGCTGCAGATTCATCATCATCATCATCATCATGGCAGCCGAAAGACGTCCACTGCTGAACATAGGCCTCCCCCAAAACTCTCGACTCTGACCGGTCTTGTGCTTTCCGCATCCACCGCGGTCCCGCGATCTTTACTAGGTCGTCGCTCCATCTTGTTCTCCAACAACAACCTCCGCCTACCGACAGCTCGTCTCCCGGTCCGTGGACGCCATTCGAGAACATTCTGACCCCATCGGCCGTCAGTTCTGCGAGCAATGTGCCCCGCCCACTGCCACTTAAAGTTTCGCAATTCTTCGGGCTATGTCGGTAACTTTAGTTCTACTGCAGATATCATCATTTCTGATTCTGTCCCGCAGAGAAACCCCGAGCATAGCCCTCTCCATCGCTCTCTGAGTGACTTTGAGCTTCCTTATGAGGCCCATCGTTAGCGCCCACGTCTCAGATCCGTAAGTCATCACTGGCAACACACACTGGTCAAAGACTTTTGACTTCAAACACTGCGGTGATTTGGACGAAAAAACACTGCGAAGCTTCCCGAACGCTGCCCAGCCGATTACAGACTGCAGATTACAGACTTTTAATTTAAGACGAATAAAATGTATAAGAAAAATAATGAATATATGATAAATGAATAATAAATAAATAATAATAAGTAATGTGTTTTTAACTTACAACTATCATGATGCCGATGATGCTGTCTTCAAATTGTTTCACGTTTCTCCATACCGTTTTTAAATGTAGCATGGACCTTGTGTTTTCATACACCAACAATATAAGCAACTGTGAAATCTAAATTGAGATTTATTTCCGAATCCCGGTTAAAATTTGTTAGATGTTAAACGACTTCGAGAGCTCTAGCTCGTCATCGAGAAAACATGTCAAACTCCACGTTCATTTATTTTAGTGGCGCGAATTGAAAAGTGCACTCCATTTATGCCTTGCAGTTGTGCATCGCTCAATGGCCACCCTACATCAGCCCCAGTTATTGAAAATGCAAACACTGAAAGAGAGCTTTGATAGCTAGGAACGGCATCGCCGCACAAATTGCAATTTGTATTACGTTCATTTTGCCACCGCCCGATATCGAGGCGATATTATACAGCACTCCGGCGCTCGGCGCCCGTCCGCGAATAAAGCCTTACTCAGCTAAAAGAGTTTTTAAAGAGATTTACTTTGGTTTTTTAAGGTTCCGCGCGAAGGAAACGGGACCGCGGTGACACGGTGATGTATGATGGTAAATACGGTTACGAGTGACTTTGACGATAGACGCTCGAGATTGCAATTTGATTTCGGCTTGTTGGATGATGATAGAGTAGTGTTATTAGGATTAATGAGGCGATAAAACAGTCGAATTTTTAATCTGGTATTCTTGTATTTGTAACCTTGAACCAACTGAATCTTGAGCCACTGTGGTACCTTTTTGCCCAGTTAAATTGTCATAAGCCTGCGATTCAGTCTTCGATTGCAAATCGGTCAACCTAGCTCAAAAAACGCAAGTGGCCTACTACAGACAAATAAAAATTCTAGCTCGTTTCGTTAAAAAACGTGAAAAATGTGCCCACGCACGTCACGCTTTTGTTAAAATTGAAATCGTCACTAATGGGAAAAACCGACCGGCACCGATACAGCCAATCAATAAAGCGGAATAATCTTGTCGTGCTCGCTTATTTGCACACGCGACACGTAACAGACCGAAGAGACCTTTTCAAAAATTATGATCCCCCGTTTCGGTGCGTGTGGCTGAATTTTATTTCAACATTCGCGCGTGCCTCGACCGACACAATTTGTCGGAGTTTTAAATATTCACATGTCCCGTAGCGTATGCTTAATATATTCCTCATCTGCATAATGTAATATTTCGCGCGAAGTACCGCCTAAATGTACAACACCGTGTTACTGTTTTCTTTACCTGGAGCGGTGAATTTTTCTGACGCTCCTTTTTGAGTCCGCGGCTTGAGGTATTTTAAATTGCGGACCTCACGATTATAACAACGGCTGTTTAAATTAAATATACATCCTGTTGCTTAAGCAGCTGCTTAGGTTTTTTTAGACCCGGGAAAAATGTGTTATGTACTTTTTAAATACTTACTGAAACATGAATACACAGAAAATTACAGAAAATGCTAAACCCGGGAATCGAGCCCGGATCCTCAACATTCCGTGTCGCGTGCCATGCCCCTACACTACGGCTAGCATAGGAAGATATTTATTACGTTGAATTTTTTCCATGTATTCAAATCTCAGCTTGTTTTATACTTTTTTGCATCATAAAAATAAAAAAATGGGGAAAAATACAAAAAGATACTTTCCATTTTAGGATCTAAATTTAATTATTGTTATTATTGTCCTTTTTGTTTTTGTTTGTTTTGTTGTAATAAATATAAAACTTCGTCTTTCTAAAAAAAAAGATATTCTAATTGATATCATGTGTTATGTACTTATGTCAATTTGTTATTTAGTATTAACATAGGCAAAACCTAATTAAGAGTGATATCGAACAATGTTGTAGTATCCGCTAGTTTTCATAACAAGAAAATCACCATAAATGTATCAGAATTCCTTTACTCCTAGTACATAAAAAATAGAACAACCAAACAATTACACTCAAACAGACAACAACATTACCATTTTAAGTGAAAAAAAAAACTGTCTTCAACAAGCACCTACCTTCGTCACAGGGACATAAATATGTAAATATTTTGTGATCTGTTCATCAACTGTTGTAATATTGCTTTTCGTTTTCAAATTTGATCATAAAATTTTGTAGCAACCAGATACACAGTCGCGTGGTATAGTGGAAATTATCGCATAGTGCCCCAGTCTAGTATTACCACACACTTTTAGTATTCCCCAGGCCTCCATTTATTTTGTTGGGATAAAATGTAAGTACATGTTAATCCGACACATAAACTACGTGTGCGAACTGGGCCGGGGTTTGTCGGCTGTATTATATGCTCAATTTATTAAGCTTTAGTTTTGCGGATATTCCACAAAATATTTGACTAAATCACAGGAACTTATAAAAGTTGTATGGTGGACATGGCTTAATTTAGTTGAAATAGTATTTAGTAATATTACTCGTTTAAAATATATAATTATTATAACTTGGCCTAAATAAGTGGCCTGAGTATTTATCTACATAATCATGTTTATCCCTTGTCTAGACAGTACCCATAGTACAGGCTTTGCCTAGTTTGAGACGAGGTCAATTGGTGTCAATTGGTCCATGATATTTATTTATTTAAATAAAAAAATATGACTTTACTGCCTGCCTGTCTTGTCTGCGATCTGTAAAACGTAACATAAATATTATACTTTTACTGTATTTTAAGGACTGCATGGTAATTAAAAGATCCTGTTTGGTCGCGGGTCTCACAATACGTTTTTATTTTGAAACCAAAGCTTACAGATACAATTGTTCCTGACTGTAACTGATTAACGAACGAGCTAACTACCTGGTAAAGATCGCGGGATCGCGGTGGATGCAGAAAGCATAAGACAGGTCTGAGTGGAGAGCCTTGAAGGAGGCCTATGTCCATCGGTGGACGTCTTTCCGCTGACATGATGATGATGCTTTGTAATAAATAGCGACGAAAACAATATTAGAAATAACACGGTAATCCTATCATTAAAAACCCGCCAAAATATCCTAACGCGTAATCCAAACAACGCAACTGGAAAGCATAACAGGAAAATGGCTTATCAAGATCCCCCTGCTCCTGGCACAATGTTTCTAAAGCCATTAAAATGCCACTCTGCGGGAGCGTTAGTGTTGTCAAAAAGCCATCGATCTGTGGTGGCCTCCGGTGGGCGAGTCTCCGGGGGTTTGAGCTGCCGTCTGTCCTGTGAGAGGGAGCTCGCCGAGTCGACGGAGGAAATAAGGCTGACACTAAGTTATTAGTTTTGTGTGCTGTTATTAGGGTTCCGAAGTAAAATGGTAAAATGGAACCTTGGTGTGATTCGGTCAGTCAGACCGAAGACAGTCTGTCCGTCATAGCTGGTTATCTCAAGAACTACCTACTAATGATATCAGCCTGGAATCTGTAATGCTTTTAGATGATGCTTGCTCAAGTGTTTTGAAAATAGAAAATAATTTAAAATATGTTAATGTAATTGCAACAGGGACTGAAAGGGTTAAAATAAGTATAGTAAAATAAACGAACCACTCACGTATGTCAGTCGAGTATAGCCGGACATGTTTCGGACTAGTCCGTAGTCCTTCCTCTGTTAGCACAATGCTTTGGCAAGAGCGAAGTGTCTGTTTATTTCGCTATGATTCAATCTCACGGTAGTTTCATGTTACAAGACTAAAGCATACTTCTTGTCGATGACGATGCTATTACTTTACCGCAGAGCATCTGCGATGTAAATCAGCCTATTTAAATTATATACCTATGTATACAAATGTACCTAAGTGCGTTAGGTGCGATTCCGGATTCGAATTCACGACCTACTGTTTGTGAAGCCATAGATCAAACTGCTCACCTACCACGTTTTTTAAACCTTATACGTAAACAAAACACAGAAGCATTGTAGTCCAAAAATTTCAACACTAATTCAGCCAGAATTATCTCCAGGCAAACCCCAATTTATTGCTGTACATTTTAGCTGCCCCGCCGAGAACGGATCTAAGCGTTAATCGCAGTCTTCGGAATTAACTCCTCCATTTTGAATTGCCGATTGTCTTGTTCATTGAGAAATTACTGTTCCGAGTGTCTTGACTTATCTCACAATGATATCGATCTTTTGCGCTACGTATTTATAAGGAAATCTTTTTTTCAAGTCTGATGGATGGATAGAGTTGCTGTAGCATTGACGGTCGGTTATCGGACCGCATTAGCGACTGCTTGATGTTTATGTATCGAAAACTTGATAGTAAAGGAAGATAATGTGATGGAAAAGAAAAGTTACACACTAATATCGGTCACGGCAAATATTATGAAACATTAAATAAATTTCAAGGAATTTATAGGCAACATAGTAAAAGAGTTGGTTTTCCTTCAAAGCTTTGAAAAGGACGAAGGTGTTTAATGTTGATATTGGTCGTTGACATAATTCAATTGCGCAAAATAAGCATTACATTATATTAAATACCTCACTAAGTCCAAGTAACGCTTTACTGGGAAACCGCTCAGTATTACCTCATACTTTACTTTAACTTCATAGAGTCATATCTTGAATGTACTGCAAACCTATGTTGAGCTTGCGTTGCCTCCTGCTTCTACTATACTCACTTAAATATTTTAGGATATGTTATATTCGCTCTGTAGCGATAAGGATGCCCATGGCTACCTTGTACGTTCTTTTTGCCTTTTTCTGTTTTGCCTGTTATATGATGTCAATAAAGAGTTATTGTATTTTATTACTATACTTACTTTAAATACTCGCTGAAACAAAAATACACATAAAACCAGACAAATATGACTAGCCCCCCGAATCCTGACATCCTAGAAAATCCGGATACTTCGCATTCCGTGTCGCCCTTACCTTTATACCCTTGCACTGAAGTTAAATACTTCATTGTGATTATTTTCGCAAGTGATTAAGCATGTTAAGTGAACTCCTGTAAAGTTTTTCCCGAATGTAAAAAAAACACAACTCAACTTAAGTGTGGTCAACCAGCAGGAGCAACGAGAGTATGGGAGAGTGTTTTCGTGTAAAAAAAAGTCACTCACACTTGTTCAAACACTTGCTGAAACATTTACGGTTCAATACTTGACGCCCGATATTTTGTGAAGTTACAAAGTCAAAAACGCAGAACTCTTTCTCAGCTGTAGCCCTTTGCAAGTGAACCTTTATGACAGCCTCCAAGAAAGCACATCACTTAAGTTTATATTACTTAACGAGAGGTTACGAGTCCGGACGTTTTGCGGCAACGTGCATCCGGACGTAAACGCCCCAGTTTACGTTATGTTGCGTTTACGGCGGACGGTTGATATTGTATTATTGCAGGGGTGTCGAACGTACGGCCCGCGGGTCACATGCGGGCCTAGGATCCCGGCCTGCTGTTAAACCTGAGGATTTTTCCTTAACAGTATTATTAATTGAAACAAGTTAGTTAATGCCTCGTGATTCTCGTTATTCAAGTACTGATGTGTCGGAAACTTACCAAAATTGCGAAATTGTCCACATGGGAAAGTGTCAGAAATTTAGCACGTTTTTGTATGGGGTTTGAAAGTTTCCGAAGTTTTAAATAAAAATTTCTTATATTTGTACGAAATTTTCAAGAAATGCACATCAGGACATTCAAGTGGTCAAAGTGTATTTGATATTTTATCTCTCTACTTCAATCAAATCATTTGTTTCGTACATACCTTTCTGATACTAAAATTATGTATAAAATATTGCTCCATCTTACTGTGATTTATTATTGCGTGAATTTATTTCCAATCTGGGTCTGACGGGCTAACTGTAACTTGCCCGATCGAAAATTGAGTTAGGCACCCCTGATTTATTGTGAAGCCAACATCAAAGTTGGACAACCCTGCTGAATTTACTGGTCAAAAGCTGGCAAGAATTCGCGAATGTTCTATTTTGGCAGAAATGTAAGTAAAATAACCAAAAGGCATTTACTAAGTTACTAAAGAAACATGATCATATTATCTTAAAAATGACTGTAAAAGAGGTCATTGTTAATAACGTAATTATTATTAGGAGATGAAGTGCGTTGTTTATGGTCTATATAAAGTAAAAAAACCGGCTAAGTGCAAGTCGGACTCGCGCACGAAGGGTTTCGTACCATTATCTATAAAAATGGCAAAAAATATTTCAGTTGTATGGGAGCCCCACTTAAATATTTATTTTATTCTGGTTTTAGTATTTGTGGTTATAGCGGCAGCAGTAATACATCATCTGTGAAAGTTTCAACTGTCTAACTATCACGGTTCATGACATACAGCCTGGTGACAGACGGACAGACAGACAGATGGACGGACAGCGGGGTCTTAGTAATAGGATCCCGTCTTGTACCCTTTAGGTACGGAACCCTAAAAAAAAACATCACAGGAGCGCTAAAGTCGACATGGATGTCGACTTTTGTAAAATGGCGAACAGAGAAAAAACACTTAAAAATATTTCTCATTTCCTTACTGATTTTTGAGAACAGCACTATAATCACCACGGCCGGAACAAAGATTGCCTTTTCTAGTCCTAGGCAGTAATGTAGTATTGCTATTGAAGACAAGATGTTGTTTGAGTTGGAAGTTGTAGGTATTTAAAGCTGTCCTAGCATTGCAGTTTGTCCTTGCAGTAGTTCTTTGCGGTTTAACAGTGAGTCGGTAACGAGGTTTGGCCTTTACCGCCTCCTAAAATTTTAAATATTACGTTGTGAAACTTGACCTCTTAATGCCTAGTCATAATAACCGGAGCCGACTAAAACCTCTTGTAATATTTCCACTAATTAGTCGTCACTGGATCGTTAATTAGGTAACATAAGCCGGATATACCAATAGTGTCTAGACCTAGTACGTCATTACAGGAAACTTTATCCAGCCAATTATTAGCTCCATCTACAGGCTGTACTCAAATCCAATTTCAACAATTTTCGGGCGAAACGTGTTAATCTCGCCCGTTACTAATAAGGTGGTATATTAACCAAACACCCTTGGTTATTACCAAGCAATCATAAGTAGAGCTCTCTCGAACGCTGATTCCGTGCTTAATGACGCTAGTTTCACGAATGGCGGAGCTCAATATTAAATTGGCACGTATTATTGTGAGTACTACTCGGGCTATTTAAGAACGTAATGAAGCTAAGGTAATTGCCTTAATAGGTTCAGGTGTTAACAACTCTTGAAATTTTCCGGGTGCACAAAATTGGGAGCTTAAGAAATGGCCTGTTATTTATTATTGGTTTGTATTATAGTCACGAAACTTATCGCATAGCCAACTTTTTTTTTTCTGCCATCTCATTCGAAATTATTTCTCGAATTTCAAACTGAAACGTAAATTACAGAAAGACCAGAAAAATTAGGGCTTGAACTGGGGTGCGAACTCAGGAACTCCACCGTACCGTGGTGCGCGCTACCACCGCGCCATCCAAGCAATCAGTGGTAGCTGCGAAAAACTCCTATGTATTCACGTTTCAGTTTTATTCAAATTACTTACCGAATACTGACTCGCTAGCGCCATCTATGTAACTATGTAACTATAGCGTATACTATAGCATAGCGTCTGTAAGGAATTTGTGAGTAAAAATTCTACAGACTCGCTTTGTACGGACGCTTTTTTGAGACGGTTCTGACGGAAAATCAGCGCTGTAGGCATCTAACGCCTCAGCATAATGCTGAGTCAGAGACCGTTTCACTTTCGCTAGGACACACTTCTATAAGAAGAAAAGTGTGAAATTGTGTGTATTTTCTCGTATTTGTGTGTCTTATTGTGAAAGTGAATAAATGTCTTCTTTCTTTCTTTCTTTCTTATATATTGCTCATAAACTCATAACATAAATAAATAGGCAGGTACAGTTCATGACCGTTTAGAATAGGATTCGGCGTCGGATAAATTCGTATTGACATCTTGATCTTTGACAGAAGCGCCATTGACAGCCGACGTATTACCCGATTCGTATTCTATAAATACTCACAAACTTTTTTTTTTTTCACATTTAGGGCCAACACTTCAAAGACGCGCGGGAGCTCGCTCAATAGGAGATAAGACTGCAAAGTGTTACCGCTAGAGGCGCCACCAGCTCAAGTAGGTACTTAAATGTCATTGGTAGGTATCCACCCATCGATATTACGAAACATTAAATATAGGCCCTCACTCATTAGCTGTCATTATTGACATAATGTCAAGTATCAAGGGATACTAAAGTCACCGAATCACCTAATCACCTATAATTGCTCGTCCACGCGCGGTGAATCGGTGGCGTATCTGTCTATTTTAGTACATCAATGACCCTACCTAATGTTTATAATCTTAAAAATCGTACAAGTTACATTTGACCTACTCCCAGCGGTCGGATTGACTTGAAATTCGGTATGGATATGCAAGTTGGATGACATTACAGATGCAGTCAACAAAAAGCATAGTCAAGAAAAAAAGCTTAGCTAAGAACCATCTGAATTAAACCAGTGTCGCGACTGTACGCGATCATAATGTTGGTGAGTGTGCTAGACACTTTATAATATTGTGGGATAGCAACATTGCCTCCGATAACGGAAGTTTTTGAAGGAAAGGTAGTAGGGAAAGATGATGAAAGAGGAGAGGGTGTAAAAACGGGTAGTGAGAAGATACTGTGGAAAGGATCAAGTATGCTGAGTGTTGGTGAGTTCTTTTGATATTAGTAGTACCTAGTGAATCCGTATAACAAACGTCAAACTTATAACAACCCTCTTTTTCGTCGGGAGTTAAAATGATTTGTTCAACAGAAAATGAAACTTTGAAATAAAAGATTGAATTTATAACCCACATTCCCAGACCAAGTTCATTAACTTTAAAAATGTAACCCCAGAAACTGCAAGTTACGAGTCAGTGTGTCATGAGAACAAACGGACGCCATTAGGGTCACCAGTCACCGCCGGACGCACCATTCAAACGGCCACGTTTAGGTGCTGTTTTTCTGCTCCGTTGAGTAAAATTTATCCACCCGTATTCTAGTTTTGTACATTTGTATGCTATTCATCATGGGGTTATTGAGGCACGAAATTGTTCGCAACTGGGGTTTGCTGCGTTCATAAAGCAGACCCCTATTTCACCAACTTTACAAAGGTCAGTTTTCAATGACAATTCGGCGTCCATTGCTGACTTGAAGAGCTTTTGTTTTTGCGCGCTTCATATTGGCAAAAAAAACGTAGTTCGAACTGTCATTGTAAGCTGTCAATTGTAAAGTTGGCGAAATAGGGGCCAGACAGACGGGAGGCGCCTTTGGCTTATCTTTGCACTACAATGTTTCTGCCACTTTTTGAGGGGGACGAGGAACACACACGTACAGCACACGTCTGCACTCATGTCAAAATTTGTTACGTTCCTACAAACTCACAATAAAACAAAACTGTCACACAAATGCCAAAAATACGCACACAATCAACAGACCATTTTGGTCAGACTTAATGTTAGAGTTTTGGCAGAGTTGAAAATCGCGGGTTATCATCTCCATTCCTTTCCTGCTCTAAGGCTGCGTTGCATGTTGGGCTTTCTCTGTTGGTATTGGTTGGGTGTGTTTTTGAGCTGGTTTTTATCTTCCGTCGCAAAAAAAAGGGGTGGTATAGTTTAACCTGTGTATGGGTGTATTTGTGTGTCTGTGACATCGTAGCTCCTACACGGATGAACGGTATTATTGACCACTTGAATGGCTTTGTTTCTTGAAGATTCTTAATTTTATGGTGATGAAAGGGACTACATTGGGAATTTGAGTTGATATAAGATTGAATACCATGAGTTGAAGTCTTCGAAACTTAGTTTCTTTTCTGTAAAACCATAATATCTTTTCTGTATACACGAGAGAGAATATCTAAAAATAGTTGAGGGGGTGTATCCTGTTTCTCACTAGACATGCACTTGTGAATGTCAAAGGGCCCTAGACGGCCGATAGAGTATCATCGTGTCGGAATAGAACCCTGAATAGACTGGGGCGTCTTTATTCCTGTATTTTAAACGCGGGCGATGCAACTTCGTTATACAGGTAGTTAAGAGTTGGTTGTTATACAGGTTGAATTAAAAGAGCAAGACACTATGAAATACAAATATCGTTTTAAAGTAATTTATAAAAAGCATACTGATAGCTGATTCTAATTCGTATAAATATTTTTCATTACATTTGCACGTAACAAGGGTCTTAACATGAATGAATGAATGAATGTTTATTCACAGAACATTATGGTACAAAAGATGTTGCAAGAATACATTAGATCCATAAAACAGCAACATACAACAACATGCAAGATAACTTGGCTGTTACACCCTAAATAAAAGCCTTTGATCTTTCCACTTGTCACAACGCCAAAGAGCTGTTGTAATGGCGCGCATGGTGCGGTGCGATCTGCACTGCGCGCCACGTTTTCTCGCAAGTGCGATGAAAAACATTGTATGTTTCACGGGCGGTGCGGGAATTACAGACAAGGATCTAGTAGAGCCTCGTTTGTAATGCCTTACTTATCGCCCTTAATGCACAATGTACTAGTAGATGTGTGACAGGAAAAAAACGTGCCCAAGTAAAAGTTTCACAGCTCTTTATTCCCGCTTTAGTTACTTGTGATCATGGCTGAAACATCGAGTTCAGTTTAAGCCAATATTTGTAATAGAGAAATTTTATTTACAGGGCGGGTTGAAAATACCCAGTATTTTCCGGGCCGATTCTAATTTAACGCAGTTTATTAAGTAACATTCCAGTTCATGATCCCCACTTAACTTCGATATCAGGAGGCCGAAGTTGCGAGATTATTTAAGTCGATAATAATTAATCGGACCAAGTCCGGGGCGAGTCGAGTGTCGCCGCGGGGCAGAAGAAGCGCTTCGACTTTATTGCCCCGTCCTTGGGGCAAGCGGAATAAAATAAACTTTTAAGACTTACCTGTGAGTTGAAGCTGTTTTTGAAGCGACTTTTAATCGCGATGTCGTAATCCATATCGTTCGATATCTACGAATAGATAATTCGGTACTTGACTGATGACAAAATAATATAATTTAATACTACTATTTAGATAAGATTTCGTAAAAAAGTTTCCAATTCAACAAAAACTGATAAAAGGAGGCAGTTTGATCACTGGAAATTGTGGCGTTAAAGTTATAGTGAAATAAACGCATCACTCACGTATAAATAAGTCGAGCTTAGCCCGACAAATGCGGCTTGACTAAGGAGTCAAGTCCATTGTTTAGATGAAATATGGCAGCGAAAGAACGTATCCTAACGTATATGGCATAGTGACACGCTAAAAAGGGAAAAATAAAACGATGTCTCTAAGTTCAGAAATCATCAAAAGTCCCAGTACATGGCAATAGATGGCGCTGTCTGCCTGTCAGTCTATCCTAAATTGAACGGACTGTACGTAAAGTAGCACAAATATTATTGATGGTCAAGGAGGATAGTATACGGAGTGACAAAGCCCATGCTTCGAATCGTTTCCCACAGTTATGTTAAAATTAAGGCAATTTCTAGATGGCGCCAAGGTCGTAGCCAGCGGGACAAATAATAACAAAACAGCGGTACGAATGTGGCACTCAAGCAAGGTAGATGGCGCTGAATGTAAATAAGAACGATTCAAAGTATGGGCTTTGTCAATCCGTTTACTTTCCATGATCCTTGTTGATGATGGAGAATTTGATAAGGCATTGACTAGCCTAAAACGTAACATACTAAGTTGAGAAACGGGCAAGGAATTATTTCCGTTCTAATTGGCCTTAACTGTGTTATTAGGTACTAAATCCGATACTGTACCAATAGTTGGCACTTTCAGACGTAATACGTAGCAATAAAGGTGACAAACAGGGTGTCAATTATTGGAGTAAACGTGTCGATCACTGGGACGTTTACATTACTGCGACTTTATTCTAAAAAAGATCCGACAAACGTCTAAATCCAGAGCTATTTCCAAAAAAGTAAGACATCGTTAACGTTCGTATTTAGGGGCGTCTTGAGTCACTTAGGGCTCCGGGCAGGGCCGACGTCTTGACAGGACCTTTACTCGCGCATTCCGTACCTTTTCGTTCACTTTTCCCTTAGAATTATAGGTACGAGTGACTTTGAAAGGTAAAAATGTTCAGTAAATGCTGAACACTTACCGGTATTTAGGTCCAAATAGGTGCGTTGATAGTTCTGGAAAGTTGTTTTGTTACTTATTGTTGTCTGAAATAAGTAAATAGAATGTTCTTTTTATTTACCTGTTTTCAACCCGCGACGCAAAAAGAAGGGTGTTATGAGTTTGACCTCTGTATGGGTGTATCTGTCTGTGGTATCATAGCTTCCAAATGGATGGATCGAAAGCTAGTTTAACGAGATGGTTCTTAGCGGGGTTTCATCAAAATCGATTGAGCTGTTTTTGAGATATTGAACTTTAAATTGAAATATCGAGGGTTCCGATGTTTCTAAGTTAGTTACCTAGGTTATTAATTTATTGACACGCGCAACTTCCATGGAAAACCATTTTATAGGTGGCTTATTCTGTAACTTTGCCATTCTTTACATTATTATTATTACATGCTTGATTAAAACTTTCGCGATTTTTACACAGCCATTATTATAATAAAAGATGGATTTAATCACGTTAAAATAAATGTACAATTTAAACACGTCGAGGTGTTTTCCCCTTCCCTTCCCTTCGAGACCATGGACGTAACGTCACATCCCAAACGTCGAGGTATTTAAATAATGCATTTATTTTAGCGTGATTGATTGACTTTAATCATAATAATTTGTAAAATTTTTATTTTGTCATTCCATTTCTTTCCTGTCAGGTAAAAAACAGTTAGAAGCGACAAGAATGTTTGTCAAATACGGCTAAGTGAAGTGCCAGCACTTATTGCGGTACAGTAACTACATCTTTACGTATTAATATTCGTTAATAATATCAATACCTATTAACAGAGTAAATCAATTTCATATGCAAATAGAGCTCTTTGATATTGGGTTATTAAGTCAATCAAAAACAAACAACGTAAGTACGTATTTGGTTATAAGTATACTTTTGTTTTTGCAGTATTAGGTATTCCTTTTCAAGCAAAGCTTTAGAGCCTCTACAGCGGAATGCTTAGTTACTTAATCGCGTTGCTGCACTTGTATGTAGCAACTCGTTATCATTATCAAAGGGTCGAGCACGACTTTACGAATGCTGCGTAACGTTACGGTTATCGTATCGAGATCGAGAAACCGCATACAAAATTTCAGTTCCAAATACGCTCACGGGCGGGCGCTGTTCCAAACGTCATACAAACTCGGCAACGATTACTATTCGATTTTACGTTACGCAGCATTCGTAAAGTCGTGCTCGACCCTCAGCCGTAAGAGACCACTACTGGACATGGGCTCTCCCCAAGGATCTCCACGACGACCGGTCTTGGGCTACCCGCAGCCAATGGCTCCCCGGGATCGTTACCAGATCGTCCGTCCACCTTGCGGGAGGCCTACCGACACTTCGCCTTCCGGTACGCTGTCGCCAATCTAGAATCTTTCGGCTCTAACGGCTATAGTTCTATGAGTAGTGTACTCATGCTTATCGGTGATATTTTTTCAGTGTCCTTAAAGTATGTATCACCAAAATTTTCACAAATGTTAAAACGTATTGTTCATTATCTGTATATTTATTTTTATCTTAGGTTAAGTTTATACAATATCCATATAAAAAGTAATAAAAAAGTATTAATACAAAATACAAAAACATTACAAAAACCTCACCTAGGGTGCCGCAGGCAGCGAAGCGGGGCCTAAGCTACCGGCGGTCAGGGCGACAGAGAGAGGAACCTCCTGACTATCCGAGCCGTGTCCAGGAGTACTGCCTTCTGTATCTGACCCTTGACTCAACCATCTAGCGAGAGCATTTTGGTCAAGGCTTTTCGCTATACGGTGAGGGTCGGTTCAAGAGCCTTAATTATTATTATTGTCGGTGATCCGGAAACAGAAAGAAAATATTTTTCTTTTTCTCTATTGACCTTTGGGTTTTAAGTTCGGTAGTTAAGTTAAACTTACCTACTGTTGAAATCTTGATTGTGTGTATTGCAGTTTGAACAGCGATGCTGATTCGCTAGGAGAAATAGCTGCCAGCCCATTGATCGCCAGTAGCGTCGACCAGGCGCTTTTTCAAATCTCTAAATAAAATGTGTGCACCGGGACCCCATGGAGCCAGGGTCTCTATTCCTACACCAACGAAGTTATTTATATTATAATTATATTAACAAACTTATAAAAAGTTACTAACATAATATAAAAAAAAGTAAAATTAGATATTATGCAAAGACATTTTCGTAACGGCTACTCTACGGAGCCTTATCCAGAGCGTGTCCAACGCGTTCTTGGCCTGTTTTATCTTCACTTTGTCTTCACAAATTAACAGACAAGTTACAATATTAAAGCCCGAAGCGAGCTTTACTAAGGTAGTGTAATAAAGACTGCTGAAGGATCCCGGGAGATGCGACGAGTGAAACCCTGGTGGCGCGTAAAACATTCAGTCGCCGCGAGTTAATAGCCTAGAACTAGATATTGAATATTTCCGTAGGCCGTATGAAGTCAGCTGACACATTTTGATCAAGGTCTTTACTCAGCAATATTAATGAAACAAATAATAAAATTAATATCGTGAGACAATTCACACCAATTGACCTAGCCACAAATTAAGCAGATCTTGTGTTATGGATACTACGCAACGGATAAACATAGATAAACGTAAAAATATCTGTGTATGATTCGAGTACAAACATGCGCATTCATCTTACAAAAAATATTTACGACAACCGAGGATTGAACTCGGGACGGTAATTTTCTAACCACTAGGTTATCCGGTAATTAGTAAAACCTTAAAATATTTGCCAAAAAACATGATGGCAAAACAGAAGTAAGTAAGTTTAGACTGTTTAGACTGAAGAAAGCTCCAACTTATCAGTAATCTTGTGGGTACACGGGGTCATCAAAGAACGTGAGACTTTCATTCACCGTCTCTTACTTATGATGCGTTACAACTTTGTAACAGCCCACGCGACTTCTATGCCCAAGTCCCACACCGTCGTTGGTGCACTTGCACCAGCGAACGACCGTCGTCTGCCACCGCTCTAAGCCGCTCATACATTTTAAATAAGAATTACCCCACCAAGTGAAGGAGACACCCAGAGGAAGTTACCCACTGCCGTCTAACCATTACCCTGAGAAATGCCAATTTAAACTTGTAACGAGGTTTACCGCGAGTGGCTGTGGAACGAAATTAAAAAGTCGGGGCCGCTCGAATGGCTCCGGTGAGCGAGGCTTGGGTGAGCCCGTAACCGGCCTAACTTTCATCGTCACTTTGTTACGTACTTCCCACCGGCAATTTGCGCGAGATCGCGATGCAAAAACTCCCGTCAACTATTTTAGAGCTCAAATATTAAAGCAACACCCACGCGAATCACGCTTTGTTCTATGCGACGAACTAATTAAATATTAATCCCCCGTATTCATTGTTCGCGGCCGCACTATGTGTTTAATTTAACAACTTTGTTTGACGTTGTTAATGGCATTGACCTGGTTTGAATTAAATATGTCTATCATCCCACTAAATTAACAGCGTTGCGAAATTTCGATGCAATTAACAATACAGTATAATAGACCGAAAACAAACATAACTATTCCTTCTTGTACAATTTTCAGCAGTTTGCTTTAACTGTACCTAAATAAATGTTAAAAATATCACATAAATGATGGGAGTTTCCATTAGGAAGCAACGCAAAATAATAATATTATCTGTCCTGCCCTAAAACGATTTATGTACAGATAATTGGTAGAATCAGTTGTTACTATGCGGAGGTCCATACTCAAGAACTAAATACAATTAATTTGCTCACCTGCGACTTACTGTCACTTTGACTTTGAGCGACTTGTGCGGTTTATGGTCGCGTGTGAGCAAATAAATAGGTAGGTGCTTACTTTGTTTCTCTACTACCCCACAAAATCGAAAAAAAAACTGAACCAAGTATTATTGCGTATTTATAACAGTCCATTTATTGGTTGCAGCAAGAGGACAACACTTAAATACCACAGTAGGTACCCGACAGATGCCAGTTTAAAAACAAACAGAGACGGTACAACGTGTTCCGAAACAATCCAGATGTTAAGACAGCGCCGTACGTGATCCGAATGGCGGCGTCGGTTTAGAGGCCTTCGCCGCGATAGTTGTAGATTACACGCAGTTATTGAATATTAAACACTGAGATGGTATATTATGAGAAAAGTTGGGTGCATGATTGAATTGGGTTTCGTTGAGGTTTTTGTTTAAGCGCTTACTAGTTGAGTTCGCTGACGAATAAGGCTCATGAAATCTGTAACGATGTACCAGTATAGATTAACTGAAATAAATGCATTGCATTGTTTTATTAGATATTGTAATTTTTTAATTACAGAGATGAAAATAATTAACTCTATTACCCCTGGAAACTCTAATTTGCAGTTGTTAAACTTATGACGTTTAAAACAAAAAAAAAACAAAGTGAACGCGATCTATTTATATTACCTACATTTGAACTTTGCTCCTGCACGGACAGAAAAAGTTGCGTCAAATGCAAAACTTATAACAATGCTCTCCTTCCTACAGAGCAGAACAGCTTCAAACATCAACACTTATTTGCGCATCGAGATAAAATAAGTTTATGTAAGGCAGAAGAATCGTCCCGTCTATGTTTTCACAACAGCAAGATGGCCGCCGTACGTGCGCCGAATGCCCAGTCGGCGTTCGGCGCTCGGCCTCGGCCTCCACCGTAACAGTTTTAGATCGCCTTGTATTCTGGGAGTGCTGTCTGAAATAACTGCGCTATACAGCCGCGCTCTGCATTATGGATGGTCGAGAATTTTGATTCCGTTGTATTGTGATTTGTAAACATTTTCCCCTATATTCGTGCTAACTATAAAGAAGCGTGTCTATAGCAGCTTTAACTAGCAAATAATCGAGCCAAAAGACACCAACTCCGCTCTGGTTCTCCACCTGCCTCCTGTCCTTCCTAGGCCAGGCTTCCGGTCGAATATGCAGCTCCCGCATTTTCTTGCACGTCCATCAAAAACGATGCATTATCTCTTGACACTGCTGATACAGTCTGCAACAGACAACAAGTTAAATACTTAAAGTAAAAAAAATGTACGTTTTGTCTTAAGCAGTTTAGTCAATTTGTCCAAAATTATAGTAAAATTAAGCCGTTACACGAGTGAAAGGACAAATTATTAGCCGTTTCCTACCTCAACATTTTAGCCTAGCTTTGGGCATATTTCCTCTTACACGACTCGGTTTATAGAGGGCCGTCATGCAAGGCGTGGAACCAGCGGAATTAGGCGCCAAACCTATCTAGATTGTTCTGCCAGGTGTTGCTAGCCGGAACTATTTTATAAGCCATTATAGCCCGATCGCTTTTGCGATACGCGATATCCCTTGCTAGCAAAACATTGGGTTTTACACTCTATAACTTGCTGTGAAGGTTGACGCTCTGGTCTGCAAGCGGTTGCATCAAAAGCTCTGAGCCAACTCTTAATTCCGAAATTCGAAGTTCGTATCCGACCGTCTCTCTCGCTTCTCTGTTAACCTATACTGGTATGAGCGAAACGGCAGGACACGAACTTTGAATTTCGTACTTCTGAGTTGGGAGTCTGGCTTCTTGTCGTTACTTACATGCGAAATGTTCCACTCGCTCGGCTGCACCCTGTGCAACGAAAACATCTGACTATTATGGTGCCACCGTGTCGCATACATTGAGGATATTTATATTGCGTCAGTACATAAAGTAACGCAAAAGATACGCAGCTAATTACTTAGCCCAATGAAAGAGCCGTAAAATCGTTATCAATTAAGCGCGAGCCCCAACTTGGGAACTTCATTATTCTCCGAAATTGTATCAAGTTTAAGTAGAGAACAACATTTAATGAAATCTGCATAAGTCCTCCGGCGTACAACAAAGCCGTTGAAGACGCATTCTGCATTTTAACTGTTGCCCGGGGCGAAAAAAATATTAAAAAAAGGAATTTAATGCAAAAGAAGCGGGCGACAAACGGGGCGCGGGATGCAATCAACATCTCATTAGTGGATCCTTAATTCCTTTGTCCCTAGGGAACTTTCTCTGATTTCTTCGATAAACGGTTTATTACAATTTTCTTTCTCTCTCTTGTCTCGGGAATATCATCGTTCTCCGATCGCTGATTATTATAAAACGATGGGCGTGACAATGTTGAATTCCCAATGGACTCTGTCCTATAATCTACTGCCTATTTTAGGTAAGTACCTGCTGTAATAAGGACTTCTAAGAAGGTAGCTGTGCGCCGTTATCAGTTACGCCGAGTAACCGCGCGAGCAGAGCGTTGGCTTAGAAACGTATGCTATAAGAGAAAGGAGTAAGTACGGATTAGTCCGAAACATGTATACTCCACTGACATACCGTGTCATGTGCGGTTACCTAATTCAAATTATGAATTTTCTTTCTATTACTTGCCACAAGATTTAACTACAAATACTTAATTAGGTATACTCATTTCAAATCCTAAAATACGATACCGGAAGTCGAGGCTAGCGAACCAGCTTCAATACAAGATAAAACAACATCCACGTCGCATCGTGTATTGTTCTGATTCAAACATAAAGCAGTGCCTATGATACACTATAAAAAGTGTGTGTCAAGAAAATGATTTGGAATGTAAGTTTGAAAAACTGACACAGAAAAGTAACAAAATTAAGTATGACTTTAATTGCGTTTCACGTCCTTACGAGGCGGCCTGAAAAACGAGTCTTTCTATTAATTGAAGTATGAATACTTAAGACACGAGTACCAGACGAGCAGAGCCGGTGCGAAGTAATTTAATGAGTTGACCTGTTAATTGGCAAACAGCCGGCTCCAGGGCGAATGTTTAAATTAACTGCGGCCGCAGCCTCCCACAGAGCTCTCTTATGTCTCTATTTCATCAAAGAATTTTTTAAACTGAGATAATATTTATGGCGTTTTAAATTGTAAATTTTGCAGCGTTTTCCAATTCTACAGCACATTTCCGCACCGTTTCAACTGTAGATGAACAAAGACTTTACAGTTCTTTTTATTTTCGGTGATTGAAAGTTTAAAACGAAGTCAAAACTTTTATCCGTTGTTGTAAAATATTCTACACTTCCCTTCGCTTAAAGTTAAACGTTATACAGTCAATTCCGGTACTAAACAATACATTAAAACGTATAAACTTTCCATTTGTCCCGGCGCTAACTTGCGCGCCCAACTCTCCGGGGCCTTATCGCCGAGTTAATTTGTGCTTAACGGCATAATCAATCGAAAATTTCGAACGAGTCATGAATAATTCTAGCAACAAGGCCGCCCCGAAACTTTCTCACCACCCCCGCCGCCAGCGACACAACGACAGCAGGCTATCGAAAATTTCGAAATTTTAACTGCTAATTGACAACATTTCACATTTTTAATACTATAATTTGATTAATTGTCTGTATTTTGCTAAGAAACAGGAACACAACAATATCTTAAAATTTTCGCTAGGATTAGTAACTAATTTAATATTAATTTACTAAAACGTACGTATTTCAAAAAGACGTAACTCCAGTATACGTTAGAATTATTGAAAGTCACCGGTTAACATTTGCTTTACCGAGTTTATCATTGGCATTCGAATGCGCTGAAGCATACTTAACTTTTTTACAAATTCTCCATGCTTAACGGTATTACTGTGGAGAAGAAACGAGGGAGGTTATTTACGTACCGAGAAATCCAGATCAGAATATACATATAAAGGCGTCGCGTCGCATCGCCGATGTATATCCTCTTAATATTTTCGCATTTAACTGCCATCAAGTTCAATTTCTGGTGTTAGTGGATGGTGTACGGTGTTAAGGTATAGGTAATGTTAAAAAATCTTCAAAATATACAAAGTGGAACGTAAAGAGTGACCTTCCCAAAGTGTAAGTAAGATTCTGTAGCCTTTTTTGTATATTTTTCTCCTAGAAACCATGTTCATATTCTTATCCGTATTCAAGTTAAAGGTCGTTAAACTTTAATTAAATAAACGAATCAGTTCAACCCTAACACACGTTGTATCGAATTGACGTAATCATCGTCAACTGGAGTTAGTGGTAATATTAATGAGTAGGTAATTAGGGTTGTATACCATAGTAAAAAAGGATTAATTTTAAACGTTTTGCATTTGTTTCAATTTACGCCTCTAACTATTATAAAGCGATTGTACATCACTCATATAATACGCCACTTTCGTAAAGCTCCGTCGTTACGTTCCACCCAGTATATAAAATACAAATATATTATCATGGAACGATTGACACTATTGGTACAATACAATACAATACAATGACTCTTTATTGAACACCACATAACATTGTTATTGTTGTAACTTGTGTTTTATCCTATATTTTGTAGAATAAAGTGTTTACTTACTTACTTACTTACTTACAGTCAAAACAAGAAATAAGGCACAAAGAAAATACAAGGTAGCAATGGGCGGCCTTATCGCTACAGAGCGATCTCTACCAGGCAACCATAATGGAATAAAGGTAAGAACATATTGTGTGGTAGTAGTGTAGTGGTAGTGCTAATTAAAAAGGTTTTAGGTCACGAATTTATAGCAGGTTACTAGCAAAAAAAAATTACATAAAAAGCATAAAAAACATATAATTTCAATGAAACTCGATAACAGATACATAATAATTTAAAAATACTAACTATAGAAAACTTTAAAAAGTTAGCCAGAAAACTCATGTACCGATTGACAGATAGTGCTCCTACCACCACTACCTACCTACTACCTACCTACTAGACAACGGATATATCTTATCAGAGCTTTGTACATTTATAATGGATACGTATTTCATAAAATATAGGTGCCTACTGCGTTAACAAACAGCCGAGTTCAAGAACTTTCTCACGATCCGACTGTATAGCTGACTCTCTTGTGACGGGTCCCAAATGAAGAATAATGAATTTACATCCTTAGACCACTTTCAGACACTCTATTCAATAAACTTTAATTTGTTGAGCCGGGTACTACATTGCAATTTATTACCTCAATTTGTGACACCTAAATTTACGCGTTTTAATATTGACAGTCTGTTTCCCCTAGTCGTCTTACATTTAAGAATACTAACGTAAGTACTTAATATGTGTCAAACTGTGACATTGATCTTATTCCATATACAAACAAAAAATTACTCTAGTTCAATATACCTAGCAAAATTTTTATCTAAGCGTTGTCGGTGTCGTTTCATCCATGCTAATCCATACTAACAAAATATATTAGGCATTATTTTTTACTTTTTTAAGTTTTCTTTTTGTCGGCTTTTTTTTTGTCTGCTTTTTTTGTCGGGGGTTTTTTCTCTAGAACGCGTAGAGGTAGCATGCTGAAATTAATATCAAATACTCAAGCCTGCGGTCCCTTGAAGCTGCTGTGAAAAAAACAAACGCAATCAAAAGATACAGTCATTAAAAAGGTTGTTTCCACACAAATTTTCGTACTGTGAAAACCAAAAGGGTACTTCCACTTGTCCTAGAAACTTGAAATCTTATACCACAACCACTTAGAAAAATCACAAAATCTTACATTATTATGTCTCTCTGTATATATCACAGACCGATATAAAATGACCCCACACTGCGTACATTTTGATTAATTTGTTTTGATGTCAGTCATAAATCATAAATCCAATTCTCTTATACCTGTGGTCGCTGAAAATTATACTATCACTAATTGGAATCGATAAAATAATATACGCGACCACCTCAGGACACAATTTAATTTTTCTCAGCCCTGCGCTCGCTCAATAATTTCCTCATTTGTCTAGAACTAACAATGGCAAATGGCGGAATTCAACCAAATGCCTTTCAGTGTAGTACTCAAGGAATTCTGTGTATTACAAATCGGTTGTAATAAAGACTAAGTAAAACGAACTCTGGGAGCCGGCCTCAATCTGAGGCAACGCAGCTTGCTTGCGATCCCCCGACACCGACAACTCTTAGCAAATTTTGCTAGGTATATTGAACTGAAAGGGCTAATCCATACTTCCATCCATACTAACAAAATATAATATTAGGCATTATTTTTAACTTTTTTTAGTTTTCTTTTTGTCGGCTTTTTTTTGTACTTATACGTTTTTTACTTTATATTAGGATTTTTTTGTCGGCTTTTTTTTGTTGTCTGCTTTTTTTGTCGGGGGTTTTTTAAATTTTAAATTTAAGTTTTTTATTTCATGTTTTTTACATTCGCTTCACAATATATATTTTATTATTTAAATCAACAAAAAATCCAAGACATCAACGAGCTCCCGGATTACGCATTTCCGAACTTAGCCACACTGAAAACATCAACGGGCTCCCGGATTACGAATTTCCGAACATAGCCATACTGAAGACATCAGCGGGATCTGAACTTAAGACATTTAAAAGTTTAATATGTCAAAAACGGCCAAACCGATTTTTATTAAACTTAGCTAAGAACCATCTCGATTAAACTAGCTTTCGATTAAAAAAAGCCGCGTCCAAATCCGTTAATCCATTTACGAGCTACGATACCACAGACAGATACACAGATACACAGATACACCGATACACGGATACACAGGTCAAACTTATAACACCCCTCTTTTTCGTCGGGGGTTAACTAGGCCAAGAATGCCTTGTTCGCCTTACTTAAAAGCAATTCTTTCAGTTTACAACTCCTAGCTTGTAAATAAACGCTGTTTACGTCGTAGGTACTATTACCTACACCGTAACTAATCGACCTATTTCGCGATATAACTAAGCCGTAACCGGTTGAGCCTTGAACCGCACGCGGCCGCTCAGCCGTGGGACACACGTGTGCGGAAATTAAGTTGATTTCCAGTCCAGCGATTCGCAACCCAAATGCGAACCATATTGTGACAAGCTGAAACTAAAAGTCTAAGCTGAAGCTTTTTATAAGTTGTTTAATCTTTGGGGGTGGTAGGACCTTGTGCGAGGTCCGTCTGGATCGCTACCACCATCTTACTCTTAGCGGTAGGATTAGCGAGTAAGATGGTGGTAGTGCTGGCACTGTTGTGTTCCGGTGTGGAGAGTAAGACAGCCGGTGTAATTACGGGCACAAGAGGCATTTCATATTAGCTCTCTAGGTTGGCAACGCGTTTGCAAACCCTCCGGGGTTGTAGGTGTCTATGGGCAGTGGTGATCACTTACCATCAGGTGACCTACTTGCTCGTTTGCCTTCCTTGTCGTATAAAAAATGCATGGGTTATTTTTACGACTCAAGGTTGTCGAGTAAAATTGGACTATTAGCTACAACCAACTAAATGCGCTGGCAAAAGTTCTAAGAAAAAAATTCAAAATTTAAATTCCTTTTAATAGTATTCGAAGAAGTTATTAAAATAAGCGTGTAATTTTATTCAAGTATTTGTAATAGAAAAAAAGAGGAGAGATCTTCCAAATAAAATATGACACAAGGCATTGAAAAATTCGTTAGGTACACCAACGTTAAGTATAGCTTAATTGGTGGAGCGTGGTACGGATTACCGAGGTTGCTGGTTCAAGTCCAGCTGCTTAACGAATTTTTCTTTGCATTGTCATTGTATGTTGAATTTCATTCTATGAATGTTTCATAAAAATAAAACAAAAATAATCAATAAATCGATTATTTTCATTGATTCAGAAAATAGCTCCATCTCTTGCCACTAATGCGTAACTGTAGAAGTTCCGTAGTGGGTGAGCTGCTTGATTAAGCTACTCATAGATGGCGCTGAGGAGAGATCTTCCAAATAAAATATGACACAAGGCATTGAAAAATTCGTTAGGTACACCAACGTTAAGTATAGCTTAATTGGTGGAGCGTGGTACGGATTACCGAGGTTGCTGGTTCAAGTCCAGCTGCTTAACGATTTTTTCTTTGCATTGTCATTGTATATTTGTAATAGAACCGAATTAACTTGGCGCCTCATCCTGCCAAGCTTTTAGAAAGGCGCAAGAGATACTACACCGGGAACCGACTTAATAACTATATGCACATAATTCGACAACCCTAAGCCACAGACTGATTAACTTCCCATCAAAAAAGTCGTTCAGATCTAGATGCAAAAATGGGACGTACGAAATAAAACTAGCATGTGGTTTGATGTCAAGCGTGCGCCAAAAGGTATGTCCGCACATTAAGGCCAGGTGACCTATGACCTCCGCTAGCTATTTGGACGCGCGCCAGAAAGTTACTTTAAATTTTGTTTTCGCAGTTAAACATTAGAGCGAAGGGTTCAAAACTTATAGGACAAAGTAGCATATGAGCGAAAGAGGACTTGTTTTATTTGGGTAAAAGTCGAGAGAATCCTATGGGATTATAGTACCCGCAATAGAAATTTCAGTGTTCGATTTAATCCGTTGTTTGGGGAAACTTTATAATTACAAAGCTGTAGACAAGCTGAATAATAATCAAAGGGATTTTTGTTCAAAAGAGTAACAACAGGTTAGGTGCGCATAATACCAGGTCGAATCAAAAAAAGGTGATCACAGCCGAATTTTAATCTAACTTAACACGCTACAGACGAAACGAGGATTACTTGTGAAACCCAATTACATTCACCGTCGAAACAAATTTAAATCCTAATTTTGTAAGTAAATACAAAAAGTTTGGCAAATCTTAGCACTTTCGAACGCGAAATGACAAAACTATAAAACTTCAATGGTTCGGCAGCGGATTCAGCGGCGCCAAGAAAAAAGCGGTAAGGGCACAACCACCGCGTTATCTAACCGAAAACTAATTCAAAGTTCCGTCATTGTTTGCCAACGGGGAACGGAGTGGGGGAATAAAAAGCATCTTGTCGTCAAACGATATTGAGTTTCTTAAAGCAATTAAGATAAAACAGACGACAAAAGCCTCTGGGAGGCTCTCAGGACGCCCTTTTGTAGGCATCGCCCCGGTAATTAACGGGTACGTTTCCGATTCTGAATGCCCGCATGAACAAAAAGTCAAAACTTGACGGCACCGAAGTTTAACTGACCTTTTTAAGCCAACAGCTCCCCGCCTCTTTCGCTTTAGCCGGAGCCATTACGAAAACACTTCGTTTGATCTGATCAGATTTGGATTAGATTTTAAGACATCTTTTTGGCAATAAGGGCATGTGTAAGACGGCTACTAAAAAGTTACAAGTTTAAAAGTTCTAAACGCAAAAGAAACTTCTTTGTTGAGTAATGATTGCGCCAACAAACAATTCCTACCGAGATTGTAGATTTACTTTTCAACATGAATGTAACAAAGACTAATTGAAAACAATACGAAATGTGATGCACAAGATCACACTGCCATCTTCAGAGCCTTAGCCAGACCACGTCCTCCTTAATACCACGAATAATGCTCCGCAATCAAATAGACGACAATGTAAGCACGCACCCGCTATCTCTAAAGAAATATACCCCAGCGAATTACACCTTAAACGTTTACACAAAGCATAGCATTATTCTATTATAAATGTCGGTCACGGACAAAAAGATCCTTCGCGACTAAATGGGCTCTCATATACCGGTGCTTAGGCAGAAGCCGAATTGTGACGAGCGCTTTCATTGCTGGGGTCGTCAGGGAAATTCTATTGCGAGTTGAATACGGCTTTTGATTTAATGACGAATGACAATAATTAGATTCCCCATCATATTCTCTGTAAGAAGCAATTACGTTTTTCATTATGCATGATTCCGGTGGTCTTGAATGTTCGAATTATGGTTCATTCATTTCATATTTAAACATAACTCGGGTTCTTTTAGTCTGTTCTTCATGGTGCGAGTTCGTTCACCTTCTGCTACTACACAATGTGTTTTTGCTACTTTTAACATGAAATTACCGTGAGACTGAGTTTAATTATAAGTCCAGTGTGCAATATGCTACCGCTGAGTCGTGCGCTCTCAGAGGAAGGACTACGAAGTAGTCAGAAACTTAATGTTACATGAGTGGTTCGTTAATTTTACTAGGTGTTTTTTGTTGATATATACCGGACATAACTTTTTCTTTAGGTACATAATAACGAATAATTATGTTCACCATCGTCTTTAGTAAAACGATTACAACAAAGAGATTATTATTGGCTGTCGGTTTTGAGGTTACAGCTGGCGTCTTGTCAGTTTGAACATGTATTTGCTTATATCATAAGTTGGTGAACCCTTAGCATATTTTATCATATATTAATTTTGATATTTATTATTAAATTCATAATCATGACATTACATTTAGGTATACCTACCGTAATAGAGTGCTAGACTGCGCGCCACCTCCCGACTGGTTATTTGAGTAGTAGTTTTAGAAACATTAGGACTCCTTAATATTTGTGTCATTCCACCCCTTTCAAAATTATGAACACGTGCGTAGTTCTTGGAAGTACAACAAAACATCCAAACCTCATGGGAGTAATAGCTATTATTATTCGTTATACGCACGTGCTGGTAGTCAATTATTGAGCAATGTAGCGTAAATAAATACCTGCATTCGATAATAGTAACAACCTTGATATAGTTAAAATAGGAGATGGCCCAGAAAGCGAGGTTTATTACCGAACGGTAATTTGTTTTTCTTTCAGACATCCGTCCATTGCTACAAGGTTGACTGAGGTCCAAGTACGAATATTCGAATCCTACGTAACGGGACACATAAATTTTCTCGATAATGTTACTACTCGATTGCGTTACGTAGGATTCGAATATTCGAGCTTGGGTCACTGCTCACCTTCGTGTAAGTGGCTGTTGTCCGGTATCCTATAATTTGTAAGCGTTTTATGTACAATAAAGATTAATACACACGTACATTAAATTATGTGATGGTTTTGAAAAAAATTATGTCCTTAAAGTACTGGCCTAGTGGTCAAAATTCGATCGTAATCATTCAATTATTTTCTTATTAATTTTAGCTTCTTGCTGCGCTTGTCTACAATCAAAATCATTATAATAAACGTTAACTACGCCAAATCCCATACTCCTCCGTGTACATAGTATCCTTAGAGAAAATTATCCGAAGCTTTTCCTTCACGTACAGTCAAGGGCAAAAACATGTATTCACACATAGTGACAAAAATACGTACACGTCAACTTTATTCCGCGGCAATAAGGTTGATGTGTACATATTTTATTCACTTCGTTTGAATACATTGCCCTTGACTGTACTAATAGTTAGATAGCTTTTCTGAGTTGCCCAATATTTCCATTGTCAGTCAACTAATACATTAAACGAAAATATACTAGTAATATTAGTACACGTAAATTCACGTGAAATTTATGATATCCTCGTAAAAATAACAAACAAAATACTTCCTAGCTCCGTATGTGACTGAGTAGGGATTCGAGCCATTGGCTTATTGTTGGTTTCCGAGAGCTCTCGAGTTATCGACTGCGCCTCGTTTGCCAATCTTCTTTTTTAACCTCCTTCACAAAAAGAGGGGTGTTATAAGTTTGACCGGTATGTGTGTGTGTGTGTATGAGGCATCGTATATCTTAAGCGGGTGAACCGATTTGAACGTGATTTTTTATTTCAAAGCAGATTCTCTAGCGGTGTTTTTTAGCTACGTTGCATAAAAATCGCTTCAGCCGTTTCTTAGATATTGAACTTTGAAATGAAAACGTCGGGGGTTTTTCAAGTTTTCTAAGTTGGTTGGGTTATTAGAAACTTAATGTTATAGCTGTATGAGTTTATTGCTAATTACGCTGTTCGTAGGAAAATCTATCGTTGATATTGGACTGATTAAAAAGAAGTCTTTACTTTTGACGTACCTATTCATTCTAAAAGCGTAATTAAATAACAGAAAACCGAAAACAATAGTTATTTGTCATCCAAGGGTGCAAAGTTGTATTTTACCCGCGAGTGAGGAATTGAAACACAAGCAAGCGAAAGGATTCTATAGTTGGACCACGAGCGAAGCGAGTGGTTCTAAAATAGAATCCTGAGCGTAGCGAGTGTTTCAACACACGAGAAGTAAAATACATTTGCACCCGTGTGTAACACAAAACTTTTCACCTCACTGTAGCGAGGAAAGCGCAACATGCAAAAAAACCGCTGATAAAAATAAATCACCATCACCGGAATCACTATTTTTTTAACGACATTATAACAGAAAACTCTGCAAGTTGTGTATTTTACGTGAGAAAAATTGTGTTGACAATGTTGACATTTCTGACGATACGTTTAGAAATTGCATCGACTCAACTTGTGCGTTCAGAGTTATATTCAACATCATTATAAAAAAACCGGCCAAGTGCGAGTCGGACTCGCGCACGAGGGTTCCGTAGAAAGATTTTAACGCTTTTCCCCAGTGTTTTAAGAAGTCCAGTGTAAGCAGAGCCCTGCTCATAAGCAAAATGTACGCAGTGTGGGGTCAACTTATATTGGTCCTCGAAATCTAGAGACAAACATAAAAATTTAAGATTTTGAGACTTTTCTGAGTATTTGTACTATAAGAGCTACCTTCATAGCAAATTTCAAGTTTCTAGGACAACTGGAAGTACCCTTTAGGTTTTCAAAAAACGGCAATTTGTATGGAAACGACTTTTTTAATGACTGTATCTTTTGATTACGTTGACTTAGATGCTTGATTTTTTCACAGCTTCAAGGGACCACAGGTTTGAGTATTCGATATTAATTTCAGCATCCTACCTCCATGCGTTCCAGAGAAAAAGGGTCTTGACAGACAGACAGACAGACAGACAGACGGACAACAAAGTGATCCTATAAGGGTTCCGTTTTTTTCTTTTGAGGTACGGAACCCTTAAAACAAATGATTCTTATAGAATTTTAAGAATACAGCTAAATTTGATTTTTATTGAATTTTCAAACCATTCGTCATTAATTTAATGATAGTTAATATCGAACGAACCATTATTATGAGCGGTTTACGTTTTGTTATCTGTTAAAAGCTACTTAAACACTCTCCACTCCAAGGTCAAATTACTTTCCCCACTAGTGGATAAAACGCGATTTTACCCGCTTGTATTAAAAGATAAAAGACGGCTTTCCGAGGTAGTGAGGTGAAAACATAATTTTCTATCGTAGGCACCGTTAAAGCTGTTTTCATTTGTTTTTGGTTATTGCGACGCATTCATCTTGGCAATCATGGTCTTTCTAAAAACGCTGGTAGACTCAAAAATGACGTGTACAAAATGCGTCTAGTCGTAAAGTATTTGACCGCATAATTACAGATTTTTTATTTTATTTAGATTTTGACATGCAAAGTGTTTACCGCATCTAGTTACACCGCTTATCTTTGCAGGATCTTTGAAGTCCTGTAGTAGCTCATACGACGTCTTATCGTTTTTAATTCATCTAAGTGGAAAGGAGGGTCCCACTTCCAAGCAAGGCGTCTCTTTAAATTCAATTTGATATACTTTCAATCTGCACCAGAGTGTTCTGCTACATAGTCAATCAAGGCATACGTAGACCTCATAGCAAAAGTGGCGAATTCAAAAGTGTTATTTAAACAACTAAATGGCTTTAAGCAGGATTTAATTCTGTGCATTTTCCTAACAATTAAAGTTCCCTCTTGCATGAAGATTTTCTCCCACGTCAGACACTGCAAGCTGAGTATACTTTATTCTCGTTCAGAATAAGTTTTCACCTCATTTTTCACCCGATGTGTTTAGCTCGGCCCAGGCCCTTTACACGGCGCAGTTGTAAACAGGGCGATACAATTTTTGATCCTTATAAATGGCGTCATTATCTGTTTGGAGGTTCCTCATTCTTGCCGCGAGGACAAAAAATATGCGGCCCGGCGTTGATGAACTCGCAAATTTTCATATTCTGCAAATGGGGAACAATTTTTTCTATCCCAACCTCCCCGAGACATACTTTTTTGTTGCTCCGCACAAAGTTGTATAATTTGTAAATAAAGTAGGCTGCTTGATTTTGTTATGTCGAGATCCGAGGTCTTTTGTTTAAGAGTTACCGTAATTGTTTGAGATGGCAGTGAATTTTTCAAATTACATTTCCTTTACAATAACAAGGCTAAATAGTCGGTTAGGTAAGAGAAAGGTCTATAAAATTAGATTAATATTTTCATAATTTCAGCTACGTATAAAACGAAGAAAAAGGGGAAATTGGTGGTGGAGGGTACATTTATCTTAAAAAGATCTCCAATAAGGCAATCTGTCTTCGCTGAAAAATAGTATAATGATTATCCTGCTCACGTCAAGAGGGAACAACACAGTCCTTGGATTTATGTAAAATAGATGTTAACGCGGGCCCGATGATACATCACCTGAGCAAACTTTTCCCTGGCATTTCTATCCCAATGTAAAACATTAGCTTACAGAATGTAAGCGTTAAGAACATTTTGAAGCTCCACATTACGGGGGGTGCAAGTTTAAGGAGGATAATTTTTTCCTTGTCTTTTGCATGGGAAATTGTAGAGAATGTGTAAAGGATGAAAACACTCTTGATGATGGTAATCGTATAATGTGATCAATGTTATTACAATTCTTTATGATTGAGTTCTTTTACAGAAATTAATATAGCTAGAAACTCACGCGCGGCGTGCACGGCTCAGTAGCCGGGGAGAGAGAGCGAGAGCGATGCGGAGCGAGCGAGAGAGGCGGTGTGGGTGCGTTCGAGATAACAATAAAGCCGTTCGGGATAAAGCCCGCGTTACAACCTCCCCCTCTAACACGAAAGAACGCCCTCGTTTTCGTGATAGGAAATTAAGAAAAAAACTACTTAGTCTAGGTAACGACGTGGTCTGCCACGTTTACGTTTCTCCCTAACAGCGGGCTGGACCTCGCCAACGAAGGGAGTGAGTTGCGAGGTGTGATACTTCCCCAAAAGCACCCCGTCACTTACACGTTCTAATAGATATGTAGTAGGACTGACAGCTTCGCGCACCCGGTAGGGGCCATCCCTCCGAGGAATGAATTTAGATGTCTGTCCTTTATCTGTGTCGTTAAGGCCTTGCGTCTGGAGCAAGACGAGGGTACCGGGCTCGTAGTCCGGGGCGGGGCGGCGGCGCGCGTCGGCGTGCGCCTTCTGCCGCGCTTGCGCGCGCTCGTGCACGTCGCGCGCTAGCAGCAGCGTGCCGGCCAGCCGCCGCAGGTACGGCGTCACGCTCGCCACAGCCGTGTCGCGCTCTATGATAGCGCGCATTTCGGATGCTGCGTCGGCCGGGGCGCGGAGCTCCCTGCCAAACGTCAAAAAAGCGGGTGAATGGCCTGTACTGGCGGTGGTCGCAGAGTTCATAGCAAACCGTATGGCCGCTAGGTGCACGTCCCATGTGCTGTGGTCGTTGCCGACGAGTATAGCTAACTGTGGCTTCAGATCTCGATTTTTGCGTTCTATGGGATTGGCGGCGGCGTGATAGTAGGCCGTTAGAGAGTGCTGTATTCCCATGACGTGGCAAACTTGCTGCATTACTTCGCTGATGAATTGGACGCCGTTATCACTGATAAGGCGGCGTGCGACGCCGTATCGCAAGAATACCTCGTTTGCGAGTACTTTCGCGCATTCGAAGCTGGTGGCTTGCTTCAGGGCGAACAGTTCGACCCAGCGCGTGCACACATCTTCAACGATTAATATCCATTTGTTTCCATCAGTAGTCTCAGGCAAGGGTCCAAATAAATCAACAGATACGACCTCAAATCGGCGAGTCATGGCGGGCGTCTCGACGAATCCCGCCGGCCTCCTCGTGTTTGCCTTGTAGCGCTGGCACTCGGCGCAGCGCTTCACGTAGTCCGCGATGAACGCTCGCATGCCGTGCCAGTAGTACTTGTGCGCGAGGCGCTGCAGCGTCCGCTCGACGCCGAAGTGGCCGGCGGCGGGCGCGTCGTGATAGTCGGCCATCAGCTGCGCGCGCTCGTGCTCTGGAATTACAAGGCAAGCGTTATCATCGTCACCCTCTGCTGCGTATCGGTACAGTATCCCGTCAGAAAGTACGTAGCCGCGATCTGCCCACTGTCTCCCCCTAAATGGGACGTCGGACTCCAGATCGTTAATGATTTTACGTACCTCTGGATCTTTTAGTTGATTGTCGCGTATGTCGCTCGCTGGACGCGCGGGAAAATCAACGACGGCAGAACATATTTCGCAATCAGCTTGCGACTCTTGCGAACACGGCGGGCGTGAGAGCGTATCTGCGATCACGTTGGACTTGCCAGGCGTGTAATCGATCTGCAGATTGAACTCTTGGAGAGTAAGCGCCCATCTCGCGAGTCTGCCGCTAGGTGACTTGTTATTCATCAGCCACTTGAGAGGTTGGTGGTCAGTTTTAACACTCACCTGAGCACCTTCAATATATCCTCTGAACTTGTTGACGGCCCACACTACTGCCAAAGCTTCCCGCTCGGTAGTTGTGTAGTTGCGCTCGGCGGCGTTCAGCTGCCGGCTCGCGTATTCGATCGGCCTTTCGTCGTGGCCCTCCCCCTGCATTAAAACAGCTCCGAGACAATACCCGCTGCTATCCGTGCGCAGCACGAAAGGCTGCGCTTCGTCGGCCTGCCGCAGGATCGGCGCCGTCGTGAGGAGCGTCTTAATGTTCTCGAAGGCTCGCTGTTGCTGCTCGCCCCAGTGCCAGATGCTGTCCTTCTTCAGCAGGTTCGTGAGCGGCCGCGCGACGTCTGCATAGCCGGGGATGAATCGCCGGAACCAGCTAGAAGTTTGAAGAAAACATTTTAGATGTTTGACATTTTGGGGAGAAGACATGGCCGTGATAGCGGCTGTCTTCTCAGGATCCATATGAATGCCACCAGGGACAATAACATGTCCTAGAAACTTAACAGACTGGCAAGCAAAACAACTTTTGTCACGGTTTATCCGGAGGTTGAATTTGCTCAGTCTTGTGAAAACAATTTGCAGGTCTGCCAAATGAGTCTGGAAATCTGGGGACAAGATTATAATGTCATCCAGATATGCGAGTATTGTACTTTTGCTAAGACTTAAGTTTGACTTGAAGCGGTCAATAAGCCTCTGAAATGTAGCTCCAGCGTTGCGAAGACCCATTGGCATCCGAATGAACCTATATGTTCCAAAAGGAGTGGTAAATGCAGTTTTATCGCGGTCATCGGGGTGAACATCAACCTGGAAGTAGCCAGACCGCAAATCTAGGGTAGTCATGTATTTGCTAGTCTTGGCTGCATGCAGGATATCCTCTATTCTAGGCAGTGGGTACCTGTCAGGCTCTGTTACCTCGTTTAATTTGCGAAAATCAATGCATAGCCGCATACCTTTTGCCTTTTTTGGCACCATAACTACATTTGCTGCCCATGGTGACTCACACTCTTCTATCACATGAGCAACAAGCAGCTTATCAAGCTCTTCCTTTAATGCATCCTTCCGGTTTTGGGACATTCTGAAAGGCTGGCAGGCTATAGGCTGCTGGCCCTCGGGGACTTTGATACTGTGAGTTGCAAAGTTTGTGGCCGGCCCCTCAGTAGCAAACCGCTCCTTGCCAGTAAGAATTACATTATTGAGTTGGGTTTTTTCCTCTTTTGATAGTGCATTCCCTTCATCACTCCTCAAGGTGAGAGTGCTAACATCTGCTTTCATTAAATCAGACTGGTCTGATGACAAATAATATGACTTGACAAAATTAAAAGTCACTTTGGGGCTATCTTTGAAGTGCCAAGAGGAACAGGGAATGTCAATGATTATTCCTGCATTCATAATAAAATCATTGCCTAATAAGGTTTTGCTATCACTGCCAGGGAAAACAAGAAAATCAGCGAGAGCCTCACGGCCTCCAACAGTCAACAAGACATTAGCAGTAAGAACTTCACGTACCTGTTTTGATCCGTCGGCGAGACCAACCGCGCGCTGAGTCGGGGTAAACACCACACCGGAGTCTACCAAGATCTTGTGCAGGCCGGGGCTCGCCACACTCTGCGTGGCGCCGGTGTCTAAGATAGCTACTCCGCTGCGTCCAGCCACAAACACTTCTACCACGGGGCGCGAGCTGTCGGCGCCCTGGGAGCTGGTGATGGATTGGAAATCTGCCGTCCTTGGTAGCGCGGGTTTTTTGTTACAAGTATCACACCTCGACCTCACCACCCCTGGCTGGTTGCAGCCGTAACATTTAATACCGGGCTTACTATCACTATCGCAACTAACTTTCGATTGCGCCTTACGACATTCGTCAATATTATGACCGAAACTTTTACAATAAACACACCGCGGACGAGGTTTCAAATTACGCTCTCGTTCGTTCGTATTAGAGGGGACATACGGCCGAGAAAACGAAGCGGGCGCACTGATAACAGCGCTAGCGTCGCGAGCTTTGACAGCTGCGGCGACCGCAGAACGCGCGGGAATTTTAAATTCGTTATCACTGATATTAGATAAAACCCTAGGCCCTACCTCGTCTCTCGCTTCCTCCGCATCTCGCGCTTTGGTTAAAAGGCTTTCGATGTTAACAACACTTTCTCGCGGAACACTTTTGCGCACTTTGCGATTCAAAAGTCCGTAAACAATATCTAATTGTAAAGTAGAGTCTATCTTGTACGGGAATTTGGTGAAAATTGAACGTAATCGCGAGATAAAAACTTCAGATCGCTCGTCGTTTTGTTCCGTGGCGAATAAGTCGCGTAGCAGCTTGTAGGCCGGGCGCGGGGCTCCGTACATGCCGCGCATGCGCGTTGTGGCTTCTTTCCAGGTCTTCACGTCCTTCTTGATTCCTCGCCACCAGGTCGCCGCGTCATCAGTGAACAGCATGCTCAGGCCGCGCAGCGCGTGGTCTTCGTTCACGTTCGTGCATTCTTTAAACATTTCGACGGCGTCAATGAATGTTTCAATTCTATCCGCTTTGTCCGCTCCGCGTCCGTCGAACCGCGCGGTGCATTTTGCCATGTTCCTCCTCTTTCCTCCTCCGATTGCGGTCGAGGACGCCCACTGCGTCGCGTCGCCGTGATGAGGCGGGGGGGGTCATCGAATTGGTGTGCTGCATCGCGGTTTGCATCACGCTGGACAAGAGGCTGGACAGTTGCTCCTCCGTAATGCCGATTACATTGCCGTACGGCCGCCGGTTGCGCGCGTCCGTGTCCGCGCCGGCGTCGCGAGTCTCGTACTCGTACGCGTGTTCGCTGCCGCTGCGCGCCTCGTGTCCTTGCGTGCGCGCGCGCGTGGCGTGGCCGCTAGCGGTGTCTTCACGTGAACCGTTGTGTTCTTCACCGGATTGAAATTCTTCGGGCTCGTTGCTTTGTTGCTCTTGGCCTTGGCCTTCATGGCCTTTTCCTCGAGTCGTCATAGGCATTGCGAAAAAATGTGGTGTCGAAAAAAAAAATGGCGGTTCCTGTGTGAAAGCTTTCTCGTGGCGTAGGTTCTTGCTATTTATTTGTCCTCTAGTTGGGCGCCATTATAGGATGAAAACACTCTTGATGATGGTAATCGTATAATGTGATCAATGTTATTACAATTCTTTATGATTGAGTTCTTTTACAGAAATTAATATAGCTAGAAACTCACGCGCGGCGTGCACGGCTCAGTAGCCGGGGAGAGAGAGCGAGAGCGATGCGGAGCGAGCGAGAGAGGCGGTGTGGGTGCGTTCGAGATAACAATAAAGCCGTTCGGGATAAAGCCCGCGTTACAAATGTAAGTTTACGTATTGTGCGTCTTCTAAATGTTATATGTCAGTTTGAGTAGTCACTTAAGAGATCTTTTAGTATTGGGTGGTTGACCTAGTTCGAATTTCACAAGCAGGGTCAAAGGAGACGATAACTCACCCGGAAAATATCAGACGAAACTCGACATCAGATGAATAAATCAATATGGGGACAATAAACAACAAATATGCATAAAAATATGCTTACAAAGAATGGGGTATTTGTATCACATTCATTATAATTGTCATTCGAAAAGGTTTGTCCCTAGTGGAAAAAAGTTAGTGTTAAGTTTCTTCAAATAACTACAACTTTTAAAAGTTGAAATGAGTTTTTATATTTAACTCTAACTACAAAAACAGCCTATACCGATTTTGATTAAACTCAGCTAAGAACTATTTCGATTATATTGGCTTCCGATAAAAAAACACCCGTTCAGATGATACGGAATAGACATGTCAGACTTATAACACCCTTCTTTTTGAGTCAGGGGTCCACTTAAGGTATGTATGTCTTAAAACCGGTGAAACGCTAACCTACTTAGCTCTCCTTTGTCTCTTTCCCTCCGCAAGCCTGTGACTTGCATTAAAACAAACGCCGCGATCAATCAAACGGTTGGCAAGCTCATGAATAATACCTATCCTGTTGAGAAAACTTTTACAAAAGATTTATTTTCTTTCGTAGAGCTGGCGATCGGAAAATAGCAGCAAAGATTGATTGATTCCGAATAAGATATGGATGAATACGTATAATATAGGACGAGCCTTTTGTTGCATTATAATCTCACCGTTATAGAAATTTTACGAAATGTTTAAGCAATACCGGCGGTAGTATTACCAAGTATTATCCAGATGAGTTTTTGCTTTTTCATCGAAGTAGCGTTGATCCAAATAAATGCGAGATGCGGCGTTAAAAGCGTGCTCAGTAAATATTTGATAAATCGAAGCAGTCTGTCAATATGCGGATTCTGTAGTTTTATTTGGAAAGTTTTTAAAATCATTCGGCTCACTGGTATAAAGTATATGTATGTGTGCGTGTATGTATTTTATTGCAACATAAAACGTGAACTGACAGGTAACAGGACAAAAGAAAATGTACAAATGTACAAAGACACATGATGACGAAAGATGCAAGACATATTCAAAACGGGATGTTGACCGCGATAACCTTAATAGGTTTGGATGAGCTCCCGATATTTCGACGCAGTTACATGCATCATGATCACGGGTCAGAGGCCCGAGTACGAATATTCGAAACCTGCGTCACGTAAAATCGAATAGTAAACGTTATCGGGTTCGTCTGACGTTTGGAACAGCGCCCGCCCGACCGTAACGTTACGCAGGATTCGAAAACTCGTGCTCGACCCTCAGGTCATCCAAACCTAGTAAGGTAAAGGTACCTAATCGCGGTCAATATCCCGTTTTTGAATAGGTATGTCAAATGTAATTGAACGCTAATCATTTCAGTACATGATGTTTGGCTAAGTCGCTTTATTTGTTCTCTACTTTTTCTGGTCTACACAAATTATCTCATAGGTTATGATAATTATTACAGACGAAAGATAACATTATGTTCCCATTGAATATGTTTTACCCCCGACGCAAAAAAGGGTGCCACGAGTTTGAAATAATTATATGTAGGTAATTGTGTGTCTGTGTGTCTGCCTATGGCATCATAGCTAATAAGTGAGTAGACTGAATTGGATGCGCTTTTTTAAAACGAAAGCTGATTTCAATGAAATGGGTTTTTGCTAAGTTCCATCAAAATTGGTTCACCGTCTTGGAGAAAAAATGACTTCGTGCCAAGTTTCTTGTGGCGCATTCTTCTTGGCAATCACGGTCTTTCTAAAAGCGCTAGTAGATCCAAAAAATTACCTGTACGGAGCATTCAACTGCCTATTTGCTAAATAATATTTTGAATTCTGAAACTTTAAGATATTGAATTTCAACTTTTCTAAGTTGCGGTTTAGCATACCCCAACAGATCGTGCCATGCATTAATATTAACTGTATGGCACGCGCCAAAGGAAAATCATCCGTAGTTCCTATTGCATTCAATAAGTAAGTAAGTACATTGTGGTATACAGGTTGAGTTAACAACGATGTTACGCAATTGTTTGTTAAGCAGCGAACAGGTGTGAGTGTTGTGTTTTCCTCGTTAAATCTCTTTATTCGATAACCAGATACCCTGAACCCACCAAAGTCATAGTATCACGAAAACCAGTTGTTGTATCTTACTCTCACGCATCACGCATTGCGTGTCCGAAAGGGATACAGTATCTGGATTTCGCGTCGCTGTGTCACTTGGGTAGTATTGAATGGAATCTCAGTTAAGCCAAAGCAAACAGGAATCGAGCGACAGCCAGCTATTGATTGCGTGAAACTGAACCAATATGTCAGCGTGTGTGAAGAGGGCATCCCGAAAAAAGTTATTTTCATCTCTCATAGGTACTCGGAAAGTGAGGCATATAAGATTCTTAACTAACACACGGTAGGAAAGGTTATGCATGGCTTCCAGGGAGTAAAAAAAAAAAACCCAGAGATAAAACTCAGATACGCCACTTGTTGCGAGAAGTTTAGGGGCAAGTGCTCAACCTGTGGACACTTTCCAATTTTTCGACTAATTTAAATATAAAAAAAAACTGTCAGTATTACATATAAATTTATTTGTTTATTTTTATAAAATGTATAATAAACAGTCTTTCATAATCATCGCTTTCTTTTCAGTTAGCTACCTTAAAATTAAAGATATAGGCATATTAAAAAAAAATGCTCATTTTGTCCATAGGTATAACTACAGTTTATACCTGTGGACGGCAAAAATGTACCTGTGGATGGCGACGTACCTCTGGACAAAAATAAATGATACAAATTAAAAAAATAAATCATAATGAAAATCATAGTGAAAATCTTAATAAACGTACTGAAGAATAATGTCAAAATTTTCGGTATACAGTCAGCATCTTCTAAAATATTTTTTGATTTTAAGCATTGCAATATTCTCGATACAAATTTTCAGCAAATGCAGTATGTTGAATTTCTCTGCAGCTTTTGCTACTAAAGATTCGTTGTTGACTTTCTTGACGGCCACAGTTACAGTTTCGGGGCATATTTTTTCTTGCTTTTGGCCGGTTTTATTATGAGGCACTAAAATCAAATACAAAAATAAACATAATTTAGCTGTTCACAGGTTAAACCAGTGATATTGTACCTATGGACAGTCCACAGGTACGGAAATTAAGTAGTCCACAGGTACAAATTCGACACTTCAAAATTCAAAATGATGTCAGTCCGTTAATAGTTGGCGGAGAACCTGCAAAAACTTATTCAATTAACAACCACATCATGAAAGCGATGAAATGATCACAAAGATATTCACAGCATGCACAAAACTTGAGAAAAACACACTCAAAGTACGAATAAAAATTCACTTTTGGTGATGAAAACTTTCCGCAGCCACAAACGACACTTATTCTGACAGATAAGAAAATGGCGGCTAATTAATGTTGCCATATGAGAAAAATGCTATTCGGGTGCGTTCATGATATCAGTCTATGGTTTGTATTTTTTTTATTATCGATGGTGTCCACAGGTAAACACGTCCACGGGTACAACACTTGCCCCTAACCTAAAAATTCAAAACTCATAGATGAAGCCTACGTAGTTTTATTCTGCGTAATATTATACTCAAATGAAAAAAAAATGCGGATAAAGTTACTTACATGAATTAAAAAACACTCGTTAAATAACGGCCAGAAACTATTTGGTTAAATTATAACATCACAAGCTCGTCCGTTAAAATCTAATCCTCAGCCTGCAATTGCCTACTTCCTGGCCTAGACAACCATACATGTACTATTAGTGTCAACACTTAGAAATATCGTTAATAATTCGAGTTTCCCTTTTGCCGTCACACAAATACGAAAGATAACTGTTACACAATTCACACAGAATTCCAACGGACTGATGCTATTTACAATTTTGATTGACGATCATACTTGTCGGGTGGGAGTTATTCAAGAGCTAAGAGTTAAAGAGTTAGGTATGATTATTACTTTTGCCAATATTGGAATTCGTTTCCCACTAATTAAACTTTTGTGACACTCCATATTTTGACTTGTTTCATAAAAATCTCCATTATCACACGTGTGATACTCTATACTTTGACTTGTTTCATAACAATCTCCATTATCACACATGTGACACTATACTTGACTTGTTTCACTTCTCCTAAAAACCAAATCACTACCTACTTAGGTATGGGTACTTAGTGCCTACCTAGTTGTTTTGAGATGAATCGAAAATAACATACCTAACCTAACAGACATTTGCGTTATTGTACAGACATAGTTCTAATTCAGTAATTCATTCCATTATTTTTATTCTTATGAAATAATAGCTTTTTGCTCTTCTTCGCCACTTCAACTTTGACTTTTGTTATGCCAAATCTTACAATTCTTTCGTAAGCGCAGTATTCTTTAAAAGGGATTAAAGGACATTGATATACAGATATATTATCTGTATAGAGACATCGATATAAGTACCTCAGATTTAGGAATAACAATACAATACAATGCCTCTTTATTGAACACTACATAACAAGCAAAACAGAAAAATAAGCACAAAGAAAATACAAGGTAATAATCTCACAGTATTAATGCGATATTTGTTTTCTGGACAATACTACTACTATGATATAATGATCAACTGTAAAAACTTTAAAATTTCCAAAGGAAAGTAAGAACTGAGATATAGCCACTTACGGAGACAGGCACCAAATAATAATATGGCGCAGAGTAAAATGTGGCAATTCCCAGCCTCAGCTCCTGAGGACAGGTGACATCGGTAGTGCTTAAGGACTAGCAACTCTAGGACCTACGAGTAAAACACTGAATATTTGTTACATTATGTCTCATGACTTCCTTATTTCTTATTATACATTTTAATATTAAATGTATTATTTAAATTTATTGTTCTGACGAAAAACAAATTTGTACGCCTAACTGCAAAACATAGTGAATCCCTTTACTCGTAAAATCTTTGTAATCTACCAATGTTCAACAAATGAATAATTTAATTTAATTCAATTTAATTTCATTAGTATAATGATGTTGAAAACAGTGAGGGGAATAGCGTTGTTTTGCTTATAGCCATTACAAATTTTGTTACTTTACAACAGAGTATTCAACATTCCCTCTCATCCAGAGAGGAGGCCTGTGTCCAGCAGTAGGACGTAAAAAAAGGCTGGTGGTGATGATGATGATGATGATTCAACATTGTGTGTTGCGTCAGTCGCAATAACAGTGTTGTTGGGGGCATATCACGTAATTTATTTTTTCTCGACATTTTAGTGGTACTGCGATGATCGTGGTCCCCAGAAGACATTGTAAATAAACAAAAAATTACCTAAGTTGCAATAGTAACGTTAAACATTATAAGAAGAATAAAACTAAATTTTACTTTATAGACACTACAATACAAGTAGTAGCTGAATACAACAGTTAGCCTTTTATAAATGCGAGTGTACTCGGCTCTAGAGACAACATTATCTTCTTTTGTTCTGCTTGCTATGGAAACATCAGGACTAAGGTGCAGTCAGGCTGTTCTCTGAGTGAGATTAAGGGACAGATGTAGTGAACATTGCTGTCTTTTGATGATCAAAAAATATGAAACTTTATCCTGAATAGGAATAATAATACCTGTGACAGATATATTTTTGCCTGAATTCCGTATAAAGGTAAGCGTTCACATGTCGGTATCGAACGCATCGGACGTATCGCACGCAACGGATCGTTGTATTCTTTGTATAGAAGCTCATACAAGTGCGTCCACCTGCCCGCATCGTACGCATCGCACATTGTATGTATTTTCGTTGCGTGAGATGCGTCCGTTGCGTACGATGCCGACATGTGAATGCTTACCTCAAATGAGCTAATGTGATATTATAGAAGTTTTACGTGCTAACCATCGAAAATGGTCGAATAGAGTAATTGGTCGAAACGCGTTACCACGGTTTGGTATAGGTCTAGGTTCTAATCCTAGTTCGAGAAATTACTTTTACCGATATTTCTGTCTATTTACGTTATAGTTTGAATTTTAAAAAATCTTAGAAATACGTCAGAAAATTTTATACGATAATTTAGAAGGGAATTAACCAAGTCTACGATTTTCCAGAAATTGTATTTACCCACGTACATTTTGTCAGAATCAGTATTCACATGCTAATGCATTTGAAGCTTACGCGAAGATCAGTATTAGGACACAAGCAGCGTTGCCTTAACCGATCGATGGTCCCGTGGGAGATTACAGTACTCAGTGTATTTACCTCGAATCTTGTTTCAACTACTAAAAGTCTTTGTATCAGTTTCCAGCAACACGTCTACATAGAATAAAACGAAATCTGGTTAGAAATAGTAGAATAAAGTTTAGTAAATATATTTGCTGTAGAACACTCATGCAAGTAAGCCGTGATAGCCTAGTGGTTTGACCTATGGCCTCTCAAGCAGAGGGTCGTGAGTTCGAACCCTGGCTCGCACCTCTGAGTTTATCGGAATTTATATGCGAAATTACATCTGTAATTTATCATTAGTTTTTCGGTGAAGGAAAACATCGCGAGGAAACCTGCGAAGCAATTCAATGATGTGTGTGAAGTTCCTAATCCTCACTGGGCCCGCGTGGGAACCATAGCCCAAGCCCTCTCATTCTGAGAGGAGGCCTGTGCCCAGCAGTGGGACGTAGAAAAGGCTTGTGATGAAAACTATTTTTTTTTGTGGATTTCACCTGCGCTCTTTTGGCAAAGAGTAGGTATTTTGTCAACGGTGAGATTTGCACGAGTAAGATTGTTCAGTTTCCCTAACACGTCTGTTCCTAACATGAAACTACCCAGAGACTTCAATCATAGCAAAGTAAAACGACTAAACTTCAAACTCGACTAATCTTGACACAATAATCTATACCTATAAAACAGTACCGTGACTGACTGACTGACTGACAGACAACGCACAGCCTAAACCACTGGACCTAGAGGCTTGAAATTTGGCAAACATATACCTTGAGTATCCTAGAGGTGCACTAAGAAGGGATTTTTCGAAATTCCCACGGGATAGGGAACTAGCCCCTTTTGAAATATTTCACGGGGGCCAAGCGTCGGGGCATAAAGCTAGTTATATATATGAGTGATCTGTTTTATTTCACTAGGCTGTCCCTAGCGTTAACATAAAGTGAGTAGGACATGTTGGGAGCCTATTTTACCTCATTGCTATTGATTTTTACTTTTCCCTTATTTTGGTACGTTTCGCATTTTGCTTTTATAAGCTTATTGGCTTAAGGGACATTGATATATTTGAAGTGAAGTACATAGAAGGAATATTAAATTTATCTATGTCGCTTTCAAAAATGTTATTTCACGACTATTTTCTTCACATTCAAGGTATCGCAGCGTATCGTATTGAAGTAGAATGTTAAACAATATATTCTGTTTATAAATAGAAATGGAGGAAATACGTTTATTTATAGGTTCACATTAGAGAAACGTCTATAAAAATGTGATGTGAATGGAGTATGTTTTTGAATTTTTATTTAATATAACAAAAGCGATTTACAATGACATTAAATGCAAGCTAAAATTAATTAAACTAAAACTTCAAACTAAATTAAATCTTAACTCTCTAGGTTGGCAACGCATCTGCAAAACCTCCGGAGTTGCGGGTGTCTATTGGCAGTGGTGATCACTTACCATCAGGTGACCCACTTGCTCGTTTGCCTTCCTCGTTGTATAAAAAAAAATCTAAATAAGGCCCCCGTGGCATGGTGCCTAAAAGGCTGGCAGCGTTGCCTCGCTGAATAGCGATGCTGATTCTTTGAGAGAGAAAACTGCCAGCCCTTTGGTCACATGTCGCTTTTGCTATTCTAAAATAATTCTAATTATTCGATTAAGCATTTTTTCTCAAGTTCTGTCTATTGCGTGAAGGTTTAACTGGTAGAGGGATAATTTCACCTTTGTACATTAGTTCTTGTACTAATATATACGTACATAGTACAGTATAATCTAGCCAAAGTGCTCAGTCTAAATTGATTTATGCACAAAATTAATTCATCACTTTGATACGAGTATAAACATCCAATCGATTTCCATTTCACTATACAATATTCAATAGGTTTCCTACACAGTATTCCCTATCACAGGCAATCGAGACTGATCTCTATTGCCAACTCGAACGGTCGAAATTATTAGCTCGTCGCCGTCAGCCACTGTAAAGTCAGTAATGATTGATAAGGGTATAGGAAACGTATGTCTATCATTTTTAAGGCCCCATCGTAAAGGGCAGCCGTGTTGCCGACTCTACCGCTTCAAATAATAAAATAAAATGAGACTTTATTGCTGTAATATTTAATAACACGCATAGCATAACATTTTACTATGTGCTACTTAATTCTATTTAAATTGTATCGGCAACCAGTTTTTCTTTTACAGCTTGTCCATCGACAAAGGCTTCTTCTAAAGATTACTATTTCGTCCTGTCTTTTGCAGGAGGTGTCCATTCTGCACCATTCTTTTTTTCCGCGTCAATTAATACCTAATAATAAATATGGTAAAAGAAAACACATTTATTAAATAACTGTATCCTATTCGAACCTACTTCTTGAATATTTCAGCGTTTCAATACAGTTTCCTTAGTTCGATTTTGATAGAAAGTTTGGACGCCGATTTGGACTTGCGTTAAGATTTATTATCTACAGATACGTCGAAGAGGTCGTCATCACCATTATCACAACTATTGCAATATACCAATAACTATGTAATATACAAATCAACGTCACATTACTATGAAATTATGATAAACACCGGGCTTAATCACGTAAAAACAAAAGTATTATTTAAATACTTCGATGCGCCTTCGAGACCATTTAAAATTTAAATACTTAATACATTTATTTTTACGTGATTAAATCCCGTGTTTATCATAATAATGTATAAAAATCGCAAAAGCTTAAATGAATATACTCAATGTCATTGTGAAAATAAACGAATCGGTCACGTATTAATTAAGTCGAATTTAGTCCGACATACAATACTGACTACGGATTAGTCCGAAACATGACTATCGTTTTACAATTAGTTTAGTCCAACACTTGTGAGTGGTCCGTTTATTTTCACTGTGATTGAGTCTCACGGTAGTTTCATGTTAAAAATACTCAATATCGAATCAGCTTAGCACGTACAAATTTGTTAGTGAAATAAATCCGAAACTTGCCTTGTATACATGAGCGATAGTTTAGTTCACTATGATTCAGCCTCACTATAATTTTGTCCCTAAATAATGGATTTCGCGAGGTTTCATTGTACCTATATACTAACCTCGCACATTCCCGACTTAGTTTACAAGTCCTACTCCCCTGGCTGTGGCTGCAACCACCGATCATCACTGCACTAATTCCCCAACCAAGTAAGCTGCAACAAGACAAGCCAACTTTAGCGCAGACACTGAATGAATTATTTACCTTAACGCCAGGTTACTTGATCTGTATGAAGGCTATGTCTAAATTCAACTTGTTCCGGATTACGCCCCGATGTCTTCCCGGCTTTGCATTTAAATTTGACTATTTTTAGATAGCGTCGAGTGGAGCCGGTTTTGAGATTAGCTGACGGTGTTTCTGAAGGCAACTTTAACAATAGGTAGCAGATTATTTTCACAGAATATAAGGTAAATGTCTCTGTGCCCGCCGTTGTCCCAATAGTTCGCACCTCCAATCTTAATAAGCAGTAAGTTTAGTTATTTTAAGAATGGTTTTATACTATTTCACCTACTCTTTATTGAACAACACGTAGCAAACAAAACAGAACAAAGATACCACAACAGAAAATATACGGTAGCAAGGCAAGGCAGGTAGGTATAATATTATTGCAGTCTTGTTTAAAAAAAACATGATTATAGATAAACTAAATATATTTATTACTTGATACTGTATAAATTAAATGTTTGATAAACATCCGATGATGATCTTTAAAACAATTTTACGCTTTGAAAAAACTACTGTATTGTTATAATTTATACGAGACCACCTCTGCAGTATATGCCCATTCAAATAAAAAAAGAGTCACCAAAATCAATTTACACTAAATAAAACATACAAAAACAAAACGCACAGGAACCTCCTCTTTTTGAAGTCTATTAAAAAACAAAAACAAACGCATCACTGCCAAATCAAACATTCTAAATTGAGATAAACCCCGGACATTTACTTCCGCAAATGGAATTCATGCGAACTCAATTAGCATCCATACAAAACGTATCACAATCACGTATATAAATCGCGACGACGCGAAAGCGCGTCAACGCTTCCGCTTCAAAACAGTCCATTGTGTAACGAATGAGTCAACGAATATACTTTCCAAATACGCTGACAAATTTGAGAGGTGAGACCGGAACGGCCCGCGCAGACGTCCGGTCTGGCGCGTAAATAATAACTCGCTGGACGGAGCCTTGCGTTTGCTTCACACGAGCTAAATTAATTTAAATTGTGTTTCGGATTAGCTGTAAATTGTAAATGTTGGTGGAAAAAGTTTGAGTTTGTGCGGGGTAACCTAAGCTCGTGTTTTGTTAACGGTTTTTTATCATTTTTCAGCACAGACTATGATTGATTTATATCAACTTCCAGTAAAATACCATTATTAGTCACATTGCATGTTACTAGATCAAATTGGGATGTGGACTGATATCAAAATGAAATAATTTTACTTTATCACAAAATTATGCTCACTACCACTTAAAATACTCTTAAAATTCAACGCCTTGCTTATTACTACAATTTAGATGTTTTGTAATTTAACAAAAACTAATAGAAAGAGTCTGTTTGACCACTGAAAATGATGACGCCATAGTACAGTAATTCAATACAAACTTCATAGGTACTCGGCTACCGTTTTGACATTTCAAAAACAGTTCGGTTGCTGGTTTGACCAAAGTCGTCATCCCCGTTGACTATTTTCACAATAGGCTTACCCGGTTATTCCTAAACCTATATTAACTAAAATGCCGTTAAAGTTCGTTTGTCCTTTTTTGTCACATTGACATTTCCGCTAGTAAGAAGAAGACAAACCTATTTTAGCTAATAGAGGCTTGAGTGACGTTTATGAATAAGGACATTGTCTAGCTAGCTATCGAAATCGTGTTAATTTTGTGTATGGGCTGAAAATTAGTGATATTTGAAACAGTTAGCTGTCACAGTCCTACAAAAACTAACAATTCAATCCGATGACGAGTGTCAAAATAGTTACGCAAATACTCTGCAGGGTCCCGCAGGTCACCATTACCAAGTCACATGACCTGCAACGGCGGAGCCTAGCCGGATGGCAGTCGGGAAGCAACAATCAGACGGGTAACATTAAGCGATGAATTTATGTGCGCAGAGATTGTTGTTTTATTATTAGCAATTTTAATAAAAGTGTTATCTTAATAGTGCTTTTAGTTTCTATCTGACCTCAAAAAATACTTGTTAGCAGGGATCGTAAAATGCGAGCAAAATCGATTGAAATGCACGTAATATGACAACCACGTCACCCTAAGAGCTTCAATGAATTTTGCTCGCATTTTACGATCCCTGCTTATTACCATGCTAAATCCTAGCATTGGTAGTTTGGCAATCCTATTCACGTTCAATTCCTTCTTCAATTCAATACAGTACCTACAAATATTTATTCAATTATTGACCTGTGTTCGAAACTTTAAAAAAAGTTGACAACCACCTGACATTTTTATTTCAAAGTCCAATATCCCGATACTGACTTCGGGATTAAAAAAACTTTCAACTGAAAAAAAACTGCATTCAGTCTATCTGTTTGGGAGGTAGAGCTACAATGCTACCAGGGAATAAAAATATGAAGTGCCTGTTGGAAAATGTAACTTCCTCTTTAGGGTTCCGTAGCCAGAATGGCAAATACGGAACCCTTATAGTTTCGTCATGTCCGTCTGTCTGTCTGTATGTCTGTCTGTCTTTCCATGGCTTAGCTAAGAGACTATTGGTACTAGAAAGCTGTAATTTTTGATATAAGTATATATAAATATTATTATTAATTAGGTCAATAAAGTGCTTAGACAAAATTAAAGAAAAAAATTTTTGAGGTACCTCCCCTACACGTAAAGTGGGGATGTTTTTTTACTTCTCGCCTATACGAAATCGAAAGTGTGGGTTACCGTTGTTTTTTTACGATTTAATTTTGATGTGTTGATGAAAATACCTACCTTTAGAATTAGGTATCTATGCCAGAGCTATTTCGTAATGGCTTAGGAACTCTATTCTGGGCGTGTCCGACACGCTCTTGCCCGGTTTTTAAAGTTGCACTGAAACCTTCCTGCCAAAGAGTACATGGCAGCTATCAAAACTTCAACACATGTCCTGTGCCCAGCATAAATCTTCACGTGCTATCCGAGCACGTGCCCGATATTGATTCGTTGTGATCAACTATCGCGTAAAATTTGCCCTGACGTGACGCGAAAAACTTAATTTTCCCCGGGTCACAAACTTGTCAATATTTTGTAGGGAATCGCCCGGACGGGGGCGGAATATTAAAACGTAAGTGCCGTGTATCCTGGGAACTCATGTAAATAATCGAGTGTGCCCAAGTTGCTGGGCTGTTTTGAACTTTTTCTTGACCTACAAAAACTGCAGAACCAATTTTTCTGACAATTTCATTTAAATTTCAAGTCACAAGTTTAAATTTTGCTCAGTCTCATGTTACATAGTTACACATGATGTTCATTAATCAGGCGTTACTTTGCGGAGGTAATAAACCATTAATCTGCTTACTCTGCAAATGAAAATGTATGTTTTTGTCACTGGAATGAAAATGGTAGCACGTTGAACGGTGATTTGAAAATGGGCTAGTTAAAGTCTGAAACCGAAAGTGATATTTGGGTATACATCCATGTGTGGTAAGTGTTGATTCGTTTGCCAATGAAGGAGCATGCATTTGTCGCATGGAGGTAGATCTTTACACGTTCGGTCGGAGGTAAGCAATTGTTTTTAGTTCACCAATGTTTTAGGTAAAAAATTAAACTTAGAATTGAGCAAAAAATCTCCTCCCTTTCTTTTGAAGTCCGCTAAAACACACTGAATAGGAAGCGAAGCGTGGTGTCACTGTCAGATACTATTTACAATTTGTTGTAATTACAATAGGCAAGGTACTTAACCTGTAATCTTTCGTAGCCTCCTCTCAAACATCAAACGAATATTTAAACGTTGGATTTCCTTTACAACTATACACAATAGGAGTCATTATAATGACGTCGTAAGCCGAGCTAGGTTCATTAAGGAAAATGCATTCTGGAGGTTAGAGTGTTGGCGAAATTATACTCAAGGCTTAAACCAAAATGGGGTGGTCAGGGCTGTCCCGTGAACACTCGACGCTGACACGAGAGCGCACTACGTGTCAATTCGACCCTGTTGAACAATTTCCGAAACAATCAAGCAACTTCAAGTGACTGTTGATTTAATCAACCGATTGAATTGGAAGCATTCCTCGGCGAAGTCTGGAAGTTAAATAATAAAATAAATATCTAGTGACAATTGACAATAATTGGCCTAGTCCCAAATTAAGTAGAGCTTCTGTTATGGGTACTAGGCAACGGATGAAGATACTAGATGAAGATACTATAGATCAATAAGTACTTAAATATTTATTTAACGTCCAAAACTTGAAAGCAAACATTCCTATTACATTATACAATGTCTACCCTGACCGGGGATCGAAACCGGGACCTCAAGCTTCGTAGTCAGGTACTCTAACCACTAGACTACCTAACTACCTACTAAGTTGTCAAGTGAGTTTACGTGGGTCAACATATTCATAGAAAGTTAGTCTTTTCCGCATGTGTTCGGAAAAAGATATTCATACAGCTTTTCTGTACACTTGTGGATGCGTGCGCAACACTATACTAACTTTCTATGAATATTGTTGACCTACGTTAAGTGGACGTTGTATGACATCCGTGTGACAATGTAGGGAATTTACTACTTTCCGCACTTGTATCGTAAATAACTATTATATTTATTAGGTACGTACTTTAACTCCGCGTACGTACTATATCGCGCATATAAAACATACGAATAATAAAATAATAAAAAGTGTATATGTGCGTAGGTGTACATAAATTTCATTAAGATACGTGTACGTTCTTTCTAATATCGACAATCAACAAAGCAAAAAACAATGCTTCAAAGAAAATGACCATAATAATTTTTTTTATACACTGTAGGCTTGCGTTTGACCACAATCACGCCTGATGGTAAGCGAAGATGTGGTCTACGATGGAGCACGCTTGCCTAGCAAATGCCCATTCACCCTAGACTTGAAAACGGCCAGATTAGAGTGTGTAGGGAACACAGACGCAGGTAGGGAAATAGGGATATGTAAGTATACGGATAGTTTTGTACCAATTAAACACTTAAGGATTCACTTGTTTTTCAATTCGTGCCCCATTTGTTTATTTACACGGACACGAACTACGTACGTACTTTTATCAAACTGAGTTTCAAAAACTTATAGTGGCAACCAAATTACTCCAATTCATTCTCGTATCTCAAGCCGCAGTCTCGGGCACGAGACAATTCCGCCGCTTCCGTCAATAGCGATCATAATAGTCCATCTAAAGGACTCGAAATGCAAATACATTTTTCGTTTTTCATAAATCGTCAAAGAAATGAATGAGATGCTGTTCGGAGCTCCTACTGCTACCTCGCCATTGTTCTCAGAAAACCAATTTAAAGTTACGACCCTGTTTACCGAAACTCCCTTTTTTTCACAGATATCACTTCGTCGAATATAATTAACTGCCGCCAAGTTTTGAGCGAACGACTTCTTTCTGTACGAGTATACGCTTGCAAAGAACAATCGGAGGAGTGTTTTCATTATTGGGGCTTCGGAATATAATTACGGTATTATTTGTCTCGCTTATCAAAACTTTTGCGGTTTCTGTTTGCCTTTGCTTAATGTTTTTGAGGATCTTCAGACTCCAGTCTGTTGTGAATGGATTCGCTTGTATTGTACCCTATGCGGTTTTTGCGCAAAGTGTAGGTTAAACATCCCATTTAGAAAACTTTCCTATTTTTTTTTTATTTATATTTAAAAACAAATCTTCTATGGTTTTTCCGAACTTATTGTAAAACATGTTGTTTTATATGTTTTTTTGATAAGACCAATTATTCGAGCCACTTTGCAAACGTCAACAGTTTTTTCTAGTAATAAGCAAATTAACATTGGCAAAAAATTTAAAATCATTCACAAAATACGCTCCCGTAGCCTTAGATATTCTTCATTTTCTCCAAACTTAATGAAATTGGATCCCTGAAGTCCTATCTATGAGAATCAGCCAAAGACGACGGACACTCTTCGATTGCTGTAAAATTTAAGATTGGATTCCTGTTATAGGAGACGACTAAGTAATCTCTTTTTTGTTAAGTAACTCGAAATGAGATCATTCCCTGTTAAATTTATAAAAGTTTAAGGATAAGTTTGTCTCTCTTAATGTCGACTACCTATCGACATTATTTAATTTTACATTCCATTTACCTACGAAGATAACATTTTATTGTATTTTACCTCTTTAATTTATTATCACTTTCTTGGAGGCAATCCAAAACTACGTCTTATATTGCCACTCAGATAATGGAATGTTTATGCAACAAAAAAATATCTACCTTATTGGTGGTGTTATGATGTCACTTAAATTGCATGTTGCACTCAAGAGCGTCACTCTAATGGACGACATGGCTCTAAGCTTCTACGGGTCATCATTTATTCCAAACGGCTTTCGCCAATAAAGTTGCGAGCACCTTGTGGATTCATAACTAATTTAAAAACCTTGAAGGCGGCTTTATTTTAATCTCGCTTACGGTCGCCGCATTAGTGGCCAGAACGGCAACTTTAAGTAGATAACTAGTAAAGTTCTCCGCTCGCTTACAAAGTATTGAAAAAATGAACGTAGATATTCGATCTTTGCTTTAGAACAAAGTAATTTCAACTCTGATAGCGTTTGTCGTTGGTAGGGATTAAAAATAAAAGACGGGTGCAGCTTTAAACTATAGTTAAGATAAGCCAAGTACGAAGTGCAGCGCTACCGGGCCAAGTTTAAGGTGGAGTTAAATAAAAGTTAAAAGATGCCTTTGGAAAAAACGGGACTTGTTGCTAGGCGGGGTGAGTATTCTTCTGAGCCTTGAACGCTTTTTATGCAATTATAACTGCTCTTTGTAACACGGGCTATTATTTGTTTGAAAAGTTAGTAAAGCTATCTATGCTTAAATTTATAGTTTTTATTTTAATTGCCATGCGACGAGGTTTTGCAACTGATTTTCTTTTACTTAGTTAATCTAGGTAAAGTTTGGGCGAGGACCATAATTGGTAGGTAACCAAAATTGACGAGAAGAAAACTTACCTACTTTGGTGATGGTAATCACTTCTTAATCTACATAGGTAAGAGTACATTTTCAGGATAGGCTGTTCTGAAAATGTATCGACGCAAAATAAAAACTAAACACAAAGCAGTCTCCTAAAAACATCGGTTAACCATAAACTCAATTTATATGCATTGTGAATCACCGCGTAAGACATTACGCCCCCTAGATCCAAACGCGTTTCTTACGTGTCTTTTCAATAACGCGAAACAACAAACTCGGGAACTCCGTAACACGTAATAATGTCATTTAAAAGCAACACGAACAGACAAAAGGGGACGGCGAGAAAAAAGTGCCAAGTCACAGCGGGAATTCACAATCCTAGCTAAGTCCTTCGCCGCTCGCTTCCGCTCGTTGTTAGCGCGCTAACAAGACTTCCAGCTGAAATAGATTGTTGTGCCGAGTGAAGTAACCACTTGATTTCTGTGTCTTCCTCATTCTGCATAACTAAGTGCTTGCAATTGGGTTGTAGTTGGGGAACGAAACAATGCGCTAATTGCGGGAAAATAGTGGAAAGATAAATTATTGTGGTCTCGAAATTGCTTTGTAATGATGCTGGGAGGAGATAGCGCAGCCATGTTGCGCGCTTAGATTAGCTGCGGTGGCTTAGTTTTATAATCTGTTTTTGTATGGGCGCGGCGTATAGTCAGTCAACGTGATTTCATTCTGAATTTTCCTTGGATACGTAGGTATTAAAATCTGTCGTATTTTCAAAGACTAACTGGAATCAAGCCTTTGAAATGATTTTCTTGGAACTCGAACTAGTCTGTTTTCTTCGTTTTATTTACATTTTCTAATTATATCTAAGTAATGGAGGTCCAAATGAAATACTATTCCTAACTGGAAATTAAACAAGCTTTTCAAGCTTAAAGAAGACGAAACTTATGTGGTGCCAATTATATCTTAATTTATCAGTAATTCAACGTTTGTACGAAAACGTGTAGCTGGAAAAACATTAAAATATTTATGAAAATGTTCGTCACTCGAAAATTATACTGTCTAATAATCGGCGTTTTCAGGTGACGTAAATTGTTGTTTCAAAAACACTGAGTAGCAACAAATAAAATGACAAGATATCAAAAAGGGGATGATTACTATATAAAACAACCTTTTCAACTGAAGAACCTAAAATTTTTATTTCAAACTACAATACGAGTATCTCAGAAACGGCTCAGCTAGTTTGATAAAAGTTAGGGAAGAACCATCTCGATTGAACTGCTGCTGAAATGCTGCCACAGACAAACAAACAGATACATACTAATTATTATGTCAAACTTGTCTGTTTTCCGTCGAGATTTAAAAACAGAATGAAAATGTAGACTTTTCTTTGCCCCATAAAAAGAATCTAGACACACTTCGAGTCTCTAAAACACCTAGTTTTCACGGCACTTGAACGGTACGATTAATGTGAATTTATAATTACCTGCTAAAGTTTCACTTTGCTATCATAATTACCATTTCCAGCCAGCTTCGTAGTTCCAAGAGACGGAAGTACCCAATTAGTCGTTGAAATAGTTTTTCTTCAAGATGAAGTTCCTGTGGCTGTAAGTTGTAATCACAACTGCTAATAAAGATTGTATCTGTTGAAGTTTTCGTTGCAGCGGTTTTTGTTCGTTAGTCTAAGTTTTTGGCGCTTCAACTTGCTCCGAAATGTGGGGAGAAAATATAATGAGTCTTGCAAATAAAACCACGTACTATTATGGTTTATTGAAAAGCTTTGTTGAACTGATTGCCATAGTTGAAATTATAAACAGTAGGCCTCAAAACAAAAGTTTTTAAAGTTTAAATCAGTTCAAAAGGGATCCGAGTCATACGTTGATCATAATAATTTTGCTAATGATTTTAGTTCGTTCAGTATTAAATTAAATACAAAAATGATATCACGTCCCATAGTATAAAAGTCAATACCTTCGAAGCCCAGGACCCAATGGCCAACGACCGCAAGACTAATATTAAACTCTCACCCCGTTACCCTGCTACTCAGGCACACAGGCATCCAGAGACGTTATGATCCCCTAACAAATCTAGCTTTAATGCAGATGCCATTAACCCCATCGTTGGACCGTTTGGCCTAGCACCGATAGCCGTGCAATTTCACACGCCGATGCCCACTGATATTGCCGACTCGCTTGTATGGATGCATGACATTTTTAGACAGATGAACATAACTGGAATTGGTTGCGATTGCACGTGTCTGGACTCTGGATTTGAAAACATGATCGGTTATATCAGATCTGTCTATGGTTGGTATTGGAGAAGATTATTTTGAGTGTTCTTTAAATAAATACGTTTTATCAACTCTTGACATGAAACTCAATAAAACTCAATCATTGTGATAAACAAATTGCTCACGTGTAAAAGGCGAGTCTAGACCGACATGTTTGCAGATATGATGTTATACTTCACAAGTTGATCTGCTATTGACTCTACATTATGCACTCTAAACTATTAATTTTCAGAATTCAACGCTACGAATAAACATTACTGTAACGTTGTTTGAGATAAGAAATATTATTACTTACATTTTTATATATATTTTTCTGTTTTTTTTTGTCATTAATACCTACAAACTCACTAGGTATTAGACCAGCTTAATTACAACTTACGCTGTATCAAAAGCTCTTTTTGATATAGCCTAAGTTATTATTATTTATCGGTAACTGAAACAAGTGTCTAAGTATTTACTTTTTTCCATGACAGAAGAAGAACGGATTTTTATTCATAAAATTTCTTATGGCGTCTAAATGGCCAGTAACATTTCGGGTTCAAATAACAAACAATTTTTTACGTCTCCAACATCAAATTATGTATAAGAGTATAATTTTCGCTAATTTCGACACAGTTAAAGAACATTAGCGCCGCTAGTAACCTCCATCTACCACGCCAACTTATCAACAGCATACCAGTCCTGTAACATAAAGCAGACGAGAGTTATGTCGCAGAAAGCGTTCTCGTACCGTTGCGGCGTAATTTCGGATTCCGCAGCGCACCAACAGCGAGTCGACACGTCTGCGCCGGCCTTACGTCAGGTGCCCGCACCCCCTACAAGTATTAAGGCTAAACCACGTAATTCTACGGATGCACCTAACCGTATTTTCACGGATCCATTGTTAGGGAATTTCAGAGCCAAATGATTCTACGCTTTGACTGTACGTGGTTTTAATTGCGGTCGGGTAACTGAGTTGCATCTTGGTGCGTGAGGGAGCTAGAGTAAAGCGCTACGGGATTCTTCTCTAAGGCAGCTGTAATTCAGATAAAATTTTAACCGCAACAGCGAATTTCGAAGGGCAACCATTTGATATTTGATACGGTCATTATAATGCGCGTCATGACAGTAGCAGTGACGAATGAAGTCCAAACCCAGTCTTGACTCTAAGTAAAAATGGCTGTCTCCGCAAACCAACTCCCGCTGTCGGATTTAACAACACTTAGGTGTACTAATAAAATTCTTGCAATATACTCGCACGTATTGATATTTCGTAGTCGGAATTTCCAATTGCTGGAACGTGCGGCTCGGCCCGGGTTCGGAATGACAATAGATCAGTCCCCTCGACACTTCAAACACAATAAAGTACGTGAAATCAGCCATATGTGTATGTGAGCAGCACTGCGTTTATTCAAACAGTATTACGATAAAATGTACCTAATGTGATAGAGTATTTGTCTTAGTCGTTTAGAGAGCGCGAAACACTTGAATATGTAGTAGCATGTATTATACATAATAATATAATTACGGAAGAACCCTATGCAATACGGAAAAGGAATACTTACTAAAAATATACAAATTTCTTATTGCGTTAAATATCTACTTACTCACAGCAAAAAACTAACAAGATTAAGTAGGTGGTTACGTCTGACTTACAGTGAAATAAACGGATCACTTACGTATGTCAATCGAGTATAGCCCGATACCTTCCGGACTAATCCGTAGTCCTTCCTCTGGAAGCACACGCTACGCCGGTGGCGACTCGTAAACTTAACGTCTGATTCAATTTATTTCCATTTTAATATTTCGTGTTCTTCTGAGAAGTCATGTCTCTTGGAAGAGTTGTGTGAGAACAATTTATTTTATAAAGAGTACTAAGTAGGTAGTACTACTTATTGTGTGTAACTTGTTTCTTCCTTTATTTATTTTCTGTACAATAAAGTGTTTACTGGCTTACTTACTACTTAAGTTTTAGAATTATAGGAGCGGTATTTAATTGCGTGTAACCGTACCATATGAACGAAACAATAATGGTTTGTATTTTTTTCAAACCTTTTGTACCTAGTATTAGGCACTCTTTAAGGATTATCCTACGCTGAAGTCCTGCCATCGGTGGGAACTAGCGCGGAATATTTCAGACATGAAATGAGGTAAATTTTTAAGAAATTTAAAAACGTAAGAAACCCAAGTTATTGTTTATTATTTTGTTTGGAAGATCATAAAATTTCGTATTTTACGGATAATAAACGCAACATTAGCATGATTACAAGCAGAAAAAATAGGTAGGAGTGACTAGTTTTTGTTCTAGAACTTTCCTTTTGTTAAAATAGATTTTGAGGAAAACTTAATTATTTCTCATGTCCAGAAGATTATGATGTATTTTTTCTGATTGGAATGTTAGGTATAACGTATAAAACTAAGCATTTCACAAAAAAATAACATAGGTGAAGACTTAATGCAGCCTCGAGCGCAGGCTCGAGTGTGTGTCACTTTCCGGCACTAAATGACAACAGAATTGACACTTCAATGCTGAACCAGCCAGGACCTCAGAGAATAAGACCACTGAAGTTTCATGTCGAACGAAAGGTCCCTACGCGACATATCCCTTTCTAGACTTCACAGGGCCTGAGGGTCGAGCACGACTTTACGAATGCTGCCTAACGTAAAATCGAATAGTAAACGTTGTCGAGTTTGTATGACGTTTGGAACAGCGCCCGCCCGTGAGCGTATTTGGAACTAAAATTTTGTATGACGTTTCTGGATCTCGATACGATTACCGTAACGTTACGCAGCATTCGTAAAGTCGTGCTCGACCCTCTGGTGAGTTATGGAGATAAATCCAAAGGTCAAATGAACCTTTTGTATAAACGTAAACAACAACATTGATTGTAACGTTCTCCGTTTGACGGTCCCTCGTCGATTCCTTTGAGTCCCTAACAAAACCAAACAAAAACCGCGCTTGCATTACCCCTCGCGATTTCATGAATATTATTTTTTCTCTATCTAGGTTAATACAAAGAGCAATGATTTGACATCGCATTTGTAGTACGTAATACGCTTTTGTCCTCCTTTGAGACAAGAAACCTGTTCTAAATAAAGCAATATGAAAATACAGAGAGTCCTAACAAAATACGATATTTACCCGTGACAGTTTACATCATTCGTTATGGGATAACATTGAGATTTAACGAATTGCGTTGTCAGCTACTTTCGAAAGTCATTTTAACTTTTTCGTTAATTACATTTTAGGAAAGAATCAAAGGGAGTTGTCCTTAATTAATTTGTTGTTTCCTGTTTCATATTACGTAAAAAGCGGCTATGATTTGTGTAAGGCTTTTTAAATTTTGAATGAATGATGTGAATTTGTACTAGGGCACCATACATCACCAGGCTTGTGTTCGAGTCGGCTAATATACTGCGCGCCACACACCCGTAATACAGCGGCGGCCGCCCCGGCTCGGCTGACCGCGGGAGTATTGAACTTGTTTGTCTCGATTCATCCCTTCTTTACACTTTATGCATTCCTGCTACAACATCGTTGAGTACTAACAGTTTTTTTAAAGTGACAGCCTTGAGCAGATAATGAATTGAAGTGATAAAAATATATATCTTAATAAGTTGGTACTTAACTATATCGATATTCTTCGAAAGGCGGAAGGGCTTATCTTCCTATCGTAACTGGCTTAGAACTTCCTACGCTATGCTCGTGGGAAGACACTCAGATTTATAGATACTTTCGTAATAATAATATACTGTAACGATAAAATGATAAACAATGATCTTACAAGTAAAGTTGATTAAGATGTTACACTCCAGTAATTGTTTGATGTAGCTAGCCAGCGGAAAACTAAGCTTGAGATTTTTTTTATATAGGAATGAGAAGGTAAAAAAGTGCGTTGGTCACCCAATGGTACGTGATTACCGATGCCATAGACATCTGCAACACCAGTCAGATTGCAGATGCGTTGCCAACCTAGAGGGCTAAGAGTGGCCGTAATTTTCCCGGCTGTCTTTCTTTCCACACTGAAATGCAACCAGTTGAAGCACTGCTACTTAGCGGCAGGATTAGCAAGAAAAATGATAGTAGCGATCTCGACGGACCTTGCACATGGTCCTACCACCCATAATTAGTATTAATTACTCATTCTTAAATGTTATAATACTATTTTCTTAATCGTGTTTCTGGAGATCGAAGAGAAAAAAGTTGCTATTCAATTCAAGTCATTTAGCATCGAGTAGGTACCTACTAATTAACCACTAACCTAACTACGAATAAGAGGCTCTTAAGCAAAGAGTCGAAGGGTTTCAGGTGAAACAACTAAATCAATAGGCGTCGGGACACGGCTGAATAATGTTATCGGGGCCGTACTGAAAAGTAAAGATAAATGACTGACAAAAACCTTTGCAGAAAGCCCAATTTGTCGTATTAGGTGTAAATCCCTTTTTGATAAGTCGATTCATTCATTATTCAGGATTATTGAAGCTAGCGGCTTAGTGTTGCAAAACTGTCAATGCTTTTTTCGTTATGCTTTTTAAAGCTGCAAAAGCAATGTTTTGCATAGGTTGAATTACGGCTAGGAAGGAACAATGCACTTTCGTGTATCGGCACCAAATAGACGACCTTTAGTTAATCTAACCTCAAGAGGAATAACCGAACCCTTATAGCATCTCTTTGATATCTGTTTGTCTGTTTATAAGTCTGACAATCATAATTATTAAATCAAAACCGACCGACCGTACAAAATATTAAATTTTTTTGCGACTTAAAACAATTAATTTTAAAATGAACTTCTCATGAAAGCCATGATTTTCTATAGATTATCTGTGTCACATTCATGTCGCATCACATTTGGAAGTGAAAAGCGTTCCGTTGATTACAAATTCTATGACGTCACGATCATAGCTCGGAGCGTTTTAGAAGTTTCAAAATACAGGTTAAAAATACATAAATAAATAGAGTTTCTACTATAATTTTCTACTGTTATGTTTTAAAATCGATATCATTTTGGTTCGCTACACATAATAATGTATATGAAATAATGTATTTTTTATAATTTGTGATATGAGTCCACTACTTTTACAGTACTTTTAGTAGGTACGTATGTAGCTAGCTCAAAAGTATTTGTAATTCTTGCATAATAAATACAGCTAAGACAACATGGTTTGGGCAGGGTCTGAGCCCACGCCTATTCTCGGCACTGTCGTCTGCAAACGAGTATCTACCGAGTTTACTGAAAGCGTTAAAGGGTGTCATAATGCTGTACATTTTTGTTATATATTCTGTAACGGACAAACATTTATTTTGTTTTTGTTTATCATAGGTTTTTCGGTGAAGGAAACCTGCACACTCCTGGGAAGCAATTTAATGGTTTGTGTGAAGTTCTCAACCCGTACTGGGCCCGCGTGGGAATTATAGCCCCAGTCCTTTCATTCTGAGAGGAGGCCTGTGCCCAGCAGTTTGACGTATAAAGAAGCTGGTGATTATGATGAAGTCCTGACCGTATGGACGAAAATGGGTAGGAACTTGGGCGGAATATTTCAGAAATATATTATTAATAATGGTAATGAATTTCTAGGTAAACTAAATTACTTCTCACGTCTAGCAGGCTATGATATATTTTTTATGATGGAAACATCGTAACGTTACAATTTTACAAGACTACTAAGTATTTTCACTAAAAACTACAAAATTCAAGCCTTAAGAATTGTAACGACTGGAATGCCTACCAATGCATTTCGTGCCTGTCATGCATTCGGTAGGCGCACCGGATAGACAGTTGTCTCTCGCCCGTCAATTGTAAGCCCGTGTGCTAGTAAATTGGAAATTTATTACTATACGACCTTATTTGCTTTCATCTCTCCTATAGCCTAAAAAATAAAGGCTGTTTGAAGCGAAACTGCCACGTACCTGCTGCTCTTAGGCACTCGGACCTTTAAAACAGCGAACGCCAGCCAGACTTTTCTACAACTATCGCGCGTAATTAGACTCAATATTAGTTTGCGTAGATAGCATGATGGTCTAGTAAACTATGCTCCTCCAGTTCACCTGCGTACTCAAAAACGCATATGACTCAAAATTATAATCTAAATTCATATCATACTGTATGACAGCCGTCGCAGTTGCGTTTTTTAATAGTTTTTGGGTCAGTCATTCAACTTAGTAACTCGGTATTAACTTTAGATAAGTAGATAAGTTAATCCCAAGCAAGCGAGTTAACTGTCTAAACATAGTAAAAGAACTAATTAAACTGGAGTTTTGGTCTGAAACTGGACGAACTAAGATCATTCTACGAGACGTCCGAGTTCACAGTTAAAAGTGAACATCAAAAATAGAGCGCTGAGAGTTCACAGCGGCAAATAGGGTGCATGCATAGTTAAAAATGTAGACAGAATTTAGTTCAAGTCCGAAAAAAGGAAAGCGTAAATCATTATTTCGCTTAAGTATAGTATTTTGTTTCTTAGTGATTTTGCTGTTTTACTACAACATTAGGTCATGAAATCGGTAGTAACATTACGGCTTAGATGAATCGACCTAGTGGTATTTCCATGAATTATCAGTTAAAGTTACTTGCGTAATTATTTATAAATTGTCATCTGTGAACGAACAAAACAGTTTTCTGTATAATTTGTTAACTATGTTCCTGTCTATGGGCAAGAGTAAAATAAATTTGATAGTAATGTTTTTTTATTTCTTGGTATCACTAAAATTGGCAAAGGATGTCCCAATATAGAGTGCAATGGTTCTGCAAGGCCTTAGCCAACGGCGTACTTAATTAAGTACTTAAATATAATTATAAAGTTAGTCATAGTCGTATAAATTTACCTAAAACGACCGACTAGACAGATAGTTCGGTAAATTCCTAGTTAGGCGGGTGGTTGGTCTACATAATATTTATATAAAGTCTGTACAACCAACATTGCACGTTAATTTTAGGGTTCCGTACCTCAAAAAGAAAAAACGGAACCCTGTGTTTTTAAGTAGGCGAATTAAATTCACTTGTAAATGAATTCAGGCCGTTTTGTGTACTCGCCCCAAGGCTTTCAAATACCTAGAATATTCCGCTGAAGTTAGTCTGATGCGGAAACTATGTTAATCAGCAAACCGGGTTTGATTGCCAGAGAAACTAGTAACTCCTATAGCCGCTCCCATTTTCGGTCACTTGTTTATTTTTGAAATATAAATTAGCGTTATTCGCGGAAATCTACTTGAATGTTTAGAAACACTCTACGGTTTAATGTTTTAGTTTTATGAATTTTACGATTTAAGGAACGACTTTTTACTAAGTTACGATGTCAGTTTGTCTGTTTGTACGTCCTTAGGAGGACTGTCATGCCCGTATTTAAGTAAGCTCTTGACATTTTCACAGAATACGTAAGGGCTCCTATATAAAAAGAAAAGAAAAGAAATTAAAGGGACTCCCTTACAAGAAACGTTATAAAAATTAAGTAAGTAGTATTAAATAGTTAACGGTGGTACGGAACCCTTCGTGTGCGGGTCCGACTCGCACTTGATCGTTTTCTATTGTTTGTGTACTGGCTTCTTTGTAGTTTTATTATTCTCGTCTTTTACAATAACGATCGACTAAAATTAGCTTATTCATTTCGGAGATAGCTTCAGTGTGTAAACCTAACGTTTTGGGATATCGATAAGTTTATAAAATAAACACAATTACGCACGAATGCTTCAACAAGTTATTTTTTTATTTATTTGTTATCTCTTAAATAGGTATAAGTACTTATTATTTTCTATAATTATTGTTTATTTCAGTATTAATTATTGACTATGACTTTGCTACCATGTTACTAATATTACAAATTAAGGCGCTACCTGGGATATCCTTCCGCGTTTTAAATTCTAATTATCTCTTTCAATATTTTTAAAATAAAGGTTTAATTTTTTTTATACGACGAGGAAGGCAAACGAGCAAGTGGGTCGCCTGATGGTAAGTGATCACCACTGCCCATAGACACCCGCAACCCCAGAGGGTTTGCAGACGTTTAATATTTTAACCCATAGTTAAAGACTATACTTAATATGAAGACATGATCCTCGATAAAAAATATTACTTAATATTAAGCGTGCCTCTGCACTTTTATCGTTTCTGAAGCGGAGTGAGAAAGAATATTCTTACTGCGATTGAAGTAAACGAAAAGTAATTACTGGTTCTTCTTTTTTTCTTAGACAAAAATCAAATCAATAGTTTAGTTTCTTACCCAGAGCGATTTTAAGCGCTTTGACGCTTAGGCCACGCGTTTTGAACACAATTCGACTAGCCCTCTTTCCATTGACACACGCGTTACTGGATAACGTTGTCCCGCTTGTGTGAATAAACTTCGCCCCCAAAAGTATTGACTTAATGGAATAAAATTGCATTTCTTCGCAGTCGGTTGACAGAGCAGTCGTGGTCACGCGAGACGTTCGGTAGTACTTTACCATCGTGCGCCATCTGTCCCTTGCTGAAGCCTGTCTTGCGCAGTCGTTGAGGGATTTGTCAGTCAACGATTTGATCTGGTCCGTCCACCGCAGAGGCGAACGTCCCCGTGATCTGCTGCTATTTACCCGGCCCTGCACAACCAGTCGCTCCACACAGTCGCCCCCGCGTCGCGTTACACGTCCAAAAAAAAATAGCATTTAATGCTCTGATAAACCAGTCATATCATTATCATCATGTCCTGTTATCCCTAATCAGGGACATAGGGGCCTAGCATTTTCTTCCATTTGGAACGATCCTGCGCTATGACCTACAGCTCTTGCCAGCCCATGCCCAGGGATTGGATCTCCCTTTCAACGGAACGCCGCCATGTTGTTTTGGGCCGACCTCGTCTTCTCACTCCAGGCAGGCGCCATTGCAAAGCCCGTTTGGGTATATGGTCGTCAGTTCTCCTTAACGTATGCCCTATCTCATAACCAGCTAACCAGTCCTATAGTCCCGCTAAATAATATGTGAAAGTTATGGCCCCGGTCGGTGTTATGCCATCAGTGGCCATCTGTAGCTACCAGCTCGCAGCCAATAAATAGCGCAGCCGTTCTGCATAATGGCTGCCAAAACACGCCAAAACCTTCGCCAGGTCTTAGATTAACTCGTTCGGTTATTTATTACGCCGTCCGTTTCAGGTTGAGGTCATTTACATTAGAGTTATTCCAATTTACATACACGATGGTGGTTAGGAGTAGGTATTTTAGGTAGTCCCACCAACAACGTACCTAAGAAAGTCGTACGGAGTGAAAGTCACACCTTATTCCGAATAAGGTGTGACTTTCACTCCTTATAATGTAGGATAGACCATTTAGAAAGTTCAGTATCGTGACAAGAAAAAGTGCATTGAAAGACAAAAAAAAAACTACTTATGTGAAAAGTTAATAAAGGCCATAAAATACAATACATTATACATGATACATGACTATCGTAACGTTTACTGCTTATGACATTCCCAATCGATATCGAAATAGAAATATTGCAATTTTTTTTTATTATGACCTGATTCACTTCTGCACTTTTTCTCGTCACTTTAAAATCGATTTTTAAATCGATGACATGGTCTCTTAAAACTTTTTTTCTGTCTCATAGTTTCTGAGTTCGCCATACTGACCCATCTAAAGGTGGCTCTAGGACGTGTTTTAACGGGCAAGTTTTTTAGGGCTCCGAAGCTAAAAAGGAAAATAACGCAATCCTTATAGGATCACTTCGGTGTCTGTCTGTCTATAATTATCTATGACAATTTCAAGTAAATCAAACTTATAGGGCACTTCCCATTGACAGAGAGTAATGAAATTGGGCATGAAGCAAGGTTAGGTTAGGTAGGGAAAAAAAAAAAAAAATTAAGTACGAAACTCTCGGTTCACGACTTCGATTCGCATTGACCGGCTTTTGTTTTTAATAAAGTACGTACTGGCTGCGGCTAGTATCTTGTGCCGTTCGCCCATTTTCCCAGTGGACCTGCCAAGCACTTGTTAATTTACCTCCCTTGCTCATTTTCCACTTCTGTTTCCGATTTTTCTTAAAGTGCGTAAAGTTATCTGCTTGTTAACTCTCAAATCACTGTGTAGTTAGTAACAGAACTTGAACTTTAGTTGTTAATCATAGTAGTTAAATTGCTAGTTTGACCCGTTCTAACTGTTAATTACACTAAATACAATCCTACGTTGAGCAGCTAGCCTGAAATAACAACCTAACTTACATAAATACAACTAAGCCTTGTTAAGATGTGGGCGAAACTTGGATACTTCACTTTTCAGGCCTCCGCAGGTTTAAAGTTTGAAGCGTTGGGAACAGGACCAGTTTCACTATTGTATCTTGCCACTGTTTTATTATTGTATTAATTATTATGGGAATAACACCCCTCTTTTTCGTCGGGGGTTAAAAATGAAGTTATCTAGGCTAAAGATCATTAAAAAAAACCTTTTTAAGTGCCTATGTAATGTAGTACTATTTTTTAACCCCCCACGAAAAAGAGGGGTGTCATAAGTTTGACATGTGTATCTGTGTGTCTGTGTATCTGTCTGTGGCATCATAGCTCCCAAACGGACAGACCGATTTCGACGCGGTTTTTTTAATCGAAAGCTAGTTTAATCGAGATGGTTCTTAGCTAAGTTTCATTGAAATTGGTTCACCCGTTATTGAAATATGGAACTTTGAAATGACAATGTCGGGGGTTTTTCAACTTTTCTAAATTGGTTATTCCTGACTGCGACTAGGCCTAAATGAAGGGCTTCGTGGCTGAATTATTAGTTTAGTATTTATATAAGAGCATTTATTTAACTATCTTTTTAACGTAGTCATTATTTTTTCATGGCTACTGCTTTAAATTCCTGGGTCTTGTGTAACACTTCACGGTACTTTAGCATTTGAATTCAAATAATTAGCAAAAAGGAATTCACTTGGAATAAGTTTCAGTTGGAAAAGTTCCGTCGTGGAAACTATGTTAATCAGGAGACAAACGGCTTGATTGCTATTGAAAATAGTTCTAATTTAGGACTTAAAATTTTAGCCGTAGTTAAGGTTAGGGTAATTTAAAAATAGGATAGTTATGAACTGCCCGACCGTGTGATATTTTTTAAAATTAGAATTATTGTACTGAATACATCTGTCATCCACTAAAAAACTGGTTGCTAACTATTTCGGTGTTTGTTTTTATATAAGTTTGTATTAGTGTTATTCACAGCTCCATAGATATACTCGTCGTATATTTAGACAGCTAAACTGACTAAGCATTTGTTTTATCGTAAAACCTGAAAGACTGCTGTAAGCAGAGTGCACACAGCCAGAGTTTCTGTCTCGTCACACATCAATCATCTCAAAACCATACGTGGAACAAACACTCCAATATACAAAAGGCATTTTCGCATGCTTTTTGCAAACTAATGGCAATCAATTTATTCTTCGTTCCTCAAAAGGAGCACTTCGATCAAAACTACAAACAAATGATGTCCGCAAGCAATTAAAACTTTAATCATTTCGAGAGATATTTTATCGTGTCGGTGCGGTTGCTGTGAGAAATGTAGTGTGTTTATCGGGTCCCCGCTAGGGCTGTGATTAACGATCCAGTGTCTGCCACCTTGTTAGCAAGGGAGAGAAATGCTGTAACATGCTACCTTTACAATTTTATTGACTTGGCATTTCTCTTGACAACTCTGACCTGGCGAACGTGCGGTAAGACGTCTAGTTTATGGAATAAGGCGATGTAATTGACGTGTGTTTTAAATTGTAATATCATGGTTAGAGCTTTGTTTAAATGGTATTTAGTAAAACTAGCTCATAAAAGAAATAAGAATCGTTAAGAAATACTTACTTATAAAAGTAGCTCGAATATGTCGTTAATCGTCGAAAAGTTTGGCAAATACAGGTTATTTAAATGCGGTATGAATTGCAGAACTATATTTTTGTAAATGTTTTTTTTTTATTCAAAGCAAGAAGCTATTCAAGACCAAAAGCGGACCCCATCCTTTCTCACATCTTGATAACATCCCCCATAAATCGCGAACATAAAACGAAAACTCGTAACAAAATTTGCTTTTTACAGATACCTAAGGAAGTTTTTATGCCCACGGAAAACCAATTATGCTAATTAGTAGCTAATTTAACAAGATTATGGTCCAGAGAAAACAGAGGCTTTGAATGGGTACTCGTATTTTAATTGAGAACCTAATTAATTATGACGTATTCAGAATGACTCGCTTGAGGGGAACCTCGCATAAGAAACGCTTTATTAACTAGCTGTTGTCCGCGACTTCGTCTGCGTAGAATTCACTTATCGCCATCCCGCAGGTACAAAAAGGAGGAATTTTCCGGGATAAAAGGTAACTTATGTTTTAATCGGCTCATTTATGAACATGTTTCGTTTTTCTTATTTTTTTTTCCAAAAAGCGAAACAACAAAAAATGTTTATAATTATTGAACCTGCACACAAAATTTCACGAAAATCGGTTGAAAGGATAAATTACGTATACGAAAGCATTTTTGTGAAACGGACGCTGAGGGTCGAACACGACTTTTCGAAACCTGCATCACGTAAAATCGAATAGTAAACGTTGTCGAGTTTGTATGATGTTTGGAACAGCGCCTGCCCGTGAGCGTATTTGGAACTAAAATTTAGTATGAGGTGTCTCGATCTCGATACGATAACCGTAACGTTACGCAGCATTTGAAAACTCGTGCTCGGCCCTCGGATAGATAGGTATACGAAAGCATTTTTGTGAAACGAAAACGTGGCTTTCGCTTCGCTCGGTCGGTCAATTAGCAGAATAGTTTGTAAATGGTGGTGGACTGACTACATTTTCAATCGACGCTTTCTGATAAGTGATAAGTAATCTATCGCTACTTTTCATCTTTAAAGTATAATAATTATCGGTCTAAAATTTAAAGGCTAGTACTAATTAATAAGTATAATGGTTCTGCAGCGATCTCTAATACTCTCCGGTTCCTGCTCTACTTAAACTGTCTTATTACTTAGTTTACCTACTTGAATACCAAAATCTAGTTCATAGTTTAGCTATGAAAATCTTTTAGGTAACTGGTTTATGCCGGGAAATTTGCGCTAGTTTGCAATAGTATTTTATGTAACTGCTACATAATGAGTGTTTTAAGGCCTAATTATGTGGAGTTGCATACATTACTTTATCTACACACATATTATAAGTACTTACTCTAAGATGGGTTCAGAAGTCGAAGGCATATATCATACCCATACCTGTCACGAATTTGACTGTTTTTTTTAATCATAGACAAACATACCGAGCTGACGTTTCGTAAACTGTTTTTTTTTATTGTAAAAAAAATATATATCACATTATTATTACATTACATGTCGGACTGAACTTGACTTATATACGTGAGTGATCCGTTTTATTTCACTATGATTGTAAATTACGTTGGTTTTCAAATTTGAAACATCGAATTCGATATCGAAACGTCATTTCAATATCGATTCGACTATTACTTTACTGCAGGGGTGGTGGTGGTGCTGGGGCTGACGGCGAAGTCGTCGTCGTGCTGCAATGCTGGTAATTTTCTACGGTTTCTGAACGCATTATAGAGGACTTATGATATGTGTGTAGACAAATTTTATTACTTAACAACAAAATTTCCCACAACTTTATTCGGGACCAAAATAAATAGTCGCTCGAGCTTGACAGTTTTTCGATTAGCTGAGCTCACTTAATTATTTCCCAATAGAAATATTTCAGCACCGGGCGTAGGAAAAATTGTAATCTTTTTCTTGTTACTAACTTATTTTAGCAGGAAACTCCCTGGTATGGAAAAGCTAATGGAGCGTGAAAAGCATTGATCAACAATATTTGATTCTGGTTACGTCGAATTCGTTTCGTTTACATTTTAATGATGCTTTCGTTTATTGGTTCAGTTTGAATGATGCGTGGGACGTTTTGTAGGAATTCACAGTGAAAACCTTCGGCAGATTTCAAGTGTAGCATTAGAAATGGTTTTGTGTCATCAGAAGGGATTGGGGTCAATTACCAGTCAGTTATTTGTAGAAAAAAACCGGACAAGTGTGAGTTGGACCCGCGCACAAGAGTTCCGTAGAAAGATTTTAACGCTTTTCCCCAGTGTTTTAAGAAGTCCAGTGTTAGCAGAGCCCTGCTCTTAAGCAAAATGTACGCAGTGTGGGGTCAACTTATATTGGTCTGCGAAATCTACAGACAGACTTAAAAGTTTAAGATTTTGAGATTTCTCGGAGTGGTTGTGCCATAAGAGCTACCTTCATACCAAATTTCAAGTTTCTAGGTCATCTGGAAGTACCCTATAGGTTTTTGGAAATCGGCAATTTGTATGGAAATATATTTTTTAATGACTGTATCTTTTGATTGCGTTGACTTGAATTTTTTCACGGCTTGAAGGGACCGCAGGTTTGAGTATTTAATAATAATTTCAGCATGCTACCTCCACGCGTTCCAGAGAAAAAGGGTCTTGACAGACAGACAGACAGACAGACGGACAACAAAGTGATCCTAGAAGGGTTCCGTTTTTTCTTTTTGAGGTACGAAACCCTAAAAAACAACTCGGAGGAGCTTTTTCAATCAGAAACCGGCCAAGTGCGAGTCGGACCTGCACACGAAAGGTTCCGTACCACCGTAATTTTGGAAACGTTTCTAGTATTGAGACCTTATTTAATTTGAAACTTTATTTTATTGAAAATTCTGTGAAAGTCTCAGTTGTTTTGCTATTATGGTTGTTAAAAAAAATATTCCGATAACTGAGAACCTCGTCCTTTTTTTAATACAGCACTCTGAACGGCGAATGGACTTAGTAAGTAAATTTTGACGACCAAATAGCCTAGTGACTATGAAGGTTGAGGAGGGTTCGATCCCCGGTCGGGGCAGATGCTTGTATGATGAATACGAATGCTTTTCTCGGGTCCTGGATGTTTGATAATTATGTATATAAGTATGTATTTATCTATATAAGCAAGTTTATCCATTGCCTGCTAGGCCTTACCTATTTTGGGACTAAGTCAATTGGTATTAATTGTCAAATGGTATTTTTATATTTGATATTTAATAGGATCCCGTTGGTACCTTTGTGTACGAAACCCTAAAACAGTAAATACAATCAAGTTTGCTTACTGAGTTTGTATTGATACAATACCACCCTTTATCACCACTCCGATCAGCTGTTGGTATCTTCACACGTTGTGAGCACCTTACCGATCAATTTGCAGTTCCACCCGAGCGAGCAATTCATATTGTGAGTACTCAACGGACGGTGGTATATCGATGTTATCTTAGCTGTAGTGATTTGTCAATGGGTTACAGTATCTTCCTGTTGAGTTGGTGTGTTGATGTGCACGACTATGTTGGTGTACCTACTGTTGGGCGTAGCGTAGCCCAGAGCAAACACTGCCTTCTGTACTTTAAGCGAGAGGCTAATATCGTTAATTAAATATCACTTTCTTATTCTTCTTCTTATTGCTCTTCCAATTCCTGATATAATACAAGCAATCTATATCAAAACCCGTGTCAGAATGAATCCCCTGATATCATAAAGACGGGAGGCGTCTTTGGCTTATCTATGCGCTACAATTTTTCTGCCACTTTTTGAGGGGGACGAGGAACGCACGTCTACGCGCATGTCAAAATTTGTTACGTGCCTACAATTTCACACTAAAACAAAACTGTCACACAAATGCGAAAAACACGCACACAATCAACAGACCCTGTGCATTTTGCGCAGTTTTAACGTTACATTTTTGGCAGTGGGGAAATCACGCGTTAACATCTCCATTCCTTTCCTGCTCTAAGAATGCTATTGCTCTAGACTGCTTCCTTCCATGTTTAAAAAATATGAAATTAGAAATAGCTCATCAGCATCCGAATGACCAGTCCAGAACTTTACTATAAAGGTTGTCCATCCTTACAGTACACATCTAAAGTGTAACCATCTACATGTGTCTTTTGTTGTAGAAGTCGAACAACACAACAACCTACCTACCTACTCACACGTTGAGAACTTTTTTCAATTTCTTAGGCGACGTCAATCAAGGTGAAAACAAAGTAAAACGAGCAAAAAACGTTAACAATTTCTTCCGGCCAGTCGACACACAGTGAAACATCACATTAACTCTGACCCCATCATTACACTGTACCTACTCGCCATCATTTAGCAACCGTCAGTGAATAAAAGCATTTTGTGTTTGTGGCAGATTTTAATAAGTTTATTCGATCGCTTCTATAATTATAAGTAAAGCATAACCATGTTATTTCATTTTTAAATAATAGCTAGGCTCGGACCGACCTTTCCCGTGTCCATGTAAATTTAATTACCCCGGTAATGCGGGCTTCTGATTGTTAATTGCTTTTCAGTTTTAAGGTTCTGTAGTGAACTAGTGGCGCCGTGAGCCGTAGACCTTGCGAGCTCATTTTTGATTTATTAAAAAAAAAAATCCAAAAACTGTACCGACCAAAAATCAGTAGTTATAAATTTACGAAATCGGTTAAGAAATGCCAACATGTAGAGGAGAGCTGCATTCGGACAGTCAGGTAGCCGGGTATATGACAGCATTTTTGCCCAAGCTGGATCGGAGACGTTTTGCTAGCGCTTCGCTCCGTCAATAATGCACTGATACATTTTGATTGTCTTGACCATATATTACGTCTTGACACTGTCTACCTTTGAACCAGTCTATGGACCTCACAGAGACAGTATTTCGCGCTCAAATACACTCCAATTACTGCTGCTAATTATTGAAGTGGAGTTACTGCGCTTAATGCTTCGCAGAAACTCATGCATTTATAGTTTACTAGCTTACGCCCGCGGCTTTACTCCTGTGGCAGAACATAACTAAATATGCCCTTTTGTTTATTTTGAATACCTATTCACTAAGTTTTATAATAATAACTTTATAAATAAAGTTTTCTCGTTTAAATTTTACCCCGTTTTTCACCCCCTTTAGGTCTATTAGGACTGAAATTTAAAAAAACCGGCCAAGTGCGAGTCGGAATCGCGCACGAGGGTTCCGTAGAAAGATTTTACAGCTTTTCCCCAGGGTTTTAAGAAGTCCAGTGTTAGCAGAGCCCTGCTTCTAAGCAAAATGTACGCAGTGTGGGGTCAACTTATATTGGTCTGCGAAATCTACAGACGGACATAAAAATTTAAGATTTTGAGACTTTTCGGAGTGGTTGTGCTATAAGAGCTCCTACATACCAAATTTCAAGTTTCTAGGACAACTGGAAGTACCCTTTAGGTTTTTGGATTTCGGCAATTTGTATGGAAATAGCCTTTGTAATGACTGTATCTTTTGATTGCGTTGACTTAGAAGGTTGATTTTTCACGGCTTCAAGGGACCGCAGGCTTGAGTATTTGATATTAATTTCAGCATGCTACCTCTACGCGTTCTAGAGAAAAACCCCCGACAAAAAAAGCAGACAAAAAAAAAAGCCGACAAAAAGAAAACTTAAAAAAGTAAAAAATAATGCCTAATATATTTTGTTAGTATGGATTAGTATGGATGAAACGACACCGACAACGCTTAGATAAAAAATTTGCTAGGTATATTCAACGTTTTCTTTTTGTCGGCTTTTTTTGTCTGCTTTTTTTGTCAGGGGTTTTTAAAAAAAATATTCAAGTTTTTTATTTTGTGTTTTTTACATTCACTTCACAGCATTTATTTTATTATTTGACTTAAACCAAGAAAAAATCCAAGACATCAACGAGCTCATTAAGAATTTCCGAACTTAGCCATACTGAAAACATCAACGGGCTCTCACATCTGGGATCTGAACTTGAGACATTTAAAAGTTTAATGTCTCAAAAACGGCCAAATAGATTTTTATGAAACTTAGCTAAGAACCATCTCGATTAAACTAGCTTTCGATTAAAAAAAACCGCGTCAAAATTCGTCCATCCGTTTACAAGCTACGATGCCACAGACAGATACACAGATACACATGTTAAACTTATGACACCCCTCTCTTTCGTCGGGGGTTAAAAAAGGGTCTTGATAGACAGACAGACAGACGGACAACAAAGTGATCTATAAGGGTTCCGTATTTTCCTTTTGAGGTACGGAACGCTAAAAATGGTACAAAACGTGTTCTTACAAGCTGTTATTTATCTCACAATGTCTTATGTACCTAAGGGTCTAGGTATGTCGTTTGGGTCAAATCTTGCAAGTTAAAGACCCACTTCTAGTGGTCGGATTGACTTGTGACTCGTGACTATGTTTTTTACATGATGAAACGGCGTATTCACTGACAAGACAATGTCGGTTACCGTAGCTAAACAAGACGGTTAGTTCCTAGAAGCGTAAAGGTGAGAAAGACTGCGTTACGCGTCTCGTGGTTAATTCGTCCCAAGTCTTCATCGTGCGGTACTAATATGGCCAGTTTGTCAGATTTTAATAAGACTAGGTATGTCGCATCCAACGTATACAATAAATCCTCTAACAGACATAGAGCTTCATACAACTTGAAATACGACAGGTTGTACAGTACAATAAGAGGCGGCGGTGTGTATGCACCGTGACTTCTAATTGACAAGACCTTGTCCCGCTGTTACTATCAAGCACAAACCACCATCATATTTGTGATATTATATTGTAACGCTATCGCGTCTTTGCCTTTCTAAGGTATTATACTTAGTGGTATGACTTCTCTTTATGCTGCTTTTTAAAAACAAGACTATTTTACAAAGTTCATTAGAGAGTTTCAGTACTGTCGCAGTCGTAACAAGACTGATTTTGCCATATTCGCATTTCAAAAACGCTTAGGTATATAAACTGACTTAGGTATAATTGAAAAAGCTAAATCCGTTCGAAATCTACAATTGTACGGTTTATCTAGCTTTAATCAAAACAGTCTAGTTTAATTTATGCTCGCAAAGGTACAGTAAAATCAGTTGAATCGTGATCCGTGTAATCTGTCAGACGTAGCAATTCTTGGAAAGGAAAATTGCTATGGCGTTTACTGTGAGAAGGTTCCACAGTTGATCATAATTCGAATACTTGCACCTAACAATTTCCTAATCTTTTGAGTTATTTACATTTTACACCATCCTTAAACAATGACAGTAATTTGGAGGCTGCCTAATCAAGCGTGAGTCGAATGGCAGGCGTTTTGTCCCGCACCGGAGAAACGCTGTTTGCATCCCTAATACCAAACAACGGTGCAATTAAACACAAACCAAACGCAGAACGAACTAACCACCATTCTTTTCTTGAAACTTTCTCATAGTCTGATGACTATCTATCTATCTATTTGGTGATCCAAGGAGCGGAATTCTCATAGCAAAAATCAAAAATTAAAAATGAGAGAACATTGTAATTTATCGACTTTTACAGTTATCGATTATTTTATTTAGTTCAAATTTGACACAAATGACATGACATGCAAATGACCAAGTGCGGATTTGAAGTAGCTGTTACTTATATAATAATATGGATAAGAGTGGCAATAAAACAAAATAAAACTTATCGGAACAAAAACGAAAACCTACCTAATTGAAAGCTTTTGCAAATTTTCAGTAAAAAACATTTATTTATTAAATCTTTATTGCATAAAACATAAAATTTTACTTTAAAAGTTAAAAGTCGATAACAAAGCGAAGAGTCGATTCGATAACATCGATAACTGGAATAGTCGATAAAACTTATGTTCAATCCCTCGTGAAGTTTGATTTTTGCTATGAGCTATGAACTATTCCGCTCCTTGGTTATCACCGGAATGAGTAGGCTTCTTTTGTTTTCCATGCCAGTCTGTTAGCGGTTGTTCTGTTGGCGGTTACTACCTTTCGCGGTTGCGCTGGTGCTACAATCTGAATACGGAACGAGGGAATCTTACTAACTACAGATGCTCTGATTAGTTTAAGTATGAACGGAATTTTAATTGTTTCGTGTTATTTAATGGACTCCTCGTACAGAGTTTTTTTGGTTAATTTAAATGCTTTTGGGAGACAATGTTTTCGTTTTGGAAAATGAAGATTTATTTCAAAATATACTCAAGGGTCACTTTGTATAAACAATTCCATACAAAGTGACTCGTTTTTTTGCTCTTGAGTGTGAAAACATTATCCACGCATTAACAGCCTGTGACAAGTAGGGTAGTTAGTATTTGATATCATAAAGACGGGTCTTCCCCCGGGTTTACGGGTGATGTAAATTTTTCCCAGAAAGTCTGACTTATTACACTCTTAAATGAATGTGCGAACTTATCGGCCGGTCGGGGCAGATGTTTGTATGATGAATACGAATGTTTGTTCTCGGGTCTTGGATGTTTAATATGTATATAAGTATGTGTTTATCTATATAAGTATGTTTATCCGTTGTCTAGTACCCATAGTACAGGCTTTGCCTAGTTTGGGACTAGGTCAATTGGTGTCAATTTGTTCCATGATGATATTTATTTATTTATAACCTAACCAATTTAGAAAATAATATTGTGTGTCAAATTTTCATTATAGGTAGGTAACGTATGATTTGACAAACACTCATTTACCTTAGGATCTTTAGCAATGGATGATGAAAAATAATTTGAAAATTATAAAAAAAAAACACATCTTATGTAACTACGGACGTCCGCTAATGAACGCCTCAACACCAGCCTTTTTTACGCCTCACTGATGGGCACAGGCCTCCTCTCAGGATGAGAGGAGGATTGTGCTACAGTGCCCACGCGAGCCTAGTGCGGATATCCAACTCCTGATTCATCATCATCATCATCATGTCAGCCGAAAGACGTCCACTGCTGGACATAGGCCTCCCCCAAGGCGCCAGACTCAGACCGGTCTTGTGCTTTCCGCATCCACCGCGGTCCCGCAATCCTTACTAGGTCGTCGCTCCACGCCTGATTCAATCAACTGAAAATATTATTGAAGTGGACGAAAGTGTGGACTTTATATTAATGAATGAAAGGTGATATCAAGTTAAAGTGTGGTTTAATAACGAAAAATATGGACAAAAAGCAACACTAAACCAATCACTTGAACTCCTGACAAGACGATGACAAAACATAAAAACGAAAGTACAAACAAACATAAAAAGCGTCATATTATAAAAACTAGCAAGGAGTTTGCGACACTTTTCCTTCGCAAAGCCCCACACCCACGCAAACAAAACAACATCTAAACGAGCACAGTCCCACCAGGCACTGCTCGAAATTCTTCGCAAAACTGAATAATCGACTAAGATAAATCGAGAAGTCCAAAACATTGGGTCTCAGTCCATAAATCATAATCTACACGGCGTGTCGCCCTCTGCGGACGTACGCTCGCTTGCAAAATTAAATTCAATTTAGTCCTCTTGATTAGTTTGGCGGGTATAATGCCCCTTTATGAGACGCCCGCTTCCTTTATTAGTATTCCAATTTTAGACTTGATACAGGTTAGCGTTTGCATTTGGCTCGATGTGTGTAGGAATTTTCATGAGCGTTTGAATAATACATACTTACCTGATAATTAAGGGGCTGCATAGGCTTACCATGATCGTTTTCGATTCTGAATATCTCGTTGCTGCTTAAACTAAGTACATAATTTGACGACCAGACTGTCTAGTGGTTGGAGACTCTTACTATGAAGCTCGAGGTGTCGGGTTCCATCCCCAGTCGGGGCAGACGTTTGTATGACGAATACGAATGTTTGTTCTCGGGTCTTGGATATTTAATAAAGTAAATGTAAATGCTACTTAAAGAGCGATTACCAAAGTGTATTATTTTATAGAACTTGTCATCACAATTCAAAGTGAGCCCAGCGCACGAAAGCGAATAAAGTAAACCAATAATATAATCAGAATCCTTTACTGACCTCAGCTCAATTCTCAGATTATTACGCGAGGCCGAGTTCAGGAGTCGGTGATAATGTGCAATATACTGCGGCAATATTCGTACCTACATTGACTTATAGGATTAGGGCGCGACATCTGTCACTTGATTGCGTTATTGCCTAGCCAAGCTTTATGCACAGTACGCAGGTTATGTACTGTTACCCGACCGCCCAAGGAGGGTTGTGTTTTTCGAGCGTATGTGTGTATGTCTAATTCTTTGGTACGCTCTACAGCCTAAGCCGTTTGACGGATTTGAGCGTAGGTATGAGGTGTCTTTGGATTCGTCCCAGTTGTGGAAGTGACACAGGGTATATTATTTCCCGGAATTGCAGTCGGGTTTTCTGTTTTTAATTTTAAGTTGGTTATTTTAGCAGTGTTTTTAGAGATTCTTAGGGCATATTATACTTATTATTTGACCGTGGAGGCGTTTTACACCTCTGATGATTTTAAATTTAGTTTAAATTGACCCTAGAGACTATACATCTCTAAGCCATTTAGATTAAGTATCATATTATAGTATTAATTCTGGGACCCTATACATCCCCTTGTAATTCTAAAGATATTTGACCTGGAGACCCTATACATCTCCTGCTCAATTAAAACGTGCCAATAAATTAAAGTGTTCTGGTTTTGCTGTTCTAATAAATTGTTTTTTACACTTTTTTCTAAAATACGGTTTTTTTTTCTCTTTATTTTTTTTAATGATAGAGTGAGCTTTCTTTGTGTAATTTATCTGTGGTTACGTATTGTAAGATCTGATGTAACTTGTTTTCAGAAAAAATGACTTTGTGCCAAGTTTCTTGCGGCGCATTCTTCTTGGCAATCATGGTCTTTCCGAAAGCGCTGGTAGACTCGAAAAAATGACGTGTAAAAGAGCATTCAACTGCCTATTTGCTGAATAAAATTTTGAATTTTGAATTGAATCTTTTACTTGAAACAACAAAAGAAAGATTAAGTATTACTTCTTTCCAGTGTGCTAGGAAATTAATTTGAATGCAATATTTTATTGTTCATAGTTTTTTATTCAATAAAAATAATAAGTGTCAAATTAAAAGTTAATACCATAAAATTGCGAAACTTAAGTGGCAGTGGGTGGGACACTTAGCTCGCAGAACTGATGGCCGATGGGGTCAGAAGGTTCTCGAATGGCATCCACGGACCGGGAGAGCGACGACCTAGTAAAGAGCGCGGGACGGCGGTGGATGCGGAAAGCACAAGACCGGTCTGAGTGGAGAGCCTTGGGGGAGGCCGCCGGCCAGCAGTGGACGTCTTTCAGCTGACATGATGATGATGACGATGACCAAAAATTTACAAAGGTGACAAGCATGGTGTCAAATTATTAGAATTAACGTGTCGATCATTGAGAAGTTTACCTTACTGCGTGTGTAAATCATAGATATTTATAGTTATTGGTGTACTGACTAGTCTTACGTGTACTGTGGCCGAGAACTCGGGCACGACTTGGCCAAGCATGCCTAATATTATATCTGTTTTAATATCTTGTTTACACACATGTTACAAGCCAGCTGGGGAACGGTTCTCTATGAAAAGCTTTCCTTATATTTCTTGCGGTATTATAAGAATAGTTTTCCATGTAGCGTTTACCTAGGTATTCATTTAAGAATACATTCTGGGGGCACTGAGTATCTTTCGTATACTGAAGTTCTGGTTTTATCAATTAAAACTATTGAAAAAGCCAGCGAGGAAGTGTTTAAAATAACTTTGCCTAAGAAACTTCTGACGGAACTCGAACCATGATTGTATCTGGTCACAGAACTATATCAAGGTAGGTATAGGCGTAGTAGAAAATCTTTCCCACGGGCCAGGCCCCTATTTGACCATCTTTACAATTGTCAGTTTTATATGACAGTTCGAACTACATTTCTTTGACAATATGAAACGCACTAAAACAAAAGCTCTTTAAGTCAGCATTTGACACCGAATTGTCATTGAAAACTGACATTTTAAAATTGGTGAAACAGGCCAAATAAATGATTCAATAAATAATGTCATAATCATTTTGACAGGGGAAACCTTTTCTCACTTTATATTTATCTAGTCTTCTGTTTAATTCCGTTGTATTATAATAATGAACTAGACTGGTCTTAGGCAATATTTCCAAGGTCAACTAATTTGACGTATTTGAATTTAAAATAACCCCGGGTTAGTGTTAACTCGGGTCGGCAAAAGTCGGCCTAATTTTATTTGTATTTTTTTTAAACTGTAGTCTCCACGTTTTGCAAGTTTCATATCTTTGATAACATTTACAGTCATACATAATCCAGTGACTGAGAGTCAACGTGTTGACGACTATAAATCCTTAAAATGTAAATTGATTTCAAATATTTTCCCATTAAAAATAAACCCGCTTTCATAATTTACCTGAGACCAGAGTACGAATATTCGAATGCTGCGTAACATAATCGAGTAGTAGCGTTATCGACAAATATGTATGACGTTTGGAACTAAAATGTGTGAAGTTTCTCGATTTTGATACGATAATGTTACGTTCGAAATATTCATACTCGGGCCTCTGTGTATTTGTTTAATCCAGGTTAACGCAAGGCGGCTTTAGGATCTTAAAATAACCACAAGTACTAATATCGTACTAACTTACTTAAGTGTGTTCAAGACAAACTAACGAAACAGATTTAATGTTTCTACTAAAAGGATTTAGGTTAGGTAATGTGACAGTCCATAATTTCTTTGTGTACCTACATAGTTATTTATAGATGGTTTCCCAGTACAAGTTCCCGGAGGTACATAAACGGGACTCCGCAGACCCCAGTATTATTTCCGTCCCCACTGAAGTGGTTAGTCAGAGTATTACATGTACCCGTGTTCGTTATGGAAGTCAAAGAAATTCTCGTCAGACCTCAAACACGCAAAGTTTTCCGTCCAACTTGTCACTCCGCCGCCTTCGTAACTGTGTAATAAAGAACAAAATTAATTAGCAAATTGTTCCGAAACCTTTCGGTTTCTACACTGGCGGCCACGTAAGGGTAGGGAAAGGGCTTTTGATGCCAGTTAATTAGTTCAAGGAGTACGTTTTTGTACGAGGTACACTGGCGTGCAAATTATCTTTGAATATTAAAGATGCCAGCGGTTAGGTTACAGGAAACGGGGGAGTTAGAGCGGTTACTGTTTTTGTTATTTGTTTTGAAGTTACATTGTTCGTCGCTAATTATAATTAAAACGGTGTTCCGTACGTTCGTGAGAGAATTAAATTCTTTGACATTGATGAATTTGATGTTCTCAAATATTAAATTATGCTCTTGATTTCTGTAACTACAAAAGTAAGTAAGTCAACACTTTATTGTATGAAAAAAAAAAACAGGACGAAAACACATAATTTATAAACAATCAAATTCGACTACAAAGCGGGCTTATCCCTTTAAGGGATCTCTACCAGCCAACCTTAGAGTGGTGGCGAGAAAAAGTTGTTGTTTCAAGAAGATGGATTCGCTCCCGAGAAATATTTATTCAAAAAATTTACCTATCCTTGTAGAATGATTAAGCTATTATTATTCTGAGAATTTTTTGCCACTTGAAACTGAAACAAAGCGGGATTTATCGTGGGAAAGTGTTTAGTTTACCAATCGGCAACATTTGCGTAAATTGGAGTCAGTTTGGTTTTCCTTGTGGAAACAGTAAAAGTGTGCTTGCGCTAATTAAAATCGACCAAGGTTTTACCAGAGAAGCTATAAATAATAATGAGATATCTGCTTAAACTGAACATAATATATTATAATACATTTTCACGCCACAGCACGGAAATGTGGCGAAAGATGATCTGAATATAATAAAAATGAAAAACTTTATTTGTCAGTGAGACAGTTTCATTCTTGAACTGTGTGACTTTGCAGTTTTTCTGTACATAGGATATCAAAAAATACTGTTCAGAAATGGACTGTCATTTTGTATTTTTTCCCCATTTTTTTAATGGTTTTTCCGTGAATATCAATTGTACCTTTTAAATACTAAATACACAGAAAAAAATCAATGCTAGCCGTTGTGCAAATAAAGATTTCTGATTTCTGAGTGTAGGGAATATATGGCATGCGACGCGTTTCAGTGAGTATTTAAAAAGTATAAAAAAAATACTGTCTCTTATGAATAAAATTAAAATTCTAGGAATTTCCTTTTGAAATAGAAACGCCTTTCGATTCAACCAGGCATACTTTCCGGAACCTTATTCCGCGTTCATTCTTATTGATGCATGCTTTTTAATTAATTTTGTATTTTAAAAATCTTTTCGATTTACACTTTTATCTTGGGGCTTTTGGCACAGCTTTTGGCCTGATATAAATGCTATTTATTACGTTGTACGTTACCGATTTGAACTCCGAATTGACAAATAAATGTCGTTCCTAGGGAGGAAGGAGAATGTTGTGGACGGCACTAGCTATCACTACTAAGATGGCGGTTGTAAGACTTTACTTGATATTTGTAAAACACTAGGTCTAAACCTGTAAAAAAGTCTAGAACAATAAAGGCCTTATTCATTTTGTCTAAACAGAAAGCGAAGAGTTAAAAGGCCTCCCTTAAGGTGGCCTGACGACCTGCTCAAAGAAACTACGATCAAACCAGGATGTCGAAAGCTAGAGACCAAGCTAAAACTACAATTGTAGCGTAATTTAAGGGAGGATGTCAACTGTGTTTTATTTTGCCAACGACGATGAACAGAACTAAGTAATATTCTAGCGACTTGTAGCTAACATTAGCCAGCAGTTTGTCCACTAAACCTTAAGTTTTGGCAACACAAAATCAAAATTCGAAACAAACGACCCATTGGCTATGATGTAGATAGGTCCTCGTATGTCCAAGGAAAACCCAGAAGCATCATTAAAATCTCAACCCAAACAATCTTTACTCTAAACTAAAAGAACTCTTAAAAACCAGCCAAGTACGAGTCGGACTCGCGCACGAGGGTTCCGTAGAAAGATTTTAAGGCTTTTTCCCAGTGTTTTGAAGACGTCCAGTGTAAGCAGAGCCCTACTCCTATGCAAAATGTACGCAGTGTGGGGTCAACTTATATTAGTCCTCGAAATCTAGAGACAGATACAAAAAATTAAGATTTTGAGACTTTTCTGAGTGGTTGTACTATAAGAGCTACCTTCATACCAAATTTCAAGTTTCTAGGACAACTGAAAGTACCCTTTAGGTTTTCTAAAAACGGCAATTTATATGGAAACGACTTTTTTAATGACTGTATTCTTTGATTGCGTTGAAAACAAAGTGATCCTATAAGGGTTCCGTTTTTTTCTTTTAGGTACGGAACCCCAAAAACTAGCTTTCGATTAAAAAAAACCGCATCGAAATAGGTCATTCCGTTTGGAAGCTATGATGCAGACAGATACAAGGATACACAGATCAAACTTATAACACCTCTCTTTTTCGTCGGGGTTTAAAACAGTTGCTAACAAAATTAACTCCTGATCGAAACCGACCGTCAGTTGCAATATTAACACCAGTATTATACGCAACCCTTCCCGGCGGACCAAATTAGATTATCTGAGTTATACACAACCTTATTGGGCCAGACTGCTCGGACCTGCTTGATTAATGCCTCCATAGTTTCCGCTACCTAGTTATCTGTTACCTAGATATTGTATTTGCGATATTCAAGTTTCATTACGCCAGATTACTGTTTGGTGTCTTGTTGATCGCTGGTATGCTTTTGCAAACGTTATACTGATAAGCACTTGTACTGTAAAGTGATCTTAACTTGGATGTTGGTAAGCGCGAGGTCGTGTATAATTTTAAGGTGTTAATGTAGCTCAAAGAGATACCTATTTTGAGTACATTATCTACGTTCTATTATACACTCTGGAATAATTTGGTGTTGTTACTATTTAGGTATTCCTTTAAAACATGTATCCGTTTTTGTCAAGATGACATCATCCAAGCAAAATCTATTTCAATATAAAAATCTACCATTCCTGCCAGTAAATACGCTTAACTATTTTGACACTTGTCATCGAACTGAAAGGACAGTTTTTCTATAATTGTGACAGGCTAGCTGTTTCCGGTACCAATTGTCAGCCCATACAAAAACTCGATAACTCGACCCCAGTTACCAGCAAACAGGGAAGGTCAATATTATATTTTATTAATAGTTTGAATAAATACCGACTGTTCGTCAAAAAAAAAACCAAAACTGTCAAAAGCAGCAATTTTTTGACATGTCAAAACGATTTTGTTCGGATCCGTTAGTATGATGTTTGTATTGATTTACAAAACTATGACGTCAATTTTCAATGATCAAACTGCCTCCTTTTATTCGTTTTTGTTAAATTAAAAGTTATTTTAATTGCAGTAATAAGTGAGGTATCGGTTTTTTGTAAATATTTTCAGAAGCTTGATAAGTGAAAATGTAAAATGATTTTATTTTGACATCAGTCAGTCATCAGTGACTCAGTTGCAAGCGAGTTAGACGATAAGCCTGCTGGTTCGTTAATGCATTTTTTCTATAACTTCTGGGCTACAGTCACACAAATTACAGACGCTAATGACGCTATTAACCCTATTCAAACGAACTAGTTAACAGCTCGGGTTGACTAACAGACTCGCTACTACCTCTATTCCCCGAGGCGCCGTTTTATTTATAAAATTCCCCGTTTCACGTTTAAAAACGTTCTTTGAAAACCTCAATTTATAACCCTGCCGATAAAGCAGCGACTTTATTGCCAGCGGGGGCATTAGAGTATTGGATGTTGCGCGAAAGAAATAAACGAAACCCTTTGGTTGGAGCCATAGGCCTGCGTTTGCTTTGGGTCCAGAAAAAACAGATGCTATTGAAAAATCTGCCAAAACCAAAAAACCAGGTAACCTATTCTTACGCACTGGCTTTAGGCGTGAAAGCAGAATAAAATCTTGGTTCTAGCGGTAAGTGTTTTTACTACAACCCTTGGCGTCTCGTCTGCCGTCTGCTATCCTGCCATGTAAAATAATAATTTGTCATTTACTTAGTAACCATCATCATCCTTAACATCAGCCTTTTTTTAACCTTCCACTGCTGGGCACAGGCAAGATTCGCTAGTCATTGGGCACGCACTGGGCAAACGTGGGAGCTATAGCCAGCTCCCACGTTTGCCCAGTGCGGCTTGTGAAGACAGGCACCATTGCTTGCTTTGTAGGAAATGTGCAGGTTACTTACCTACATAATTTTGATAAAACTGTTAATTGTAATAAATGCCTTGTAAATGTGTCACTTTCTGCTGTAGCAAGCATCCACGGGTGCTGGGATTGCATACCATCAAGTCTAGTGGCTGTGTGCCAACGACGTGGTGTAAAAAAAGTAATTGACTAAAAATGGGAACTTTATAGGCGACTTTATCGTGCCGAGCCCTTTTCTACTCTGGCCTCAGCCGAACGGGTTCTATAGTCGATATTAAATGGAACAAATCGACGGAGTGCCTCGGTATTTTTATTTAGTTTCCCCAAATAAATTTCACCTTTAAAGCGCCCCTTGCAGTATTCACGTATTGTAAACGTGCAGTCTTCCAAGCATCGTTTGTCACGGTGTAAAACATGTACACTAAGCTAAGAGAATACTTACAATTTTTTACGCGTTCATTTGTAACTCTTTAAAAAAGTACATTACACTACTTATATTATAAGCTGTTGATGATGAGTCAAAAAGTGAACAGATTCCTTAATCCGTCAGGGATTATTTTATACCGGACAATACCTTTATTGTCCGGTATGAATAGCCTTAGAAAATATATGAAACACATGATACGTGCCTATAAAATTTGAGGGTTGCCCTCAATTTCCCTGAGATCCCATCATCAGATCATGACTTGGTGACAGTGGGACCACCTCAGGAGTATACCCTTTCGAATAATGATTTAACATTTTCAGAATTATCCTCCAACTCCTAACCGTTAAGGAGTTGTACCTTCCATCATCAGCTCATCATCATGAGATGATGACTACTAGACGCAAATACTTGAATAACCTTAGAAAATATATGAAACACATAGTATGTGCCTGTAAATTTTGAGGGTTGCCCTCGATTTCCCTGGGATCCCATCATCAGATCGTGAGTTGGTGACAATGGGACCACCTCAGGAGTATACCCTTTCAAATAAAAAAAAAAATTAAAATCGATCTACAATTGACGGAGTAATCGATGTACATACATAAAAAAAAATACATACAGTGGAACGTAGAACCTCCTCCTTTTTTGAAGTCGGTTAATAAAATAAGTTCAACACCTAGGGCTAAAAAAATATTATGCGCTAACTAATAGTAAGGTCGATTTTTTTTCACAGCAAGGTTTTATAGCTAGACAGGAAATAGAAATTGATGTGATCGGAAAATTGCCGGTTTACTTGCTGGTTAAACCTGTGTTAAATCGTTACTGTAATAGAAGTCAATAATAGTAATAATAACGTGTTTATGGGTAAAAACTGGAGCCCTCGAAGTTTGTGAAATAACATTGGCGACTTGAAATTGAAAAACCGTATTTATTAAAAAAACCCAGCAGAATTGTGTCAAGGGCTGGGACAATTTACCTGTTCCATCTTCAGAAGTATTTACCGAATCCCTGACCCAAGTTCGCCGAAGGCATTGTGCATTACGTAATGAATCCTTTTTTCCGGTAATGTATACTAGTCCTAAACTGCTAGAACGGTAAGTAAATACCTCCTCTTCCATTAATTAAGTGCCTTGGGCGTGCCTGCACAGGTGAGGAGGGTGGGGGGAGGGGGGGGGGGGTTTGAACCTAAATCACTATGTATGTGGGCTATGCTCGATTCTCCGATAACCCTCTTAAATGGCAAAGACTGCTATGAGATTCTGTGTTTCTGTGTACCTACATGTAGGTCTTGGATAGTCTAGTACTTTAGTACCTAGTTCTAGTAACTATTTCCCAATATTTAACTATCTCTTGTGTTGATCGACTGACAATTAAAATATATATACATACATAATATCACGCCTCTTTCCCACGGGGGTAGGCAGAAACTATGGCTTGCCACTTGCTACAATCTTTACACACCTCTTTTGCCTTCTCCACATTCATACATCTCTTCATACAACCCTCGCCGGTTCCGAGTACTACGCACCTGACCTTTACGAATAAAAACATCTATCTTCAATTTTGCCATCTCAAAAACTTTACTGTCTTTAGGCAATCCTACATCTAGTCGGCTTGCTATCTGTCGATAGGTGGGCCATTTACAGATGATAGCAAAATTTTGACAAAAACAATCAAAATTACATTTGAATATTGAGATCGTAATCAGGACCGAATGGGAGTTCACAAGAATGTATACATTATCTATTGTCAAAGGCGTGAGGCCGTATTTAGATAATTCGAGCACCCCTTGTTCCATTACAATAATGATGCTTTGACTCGTTATTTATTTAATGCTCTTTTCGAAGCGAAACGAATAATAATAATGTACACGAAAAAAAAAACAGAAAATACCACTTGCAGTCCCCGTTTGTTGCAGCTGCATAAACAACAAATGCAACCAAATTTAATCCACAGTAGTGTAGTAGTGTGTTATAAGGAAATAACTGCCAGGAATTAAACAAGGCTCTCGTTCACGTAGTCTTTGTACTCGTAATAGCTTTCTTTTGAATGACGGTTTAATTTCACGCGTTTAATTTCAACACAAACATTACACCCAAGGCATCAATATTTCAAAAGTCCGCACCGGCCGAGCCTGCCAAGCGCCGTCTATTGGTCCAAAGATAATATTATTTCCTACACACGACCCAGCATTTAGAGTTCCTTTGGCCTTTGAAACGCGGAAATTGAGCAGTTTGCCTGTGCTGACGCGGAAGCGCAGACGGGACGGTGCTTTTTTAACTTTTCACGGTTCCATACTCACACTGGTCCCAGCCTTTCTACGGTCAATAGAAAAGAATCCCTGGCAACACCCAATGAAAACCAGACTCTACAATTGCTAAGCTAAAGCGCAAACTCAAGAGAATGCACTTTCATTTTGAATACAGTAAGTATCTTTGTGAATTGAAGAATAGTAACTTCAGACGCGAGTTCAAAAGTTGCGAAGTTTGTTCGACTTAGAAATTATCTATTAAGTTCCCGAGAGGCAAACTTTGACTTATTTCTTGTCGTTTCTGAGAATACATAGTAACTTTAACGTCGAGCACGTTTTGTGTGTCAGTTATTGCTGCGGAATTTTGTAACTTCGGAATGAAATTTGGGCGACTGCAAATGAGATGGCGGAATTCTGGGGAAGAGCAATGGTCTGATGAAATTAAGTTACCTAATACTTGCCTCATTATTTGAATATGATGATGGCTGAATAGGATACATGAGTCTGTTAGCCGACCGTCACGGAATGGACGCCGGCGTGGCGTTATTTGAACATTCTGGCCGCACCGGGCTTATGTCGAAATTGCCATAGTTGGCATACCTTTGTGGGGTTGGAGGTAAACTATGTTTTTGCGTTTATTTTAGACCAAAGCAAAATAAACGGCGCGTTTGAGAAAAACCGTTTTAGGTGACCGCTGGCAGACGAAGGGAAATTCCATTACGTCGCTACTATTCAAACAAATGTCACCGGAATGGTGTCTCGTCTGAAAGATAATAACGTTGGGGTCTGGAAATCATAGTTTTGGTAGGTAATACCATGTGCTGGCATCATAGCTGATGTTACACTGAAAGGAAAATGACTTTTTCCCGCTAATTACAATTGAAATATTCAAGAATATTGTGTTCTTAATTTCAAATTATACTAACAGATGATGTAGGTAGGTAGGTACTTAAGTTGATTTCTATGTCCCTGAATCCCTAGGTGGCCGATTCCGCAATTCAAAAGATGAATCCTTCACAATTCTCAATATTTATTACGTATTTAATGAAGACGGACATAAATAAAACAGCGTTGTTTCAACCAGACAACGTTTTTTATACAAAAAAACGTAATTATGCGGTAAGTGTCGGCAATGCGCACAAAGTGCGACTACATACTTTTAATTAAGCCACAAAAGGTATTTTAATCGTTGCACTTTAATTAAGCAACGACGTCGGCTTAATCTCTTTTTTCCTGCTTTTATTTATTCATCAAAGCGGCTACAGTGAAGTCACTAACAAATTAATGGATGAGTCATGACTTTTCAGCTTCAGACCTGAGAATTCGTAAGTAACTTTGCACAGGGGACGTTGCAGCCTGTTTGAATGGCTCGCGTGGAGAGTTTTTTTTTTTATGACAAGTGATCACCACGGCCCATGAAGTCCCACCAGCATAATTGGGGCTGCTGGTACATTGCCGGCCTTGCAAGATGCGGTACACTCGACTTTTAAAGGTGCCCATGTGGTAGCAAGTTGTCGTTTGGTTGAGTTCCGTATTATCGAGGGCTTCTTTGGACTTTGGCCAATTTTAAGTGGTTGCAGTTTACATGTACACATATACCGCGGAGTCTTATCACTGCTGTAGTTAATTTAATTTAAGCCTGTAAAGCTGACACTGATTTGACTCAAACTTAAACTTGATAATCTTCTTTGTGTACTGGATAAAAATAGTTCAAATCTAGATTCCAGATAATATTCGAGCAATCCAGGTAAACATACATAGATGCAGAAACGTTACAACGGTTAGAGGGTGTTCAGATGTTTTCGCGTTAGCATCGAAATAAACTCCAACAATGGTTTTATTTGCGTAAAATGCAAGCCTTATTTGAATTCTAGCATAGTTGCGTTATGGATATTCCCTTTACATGGCGGCACCCTCATCAAAACTGTCAAAATAACTAAATAACCTTTCTGAAACATACTTCAGTAGATCACCGTCACTGAATTAATTCGTAACACCGAACTTACACCTACCTATTAGAATTGGCAGCACACAACATATAGGTACATACTAGTATATGACACATTGGGCTTTTTATGTCCCTAATGTCCGGGCATTGTAATACAATAGGGATGTTTCCTCTTGGTCAAGTCAGCAACTTTTTATGAAATGTCAAAACGATCCGTTAGTATGAAGTTTTAATTGAATCAAGAACTATGACGTCATAATTTTCAGTGATCAAGCTGCCTCCTTTTATTAGTATTTGTTAAATATAAAAATCGTTTTAATTGCACTATTAAGTGAGGCATCGGTTTTTATGAGTATTTTTGGAAGCTTGATAAGTGAAGACGTAAAATTATTTTATTTTGACATCAGTCAACAACCCTATTATTGGCAGATCAAGAGCGAAGCGTCCCTATTTCAGCTCGGACAAAAATGCTTTCGTATGTCTGTCCGGCTGGTCTCCTCTTCAGCTTGCATCTTCTTAGGTGATCCTCAAACTCTGTGAGCAGGTTTGTTAATTATGAGTAGATAGAGGCTGTGCGTTGTCTGTCAGTCAGTCAGTCATGGTACTGTTTTGTAGGTATAGATATGTAGATTTTTTTGTTGATTCAGTTTTTGGATTTTTTTCTAGCACAACTACAACACTACAACTACAACAACTACTAGTACAACTTGTACTTACCCTAACCTAAGTGGCTCTGTGAGCTGTAGAGTTCGTTGCAGAACATTCCCAAAACGTGGAAACATTCTCGAAAATGTTCTGAGAACATTCTTGCAACATGAAACTTATTGTTTAAAAAAGAAAATGTTCTTACAATAAAGTTTAAATTTTCATAATAAATACTCCTTACTATTTATGTACATGTTTCAGTATGATACAGTTCATTATTTTGTTGATTAATGATAATTTACCATTAAGTTGCTTAAATTCTCATAAAATTATTGAGAACATTTTAGAGAAAGTTGCAAACAGATACATTTCCAGCATCAGTATTGTGGAGCAGACTGTGATTGACAAATTCGATACCTATTAGTAAGAGTCGTGTAGATCAGTGGAAAGCGCCGATAGCTGTGATGCACAGGACGCGAGTTCAAATCACACAACGCTACTTTTTTAAATAAGTAATTCAGATTTTTGTATTTTGTAGGTACTTTTTTTATTTAATAATTCCGCCATCGTTTTGTTTTATATTTCAGAAAGTATTTTTACAATTTGTGAGAGAAAGTTGCAAATAGATAATTACATATTTGCAGCACCAGGATTATTATGTATACGTCTTCAGCCGCGTCTGTCGTTCTGTCTGTTGATAAAGTGAGTTTCTTGAAATTTATCCGTGAAGAAAAATATCGTGAGGAAACCCACATAGGGGCGTAGAATTTAAGAAGAAACTTGATAAATTATTGTCAGAAGATTGCTTTTATATTTTTTGTTTATTTTGGTATTTTAAATTTTAGTTTTAAGTTTTATAATGTTCATAATGTACCTAATTAATTTGTTTTTAAATAATAAACATTTGTTATCTAATTTTTGTTTCATTTGAGTTTCAGGAATCGGAAAACATGCACCAACGGTAACTTGATTATTATTCCTGTATATTTATTTTAATCTCTTAGGCTAGGTTTTTACAATATTCATATAAGCAGTAATGAAACAATATCAATACAAAATATAAAAATAAAAAACCTAACCTAGGGTGCCGCCGGCTGTGAAGCGGGGCCTAAGCTACCGGTGGTCAGGGCGACAGAGAGAGGAACCTCCTGACTATCCGAGCCGTGTCAATGGGCGGCCTTATCGCTACAGAGCGATCTCTACCAGACAACCGTAATGGTGGTGATATTGAAATACACTTAAACATTAGTACCTTATTTATAAAACGATGTACATTTAACATGATTACTTCGATACGCATACTTACTTACTTTCTATTGATAAAAAATATGTTTTGTCTACCCAACCCATTTATTGGTAAAGTGTCGTAGGATTAATAAAACTGCAGATATTGTATTGACCTCTTCTGCCGTAGTAACTATTCTTATACAGAGGTCAACTTACGCTGGTTTCTGTAATTTCGCGTTCATTATAGCAAAAATTGTATTGTATATTGTATTTTACATAAATTAACTGTTTTTTGTATATCTAATTATTGTCAAAATCAATAAATAAATGAAAAAACACACGTTAGGAGTTAAATTCTCGTTCCCGAGAACATTCTCAGAAATTTCCGAAAAATTCTCACGTTGAAAGTTTCGCAATTTTGAAAAACTTTTCGTCGGTGCATTGCTAAGTACAACTTCATAACTATCTGAACTTCAACAACTATAAAAAACATAATTCAAATAACGCAGAAAGTAAATTTGACTCCTACTCTATCGAAGACTTTATCACTGACAAAATAATCAGCTTTAGTTACCAGACCACTCATTGGCAAAATGGCGGAAGTCAATTGTCTATAGATACCTACCTATTTATGAAACACCGTAGCATACACTTATATCATACAGTAGGCCGAACACGAAGTTTACGAATTCTACGTAACGTTACGTTATCGTATAGAAATCGAGAAACCTCCTACTAAATTTTAGTTCCAAATACGTTGACGAGCGGGCGCTGTTCCAAACGTCATACACATTTCTCGATAGCGTTTACTACTCGATTACGTTACACAGGTTTCGAATATTCGTACTCGGGCCTCTGGTCAGTTGCCTCAACACACCCGGTCAATATTCACGTAACACAAACCACTGGCTCAACACGACTGGATCCTATTAGGTGGTCCTCCCAGAGCTGACTGCGGCGATTAGATCCGTGGCACTTTATTGCATATAACCTAACCCGGCGCAGATGTCCCGCTCTGTAATTGCCACTGCTCCTACCCTCAGTTTTAGACATGCCAGATGTTTATAAGCACAGCCTTGCAAGACGTTCGCAAGTTTAGTGCAGTATGAAAAATGGGGCTGGTATTTTTTCGGGACGCCGGATTGAACGGCTGTGGATCGGCCTCATAATATTCATCATCATTTATCAACAGCGTATTTATGTCCCATTGCTGGGCACAGGCCTCTTCTCATAATGAGAGGGTTTGGGCCTCATGTATTATATATTTTACATACTTACATTAACTCACTTTAAAAGAAAATGATGATCGTTGATCTTTTTCTTATTTCAAGTGAGATGGAATCAATGTTTTTATAGAACTGACACACAATATTTATTTTTAACAGTGCAGTAAATAGAAAGGACACTATCCGCTCCAATCGTACATATATAATTATTTTATAATTTAAATATTGACGGACATTCCATAAGGCTTTAACGCACTCATTTTATTTTCTTATTTTCTTTTACATTAACTTTTACATGCCTGGTGGCCGAACATTTACGGATCACTAATAATAATATTATAATAGTAATACGAGTATATACTTAACCATTCTACGAGTATTACTATATTCTGTGAATAAAGGATTCATTCGTTGTTATCAGTTTCTGCCGCCCCACAGGCGACGTTTGAATATACTTTGAGCATTACACTTTTATAAAGAGCATGGAGGGCCCTGCGGTATTCCGTTTTCGTTGCCAGTTTTGTGGCACTAATTAGTGTCACCGATATGAACAGCGCGCAAGTCGCGCACTGGTGGTGCCGGCGGGCTCGCACCGCCGTTCCTGTGTTAAAAATGTTCCAAGGGAAAATCTGGATGTTTAAATATCGATGGCATTGAGGGTCACTATGCTGGCTTGTGTGTAAGGATAAAATCCACAGTCACATTATTCGACAAAGAACGAAAGTCACCAACATTGCTCAAAAAATTAGTTCGCTGAAGTGGCGTTGGGCTGGCCACGTATTTCGCAGGCACCATGAACGGTGGAACAGATGACTCCACCATTGAGACCACGGATGGGACAAGACAGTGTGGGGCGTCCTGAGGCACGATGTACGTTTAAGAGGGTTGCTGGCGGCGGATGGCCGAAGACAGAGTCACAGCCTAAAAACCAATACAGTAATCCGACGAAGCCTAGTGTAGACCGGGCAATCGTGCCGGGGTGCGAGGTGAGGGGCGGGCAGGGCAAACCCCAGTTGCATACGTCGCCACTGCCCGTTTTTGTTAGTTAACTAGGAAGACGGCTATTGTTGTGGCGTTGCGTTTGCGGCGTCTTCATTTACGCAAACATCGAAGGCGTCGGACCACTGGTATAATCTCTTTACACTGCGACAGAGTGTTTTGGTGCGCCAAGGAAGATGCTTATGTCCAGCAGTGGACTGCTGTGGGCTGATGATGATGATGCTCTTGCACTTCAGCTCACGAAGTTATCGCACTCAATTGTTATTGACCCAATGCCACTGACTAAAAGTAAGTACCTACTGACAACTCTAGTGCGCCCCTCTTCAAGGCTTTGCGCGAGTAACCCGATGCCGCTGCGGCTGGACCTCATTAATAACAATTTGCACCGTCCTTCTACCAAGGCATTTCTCCGGCGTATTTTTCTTCGTTCTCAATAAAAAGCATTTTAGCCGGACATTCTATTATTGTTTGTGCAAACAATCGTTAATTAGGTGGGCTACCTGGGTGTGGCGTATTAATCACGTGACCGGGAAGCTGCATTTGCTTGATTGATGATTGAATAATTTCATTGATGATTTCACGGTGATTTACTGTTTTAAGATTGAGTTTTTAATCACCTACTCAAAAAGGGTGAGTGTTATAAGTTTCGCGTATGTATCCTGTATGTGGCACTGTAGCTAGAATAGCGATTTTTATGGAAAGATAGTTTAATCGAGGTGCTGCTTAGTAAGTGTCATTAAAATCGGCGTGGCAGTTTTTGAGATATTGGACTTTTTAATAAAAGTGTCCTTAGGTTAATACACTTACATAATATTATTGATCCAATTGACTAGTTTTACGGATAGTTTAGCAATTGACAGCTTTGAAATCGAGTTTTGCCAAATAATTATGTTACGGAGTTGCCGACTTTTCTTTTCTCAAATATGTACTTGCGACGACTGTCATCCGAGGTGTGTTGCAAAATTATTGAATAAAATAGAACTGATTATAGAGTAATATTGCCTCCATTCAATGATATCACCTACATAATATAAACAGGAAGTAGTTAGGTATGTTACTACCGCCCCCGAGTCGAATATTCATAAAAGAGAAAAATCTTTTAACAAAAAAGTAAAATCGCCTTAAAAAAAAAACCTTAGAAAAAAAAAAAAAAACAATACACTAAAGTCATGAGCTGTATGGCCTAGCAGAAATATGAAGTCGGTGCGGTGCGAGCGGAATTTCTTTGAATGAAACACTGACTTCATATTCCTGCTAGAGCTAAGCCATAAAAGTCATGGCTTTAGAGGATTATTTTATGTTTTTTTCTAAGGTTTTTTTTTCAAGGCGGTTTTACTTTTTTGTTAAAAGATTTTTATTTCACAATTTTATGTTGATTTATCATTTTCAAAATTATCCTCCAACTCCTAACCGTTAAGGAGTTGTACTTTCCATTATCAACTCATCACAAGATGATGACTAGGAACCAGATGCAAATACTTAAATAGCATTAGGCAATAATTGTTATGAAACACATGCCTATTAAATTTGAGGGTTGTCCTCGATTTCCCTGGGATGCCATCATCAGATCAAGATTTGGTGACAATGGGACCACTTTAGAAGTACAATCTTTCTAACAATTTTTTTTTTTAATCGGTCAACAATTGACGGAGTAATCGATGTACATACATAAAAAAAATACATACAGTGGAACGTAGAACCTCTCCTTTTTTGAAGTCGGTTAAAAAGACCCAATTGACCACTCTTTCTAATACTTCACTTTAAACAACTCTACGAAAGTGACGTCCGCCAACCTATGCAACCGGTTCTATTTTCAAACGCAATCTACTCTGAAAGTAACATATCTTAACTTTGTTATATCATTGCCTCCACAGGAATAGCTTTACGTGTAGCTACGTAAAAGTAAGGTCTTACGAAAACAACTTAGCAAATAAGTAATCTTGCTAATTAAATATTCGTGTTTTTCGATCACAATCTCGTATTAAACGCGCCCTGTAACACGTCAAACTAAATTCCGTTAAGTCACTTTCATTAAAACCGGCTTCCGATGCAGTCGCCTAAGTTATTAGAGACTCAGGAATAATTGAAAATTAATCGCCATTCATTACCGACCCCCGATATTCTGGTTCGTGAATGAAACAGGGATTTTTAATGCACATCTGTATCATGATGTCCTTAATTAGAAAATATAATCTTGACGATCCTCTTTAATTATACTTTATAAGCTTAAATTGGTCCCCTGCCTGTTCGGTTTTTGCTTAGATTGATTTTGTTATTTTTATCTGCTACGAGCTACTTCTTACAAACATTAAAAGTACCTAGTTAGTTCATTTAACGCTTTTGCCTTTTAATTACACATGCGAAGAGTACCTATTCGTTTACTATTCGGTATTTCGAATGGTTTTATTTTTAGTACTTTCAAACTACTAACTTTTATTGCATGTACTGGTCCAATATACTAGGAATATACATACAATATAACCGAGCACACCAGTTGACTTCAAAGTTTTATAAAAAAATTACGAAGACCTACTAGTAGAACAATTAGTTTAGGATACAGTACTTAAGCTTCAGACCTAAATGCGCATGTGAAGTTGTTTAGAGAGTATATCGCGGTCCCGCTCCCACATTCCCGTTAGCCTCTGTGCGTCTCGCTTCTCCTACAAGTGCCTGACTTCACTTCAGGCACTTGTAGGAGAGGCAGTTTGATACGAACTGTATGTAGCTCGTGTCTAACTATGTCAGATTGTCAAGTGTTTAAGAGAATTTTGCAAAACAAATAAAGAAAAGTCACCTTTTCACGTACTGTAAACAATTTCGGCAGGTCAGTTATATTATCTAATCCGCAAAGATCGATCCTTCTTCGGAACAGTCTGTAAATAATGACAATGGATTACGCCGTTCTTTCTTTTTATTAGCCGGGAGCAGATTAGGCCAGCAAAAACGGCGTCCTGTTGTTTTTGCACCAACACAATAATGGTTGGATTTCCATTAACATTCTCTGTTCAGCGAATCGGGTTCCGTTTGCTGGGCCGGGGCCTTTTTGTTCGCCCGTTTTCGATATTGTGGCCTTAATTTTTTTTTCAAACGAGCCCTTCTGATGAGTCGGCAGAACAGAAGGACGTTTGTTACTCGGATTGTTTCTGCCAGTTAATATAATAAAATCAGTCCGTGTAAAGTAAACTGAGCGATAAATTCATCCTTCGTAGGAATAAAAAACAGGACACTTTTAAACTGTACAGAAAAGTCTAGAAACAAATTGTTTCCATTCGTTTTTTCAGAACAATATTGAATTTTGTTCTATCATTTGAGATTCGTAAAACACGAACACATAACTGCTGTTAAAATAATTGTTACATTTAGCAATTTCGCTCGGTCGTTTTCATCACTCATAATTTAATTTCACTTGTGTGGAAATAACCAAAAATAGACCCTGCAGCCCTTCATTAGAATAATTCATTTCATTAGGTCAACTAAGCACGCAAGCTTGGTTAAAAAATTAATTACTCCGCGAACTCCATCATGCGGGTAAAGCAAACAGCATTTAAATCTGATTAAATAAAACGTTGACTAAATTACTCAAAACATTTTCATTCATCTCTTGGATTTCGGGTGCTCAAATAAGAACAATTTTAAATGTTATTTATTACGCTAATTATCATTATAGAATCATTAGCATATAGGTAGTAAAAAACAGGACAGGACAGGACGTGACCCTGCAGCGTCAATAAATAAAATAAATAAATAAATGTCATGGGACAAGACAATTGACCTAGTCACAAACTAGGCAAAGCATTTACTATGGGTACTAGACAACGGATAAACATACTTATATAGATAAATACATACTTATAAGCATACGAGGGCTGTTTGATAAGTACCTGTTTTCTAAATATATTAATATCACTGGCCGCAAATAAGTATACCACCTTTTTAAGCCATTTTTCAGAGGCGGGAAAATTAAAAAAAATGGCATTCTTTTGTTTTTTTTCTCATTTGACAACGATTCAGTGAAGGCGTGAACTTAAAATTGTTAAAATGGAGAAAGAACAGTATCGGTCTGTAATAAGATTCTTATTTTTGGAAGGAAAAACATGTGATGAAATAAAAGTAAGAATGTAAGCGGTTTACCATGAATGTGCTCCTTCCATGACAACCGTCAATATTGGTATAACGAGTTCAAGCGGGGGAGAACAACCGTCTTTGATGAGGATCGCCCAGGCCGGCCAGTTGAGGTGACTACAGACGATATGGTTAAGAAAATTGAAAATATCGTTTTAGCCGACAGCCGAATTAAACTTCGAGAAATCGTTGATGCTGTAAACGTTTAAATCGAGAGGGTACAACACATATTATAAGAAAAATTGGGTATGAAGAAAGTATCGGCGAGGTGGGTGCCGCGTTTACTCACGGAGGAGCAAAAACGGAACCGACTGACTACTTCGGAGCAGTGTTTGGCCGTGTTCAAACGTAACCCGAAGGAGTTTCTGCGTCGTTTCGTGACCGTGAACGAAACGTGGGTCCACCACCACACCCCGGAAATGAAAGAGCAGTCGAAGCAGTGGATTTTACCGGGTGAACCTGCTCCAAAGAAAGCAAAAACCGTCCCATCGGCTGGAAAGGTCATGGCGACCGTTTTTTGGGATTCGCAGGGTATTATACATATTAACTATTTAGAAAAGGGAAAAACAATAACAGGGCAGTACTATGCCAATTTATTGGATGAATTTGACGCCGTGTTGAAGGACAAACGACCCCATTTAAAAAAGAAAAAAGTACTGTTTCATCACGACAACGCCCCGGCTCATTCGTCCAGAGTTGTGACGGCTAAATTAGCACAGTTACGCTACGAACTATTGTCTCAACCCCCGTATTCTCCAGATTTGGCCCCATGCGATTTCTTTTTGTTTCCCAACCTAAAAAAATGGCTCGGTGGCAAGCGATTTGGATCAAATGACAAAGTCATTGCCGCCACAGAGGCCTATTTTAATGACTTTCCAAAATCATACTTTTTGGATGGTTTATTGAAGCTTGAGTATAGGTGGAACAAATGTATAGAGTTAAAAGGTGACTACGTAGAAAAATAAATGCATGTATACAAAAAAAAAATGTTTTTTTTTTTCCATAAACGGGTACTTATCAAACAGCCCTCGTACCATGTTATATTACAATATCACAAATTCCCTCCCCGTATTATGTAGGCATCTATCGTAGGCATTAAAGAAAACATTGTTACAAGGCGGTCATCACAAGTGGCCTATAATATCTGGGTGATCCTAAGAAAACAGGGTTTGGGTGCCACTCGGAAGAAGTTAAACTATGAGGGCTTTATATAACCTGTGTGCTTTTGTAACGATATTGATTTTATCTACCCTCTTTCTGCCCATAAGGTTTTGGTCCCTCGATAGAGCAAGTCATCGTGACAGTGCATTAAACAAAATCTTATTAAGAGCTTGTGACTCATCGTCATTGGGAAGTCAATAATGGACGCAAAGACAATGAAATTACAAAAACGGGGTAGTTAATTAATGTTGTTAAAGTTACCCATTGGTTAAGATTGGTTGGCAAAGATCGCGGGAAGGCTTTGGTTGCGGTTAGCACAAAACCGATCGCCATAGAGATCGTTCGGGAATGCCTAGGACAGTACAGGCAGTGGACGTCTTCCGGCTGATATTATGATGATGATTATGATGGAGTTGGCCATTTATTCTGAATCTTGGTTGTCTATTTTGTTTAAATTTACATAAATAAATCAAACTATTATTTTAAATCAAACATCCGTTATTTTGATAAATATTTTTTTTAAAGATATGGTATGTTTTGGCTTATTGTTGCGATATGAATAGTATTAAAAAATGCCATTTATTCTATTTATTTATTTAATTTATTTAGAAACAAACAGTCTCTTATAGCTATATGTATTACAATTACATTTTTGTGAAACCTAGACTTACAGTTTCCTAAAGAAAAACATTGAAACATTACATGAACTAAGTAATTACATCAATCTAACGAGTTTACATAGTTAAGCAACTTTGTGCTTTCTTTTGACATAAAACTAACGTAAAGACCCAATCACAGTGAAACATGTCGGGATAAACTCGACTCACACATGTGAGTGATCTGTTTTGTTTCACTGTAACTTTGTACATCTAAAACAAAGATAAAAAGTACATTTATTTAAGTACTTTTTCCTTCTGCGCCAAAACCAACACCCAAAAAAAAAAGAAAAGATGAACAAAAACCCAGCCTACCCACATTCTGGTTTGTTTTGTTTTATTTAATACAATTATGTCGAATAAAGACTAAAATACCTAAACCAAATTAAAAACTAACTATAATAAAATATCTAAGGTACCACAAAATCTAAATAATGGCCCCCGTCGCATGTTGTTCAAAAGGCCGACAGCGTTCCCCTTAGCAGCACACGCGAGTGACGTCATCACTGTTCGACATCGCGCTAATGAAGTTTCTCAAGTCGGTTGCAAGAATACAACTTCCAAATCTGCCTGGATCTCTCATTCTCTCTATTGAAGTCCTCCCCAAACGCAGTTGAACAGCGATGCTGATTTACTGGTTGAGTCAGCTGCCTGCTTTAATTTTATTGAGTTCCCTTAATGTCAACATTGTATTTCATTCACACAGCGAATGCATTTTCAACTTATTTGCATTTCTCGGAGATGGAACTCATAAATGAAATGGATTCTGAATCTGCCATTTTTGCTGCATCTGCTTAGCTCTGAAAATAATCCGTGTTGAAAACATTCCAGAATGAATGGAAATTAATAAAAAAAAAGCACTATCTTGCACGTAACTGAAACTCAAACACGTTATTTATTATTAAACTGTCGCTCAGTCATAGCTACTGTTAGGGTTTAACTATGAAGTAAAGTTAATAGCGAAATAATAGTTAGTACTTTATACACTTCACATTATTTCGTATTTGCTTCAAAACTCGTAAGTGCTTTTTAACCACTTTTGACGCCTGTATTTAAAACATATAGTACGCCTATAGAGGCCCGAAGAGACTAATGTATCATCAGCAAAAAAGCTTGTTTTTTTTTTAACTTAATAACTTTTTAAGGTTCCGTACCTTAAAAGGAGAAAACGGATCCCTTATAGAATTACTTCGTTGTTCATCTGTCTGTCTGTCAATACCCTTTTCTCCAGAACGCGTAGAGATATCGTCAAATGTTAAGTACCTAATATGATGCTCCTGTAAAAAAGTAAACTGTAAATAAGTCCACGCAATCAAACGATACAAACTTTTGAAAGTGAGCCTTTGTACAAAACCATGGGTATCAAAACCTATAGGGTACTTCCCGTTGACATTATAATTATGAAACTGCGAGAAGTTAGGCCTACACTAGTAAAAGAAAAAAAACCGGAAACTGCTAATTTCTATCCTAACTAATATTATAAATGCAAAAGTAACTCTGTCTCTCTGTCTTTCTGTCTGTCTGTTTGTTACCTCTTCACGGGAAAACCGCTGCACCAATCTAGATGAAATTTGGTAAGAAGATAGTTTGAATATTAAGGAATAACATTGGCAACTTTTTATTCGGGAAAATTATATAGTTCCCGCGGGATAGCGATAACCGAAATCTATGCGGACGAAGTCGCGGGCAACAGCTAGTTCCTAATAAAAATAATAATGCAATTTTATGTTTTTTTTTCCAAGTGCAAAAGTAATTTTGTTTCCAAAGAAATACCATAGCATTTCTATGATAAACAAAGTTACTTTTGCGCATGGAAAAAGTTTTATTTTTAAAGTTATATGGAACCCTCGGTGCGCGAGTTTTTTTTTAAACTACACAAGTCAACGGCCTCGCATTAGTCCGGCGGATAATCGCGGCAAATCTGTGCCGAAGCCTCTAATCCCCGTTGTACGACTTCGATGATTACGGTGGCGCGGGAAACAGCGGAATGCATGACTTGCCGATATAACATTATCTACTTATACTTAAATCAAGGTGACAGATAACAAGTTAATCCTGAAAGTAGCCTAACCAAAAAAAAAAAACTTTTCTCACAGCAAACAACAAACCCAACAACCACAACAAGTCTTTCTGTATACATATTCACGTTTCTTTTTTCTCGTTAATGTAGTTGCAAATAAAATAAAAGCTTGTAAAAAAAGTAAAGCGTGGTCGGATTTGATTTGATCATTTTAGTAAGTAGAGAAGCCGTGATAGCCTAGTTACTAGCAAACATAATTTCGCACATAAACTTAGAAAAATCAGAGGTGAAGCCGCATAAACCTATGGCTCTATGCGGCTTAGTTTAAATCTATGGCTCTATGCGGCTTAGTTTAAACCTCGGGCTCTATGCTGCTTAGTTTAAACCTACGGCTCTATGCGGCTTGGTTTAAACCTATGGCTCTTTGCGGCTTAGTTTAAACCTATGGTTCTATGCGGCTTAGTTTAAACCTATGGCTCTATGCGGCTTAGTTTAAACCTACGGCTTTATGTGGCTTAGTTTAAACCTACGGCTCTATGCGGCTTAGTTTAAACCTACGGCTCTATGCGGCTTAGTTTAAACCTATGGCTCTATGCGGCTTCGTTTAAACCTATGGCTCTATGCGGCTTAGTTTAAACCTATGGTTCTATGCGGCTTAGTTCAAACCTATGGCTTTATGCGGCTTAGTTTAAACCTGTGGCTCTATGCGGCTTAGTTTAAACCTACGGCTCTATGCGGCTTAGTTTAAACCTACGGCTCTATGCGGCTTAGTTTAAACCTATGGCTCTATGCGGCTTAGTTTAAACCTATGGCTCTATGCGGCTTAGTTTAAACCTATGGCTCTATGCGGCTTCACCTCAGATTTTTCGAAGTTTATGAGCGAAATTACGTTTGTAATTAATCACCGAAAAGATGGTGAAGGAAAACGTCAACACAATGCTGGTGACAGATTATGAATTAAGATGATGATGAAGATACGAAAGAAATAGTAGTAGTGATAAGTAAGTAGTAGTAACCCTATATTTGTAATTGTAGTTTTAAACTTGAAATCGGTTTAAAGTTTAAATGATCGATGAACATCATTTTCTGGTCGTGACAGCCCCTTTATTGGCATCTTTTCAAGTTTTCTAAATAAAATGACTATTTATGTTTTAAATTAGTATCCAAGTATAAGGGTTGCTTTTATTCCTAGAAACTAAATAGGCAATCAACTTGGGCCTCTTGTTTCGTTTTAACAGCTGATTTGACTTCACCAATATAACTCTTGTTACCAAAATATCCCCACAGACTCTAGACGCTTCAAATTTAATCTCACTGCTCTATAAATCATAACTGTTTGAGAATATTTTCATTTCTAAGTAATATCAAAGTTCGTACCTTTTGCTTTGGCCCACCACTGGGACTGCTGATAACTTTTTCACGGTGTAGGCGACCCTTTGCAACCCGAAAAAAGAGCACTAACCGCATTCCAAGTACATAAGGACTGTCAACTCTAGTTAAGCGTATTTTAAGGTTCGAATCACTAATGGTGAAAAATGTTAAATAGGACCTTTTTAATCTCAGCCCATGCTTTGTCGACGTCGTCTTCGAATCAAGATGAATTGTAGTTGCCAGGAAAATACAATATGAGGTGTTTTAGTTTTAAAAATAAAATATGATGGTTAAATAGTCTGTAAATATTGCTGAGTAGGAAGTTAAAACGATTACAGCATACTGCTACATGAATTGAATGCATACTTGCTACAGCGGCGCTCACTGCAACACGCCCGCCAATAATTGCGCAAGTAACCCGTGCCACAACGGAGGTTTCTGTAGACTGGACCCTGTTTTGACGAAAGGCTTCAGGTGTGAATGCTTGGCACAATACACTGGCAAAAATTGTGACACACCGGTTAAGAGTTGCGGCGGCATTTTGGATAACGAAGAAGGCAGTCTCTACTATCCTTTGCATAATTCGTCGTACACACACGATTCTGAATGTGCCTGGGTGATACGTACTGTACCTGAAAAAGTGATCAATGTGACATTTAGTAAATTTAATATAGAAAATAGTCCCGAGTGTAACTACGATTTTTTGCAAATTCATGATGGTCGGGGTTCTGCAAATCAGCTTATTGGCCGGTTTTGTGGAAATGTATAAAGGCGGTAACATCATATCCAGTCATAATTATTTATATTTCTGGTTCCGATCTGACAGTACGGTGGCTAAGGACGGATTTGACCTTCATTGGAACAGTATACTTCCATTTTGTGGTGGTGAAATAGACGCAACTAAATATGGACGGATAAGTTCCCCGGGTTCGCCAGGGACGTATCCACCAAATAGAGATTGCTACTGGCATTTGCGAACAACCCTCGGCAAGAGAATTCAGCTACATTTCTTTGATCTTGACATCGAAAAACATACCAACTGTAGTTATGATTATGTAGCAATTTACGACGGAGAGCATAGAAGCGACTATTGCAAGACTTTGACGTCGAAGACAATAGACATTATAAATGTCGCTACGATAAAGTTGAAATCAGAGACGGTCCGAACGTTAACTATACTTTGTTAGGTAGATTTTGCGGTGGCACCGAACATACGCCGCCAACCCAGACGTCAACTCACAACTACATGTATATGCGGTTTAACTCTAGACATGAGTGTTACTGGCACTACGCTAATTACACGACAATTAATAAAAGATGTGGAGGTATTTACAAAGAATCAACGGGTCTTATAAACTACCCGAGCATTACCGCTGAACGATATGAAAATGATCAATCCTGTACGTGGATATTAGATGCTCCTGCAGGATCATTTATCAAACTAACCTGGAACAGATTCGATCTCGAGGACATGTCTTCATGTGAGAGCGATTACTTGGAAATTTCAGAAATAGATGACAATAATGTAAGAAATGTGCTACGGCGTTACTGCGAGAACACGCTTCCACCAGCCTTGACGTCGTCTACCAATCGTTTAATGCTGAAGTTTATTTCTGATGCCAGCATACGGTCAACCGGTTTTTCAGTGCTTTATTCATTCTTAGATGCCAAATCACATTGTGGAATCGTGGAACGTCCCTCACGTTCATAAAAACTCATGGATACATTTATTCCCCGGGTTGGCCTAAAAATTACGACCGAAATCGTGACTGCATATGGACGATCTCTGTTCCTGCTGGCCAACAAATCAAGTTAAATATTTCTGAGTTTCATGTAGAAGCGCCCTTGCGTGGAAATTGCGATTACGGCGACTACTTAGAAATAAGAAACGGCGGAACTTCGAGCTCGCCTGAAGTTGGTAGTTACTGTGGAAGTTCCCGAACCAAATTCATCACATCTCTTTCAAACACCATTTATATTCGCTTTCATTCAGATTTGTATTTAACTCGTAGAGGATTCATAATCGAATGGGACGGAACAATAACAGGCTGTGGCGGAACATTGACCAGCGCTTCGGGGTCGATATCTTCTCCCAACTACCCACAAGTCTACAACAATAATGCAGAATGCTTCTATAAAATAGTTGTCAGTCCGGGGTCTCGGATACAATTTACTTTTACTGATTTAGATCTTGAACGTACCCGGAATTGTAGAGATGATTATGTACAAATTTTTGACGGTCGCACACACAACGATCCTAGTTTAAGTAAATACTGTGAAATGTCACCCGCAGGGTATAGAATTATGACCTCATCTAATCACGCCTTAGTTAAATTTCGTTCCGATATATATATGGGTGGTAAAGGATTTTATCTTAATTACAATACAATCTGTAATAATAACTTGACTGGTAGCTACGGGATTATTGAAAGTCCTGATTTCCCAGGAAGTTACCCAGGAAATTTAAACTGTTTGTGGACTATTACCGCGCCCAAAAGTCATTTTCACACATTTTGATATTTACAAACATCTAATGAGAAGTTATTATGCTAATAGTAACTCAAGGTCATTTAAACGTTCTGTGTTCAGTTATCCGAGGCGGAGGATACTATTTAGCAGCAACTGCAATGTTGATTATTTGCAAACGAGACAACTACCGGATACGAACTTTTCTGAAAAACTTTGCGGGTCCACGGCACTGGCTCTTTTCGGTTCTAAAAGTAACTCTTTACAAATAAGATTCGTTGGAGCCGCATCTAACGGTAACACAGGTTTTCGACTGGAATGGGTAAGATACGACTGCGGGGGAATACTCAGAAAAGGGTTTGGAACTTTGTCAGTGGATGGAAGTGGTAACCCAGATGAAGAGATGGAATGTGAATGGATCATCGAAGCATCAGTGGGAAAAACCATTTTTATTACATTTACCGATGTATATTTAACGGAAAGCACTAATTGCACGTCAGATGCTATTGAAGTTTACAACGGACAAACAACGAACTCCCCGCTTATCTCGAAGATTTGTCATCGGGGGCCTTCGACGCTGCTGTCAAATGCTAACATCATGCTGGTGCGATATGTGAAACGGTCTAATCTGAGAGGAGCTTACTTTACATCTCACTTCGATTAGCACCGATCGGGATGTGGCGGCACATTACAGTTGTTAACTGGAGTATTTAACTCCAAAAATTATCCCCAGAATTATGACTCGAACACCAATTGCATATGGCGTATTACTGTTCCTGAATATCATCGAATTGAAATAAATTTCTTAGACATTGATTTATATGCATCATATGATGACAGTGACGATTGCAATGATTTTATCAAAATCTATGAATCCGGCCGTGACCTGGTGGCTCAAAATTATTCTTAATTGATATGTCCCAAGGCAGCAATTACTCAGTTTGTGTCTGTATAATTTCAAATGACAAATTCATAAGCCACTCAAACTGAAGCTGTTCGTGGACTCTAGTGGCACCAAGCCCAAGCGAGAAGATAACACTCACTATAACTCATATTTCAATACCCAAAAAATATGAAACTGTTTCTATCAGAAACTGTCCAGCCTCTTACCTACGAATTTTAGAAGGCGATGACGAAAACGGACCGCCAATCGGTGAATACTGTGGAAATAAAGTGCCTAAGATGATTGTGAGTCAAGGGAGCGCGCTTACAATTCAGCTTGGCACGTACACTAACAATATTACTGGTCAATTCTCCGCACATTACACGACTTTGTCTAATGCCTACGGAGGCACTTTTACCTCAGAAGAAGGTACTATTGCTTCACCAAACTATCCTCTACCATATCCAGTAATGTCTGACTGTGAATGGATATTAAGCACATCGCCCGGTTATAGAGTTTGTGTAGTTTTTGAAAAACTTGACTTGGCATATTCCGAAGGGTGCAATGAGGATTACCTTGAATTGCGTGAAAATAACGGAGCCGGGCCATTGATAGACGTGTACTGTGGGTATACAATACCAACTAATACAGCTAAAGCATCGAAAATTTACTTGAAATTCCACAGTGACAATAACAACGCTGGCCAAGGATTTCTACTACACAACGGTTTCGTTCACGGAAATGAAATTACAGGTTTAGAACGTGGTGAGGTTTCTTCTCCTTTATATCCATCTTCGTACGATGGTACCGGTGAGTATACTTGGAGAATTATTGCAAAAGAAATAGAACCTCTAGCGTTGAAAATAGGACGTTTGGAAATTCACACTTACGGATCGGAGTGCTCCACTTATTTAGCCTTTTACGATGGGTACGACGAAAGTGCTCAGCTATTGCAAGAGCTTTGTGGCGGATTGTATGAGAGTTCAAAAGAAATTAAAAGTCTAGTAATATTGTCTTTATGAAATTAAAATTAGATAGTTCAATTACCTGTTCACTATTCTGCGTTCAGTGGAGTAAATTTGTCGATATCGAGACTAACGTCAGTGAAACTGAGGTCATCAATTGTGGTTCTAATGAAACACAACTTATACTACCTGGAAAGGGTGTTTACATCCAGTCGCCAGGTTACCCTGCCCAGTATAGCAATGACCTTAATTGTGAATGGGTATATAAAGCTATTCCCGGTCGACATTTCAGCCTGTCGTTTTTAGCTGTAAAACTTGAAGAGAGACCCGGCTGTTTTGCTGACTATATTTCAGTGCATTCATTCGATATCGGCTTGCAATGGAAGACCGTCATAGATCATATTTGTACATCCGAAGCAGCGCAGGATTCCGATGTGGATGCTCAATTTATAAAGGTAAGCTTTAATAGCGATTACTCCGTGACTGAAAAAGGTTTTCGCGCCCAAATCAAGTCGAAATGTGGCGGTGTTTTAACAGATACTTCTGGTGTAGTTGAAATGACATTTCTAGATCTGGAATATGATCATGGGAATGATTTAAAATGTCAATGGTGGGTTAAGGTACGACCAGGTCGCGTTATAAAATTCAAGTTCCAGCACTTCAATATAACTAATAAAGAGAATGATTGCACTAAATATGTCACTATTTGCAATGGAGACTCTGTAGACTCACCTCTAATAAACAAATATTGCGGCTATTCTCATGAGAACCGCGAGGAGATGCAATTGTTTATATATAACTTACGAGTTGACAGAAAACATACACAAATTTCAAAACTTTAGATTGCGCTGTGAAGAAAAGAACAGGAATGTGGAGTCATTTCTAAACTAGACGCTGAACACAGCTGGGAAATACTGAGCACTCCGAATTACCCCTCTATACCGATGCCATATTCAGAGTGTGTATGGGTATTTGCCGCTCCTGTTGAAGAAATACTTAGAGTAGATTTTGAAAGGTTTGATTTAAAATATGACTATGACTGCATGAAAGAATTTCTCGAGATCAGAGACAGCTAATCCAGCTTATCACCACTTCTCAAAGATCCACTCTGTGAGAACCCGGGATCAGTTAAATCCACTAGCAATGGGTTAAATTTTAAATATGTTACTCAAATAGACGTACCAAATGCCGGGTTTAAAGCTAACGTCTCCATTGATGTATGTGGTGGGACAATAATAGCTAACAGTGGAGAAGTGACATCTCCTGGCTATCCCCACTTACCTACGCTACGGGAAGGCACACTGTGTGAATGGCATATTAAAGGATATCCCGGACACTTTATCCAGCTACAACCTCAAGTCATAGATTTACCGGAATCTGAGTCTTACTGCACAACAAAGGTCACCATAGAAGATAGCAGAGGAGCAAACAAAACGTTAAAAATTTATTGCAATGAAGACAGTGAAACTTCTTGCGACCCTGTTGATTCATATACTCACGAGATTGTAATTAAATACTATGTCGGTAAGCACACGATTTGGGAGCAAGTTTCTGATAACAAAGGATTCTGAATGAAATTTAACTCCTCCATGTCTAAATGCGGCGGCACCATAATCACGCCGGAAGGATACCTCGTGACGCCTGGCTACCCCCGAAGAACCAAGTTACACTACTGCTACTGGGTTATCACTGTGCCAAATAAATCAAGACGTGTACGCTTAGAAATCGAAGACTCTGATCTTAGCACTGAATCACATAGGATAGGCATTTACAATGATAATACATTGCAGACATTAATTCAAATGATGCGCAGCGCAGATCATAGTTTTTTAAACGATAATACATTGAATCCCTACAGACCCAGCACAGATTATAATTCATCAACAATGTTTTTGAATCATCTGGAAATACAATTGGAATTCATATATGGGTCTCACCAACAGCTTCTCAATATAGATTTAAGGCGAAGTTCAGCTCAAATGAAGCGGCGCTATGTGGTGGCTCTCTGACCGGGCTCAGTGGTGAACTCACTTCACCTGCTCTCGAAAGATCATACTCGTGAGAATGGAAATATCATGGTTATAATCAAAACAGTGATTACGATGACGATGGTCTCAAAATCGAGTACAAAAGCATATACATTAACGCAAAAGTTAATGCTTCAGTAGCAGACTCGTGGTACTATGACGATCCCAAATTAAGAATTAAAACAGTAGATAGTATGCACGGATTACACAAAGATGTATGTGGCAAAACCGAAGAGAATAAAGACAGCTTTTTATATTTTCATATAGAGTGGAAAATGCAGCCATGTGGAGGAATAGTACAAATTGGGCAAGGGCCTGTCAATATTATAGATATCCCAAATGGTTATGGTAGTGCGATAGACTGCACCTGGTTTATTAAAGTGCCCCAAGGAAATAGGGTACAAATTACACTAAATGGAACATTTACATTTGGTTGGTCTGATGAATTCATTTAAGCAAAATTTTGGCTGAGTGAACACTTTACTATAGTTCGAAATTACTGTAATGATAGAATGCAAGAAAATCCATTAGTTTTACGGACGATACAAATTTATATTCAGTACCATTCAAATATAAAAAATTACACGTCTATAAAACATACTGCCGAGATTATTAATCATCAATGTGGAGGATATTTAACTACATATGACAGAATATTTGCTACCCTTAACTATCCAAAAGCTTACAATGAGAATCAAGAATGTTCGTGGGAGATAGAAGCAGCGCTGGGCAATAGAGTGTCCTTGGAATTTATTGGCCGTTTTGTGATTGAAGACACGTAATTGCACTAAAGATGCAGTAATTATGTACGACTGGGTTGACGAGCAGTATATAGAAAAAGATCGGCGTTGCGGCCGCACCCCGCCGTCAGCTTACAACTCTACTTACAACAAGATGAAAATCGTCTTGCGCGTCCTGGCTATCCAGGAGTCTACACGCCGTCTTTGGATTGCAGTTATGAATTGTCTGCTCCTGGTCAAAAGATAGTGTTGAACTTTTTGGAGTTCGATCTTGAAGGAACATATCCTGAGTGTTCTTATGATAATATTTATATTTACTCCCAGGGCGAATCCATATATATTGACCTGTTTACTTGTGGATCTGAAATTCCCGCACAGGCACGCTATTCAGATAAGGTTTTAATTATTTTCAAAACTGACAAACGTATTCAAAAGAAAGGTTTTAAATTATCCTATGCTCTTTACTCTTGCGGCGGTAAAGTTTATGAACCAACCGTTATAACATCGGACCAGGGCTCTTACGACACGAACATGAACTGCACTTGGAGAATTGAAGCTCCGGCTGACAAATTGTTATAGCTAAGTTCATTAAAATGAATATAGAAGCCCGCTCTTGTAGTTATGATTACGTAGAACTTTATAATGGTCACTTACTTGATGTAAACGATCAAATAGTAAAGACATGCGGCTTCCTAGAGTCGGAGACTTCCATATTTCGAAGCACTGGCAACAAAATGTTGTTACATTACGCTACAGACGGTAGTGCTAACTATGAAGGATTCAAAATAGGAATATTCTTCAGCTATGCCGAATCTGCTGGTTGTGGTGGGAATTTAAATTTAGTGGGGTCTACTCCGTCCATAATCAATTCTCCATTAATAGGAAATAAAACCGTTTACGAAAATTTCTTAGATTGCTATTGGACCCTACGTGCGCCTAATGACCATGTTATCAAAATTGAATTCCTCAATTTCCATGTATCCTCCTGCGCAAACGTCACCAATCAAACTGCCATTGGTAACAACAAATGTGATTGTGATTATGTTGAAATTAAAAATGGAATAAATTCAGACAGTTCCCAGATAGGTATCTACTGTGGACATACTATGCCACCGCAACTAACGTCTTCAGGAAATCTTATGAGTATCAGGCTCTCCACGGATGGCGAAATTAACAGTTCAGGATTCAGAGCTCGATTAAGCGTTCATCCCACTATGTGTGGTCAGACGACGTTCACCATCTCTGAGAGCAAAGAAGTGATCTGGTCTCCGGGGTACTAAACGGGTTCCGTTCCTCGAGGACTGCACTGTGCGTATGAACTCGTCGGACCCGACGCGTGGAGGATGATTCATATCAGGGTTAACCGTCTAGACTTGCAGCCAGGTGACGTCGACTTGAATCAGTGTAACACTGATAAATTCGTTATATCTGGATGTAACTTGCCACGTAATGCAAGTTTCGGATTACGGTTGATTCATGAATATAATGGTAACGATTTTTTCTCATTGCCTTATTACTTTGAAGAGACTCTAAATTTACCGAAAAGATTTCAATTATGTGGCAACCAAAGCTCACATGATTATTACTTATATGGTTCTATAGTTATGGATCTGTATACTTCTCCAAATACTGATTCCATGCAATATAAAGGTTTTGAAGTAGAAGTAGTCTACCTTGGCGATTGCGGGAGAAATTACACTGAACCACAAGATCGAATACAAGGGGGTCGGTACAGTTCTTACCCAATTATACCGGAAAACACAGGAACAGATTGTTTTACCCTTATTACTGCACCCGTCAACTACACAATATCCGCACACTTCATTACCGTCCCCCCAGATTATTGGAACGCAAATGTATATTTACAGGTATTTGATGGGAAAACAACTATTGCACCGAGTTTAATCAGAATTTCCGAAGAGTCCAATTCTGACGAGTCGGTATTTTCAACAGGCAGTTATCTGCTACTGCGTGCCCACCAAGTTGGCATGCACCGCATCACCTACGACTTGAATTACGTTATAACTAACAAAGGCCGCGGCTGCGGCGGTAAATTATCGAACCGATTCGGCCGTGTGGCGAGTCCACTGTACCCAAGCATCTACCGCCAGACGAACACTTGCGAATGGGAGCTGGAAACACCAGCAAACACCAAACTGCTATTGCACTTCTCGGCGTTCGACCTGGGCGTGGCGTGTGACCAAAACTACGTCAAACTGATCAAAAGAAACGGCGAAACGATATCGACATACTGCGACGAGACCCCTGCTGATTACACCGGTGACGATAATTATGTCAAAATAGTGTTTACTACTAATTTGAACAACGGTGGAACGGGATGGATTGCGAATTTCATTGGCATCGTCTAGTTAAACGGAAACGTATCCATTAGGTACGTACCTACTCATATTTGCCACTTTGAAAATATTTGATACCCGCCAACCCACTTCTTCAGTCCCTTTGAGACCATGGACGCAACGTCGCGTCCGAAACGTCGAGGTATTTAAATATAAATACATATTTTTTACGCGATTAAGTCCAGAGTATCATGATAATAGGTACACAGAGACTCTTACTGTTCACAGAGACTCAACTTTATAATATTCAATTAAAAGTAAAATTTATATTCAGTCTCGTATATTTGTTTAAGCAGGAATATAATTTTAAGCTTATAATCTATATCTATCAATATCCGTCACATAAAAGTCATAAAATAAAATTACATTGAGATTGAGATTTATTTTCGCTTTGTTTCTTTCCTGTTTGAGATCAGAAATAAAAAAAAAGTTTAGTTTAGTTTAGTTTCTTTGCATTGTCATTGTATATTTAGTTTTTATTATTATTTCAAACAAATAACATAACCAAAAGACAGTAGGTAATTTTTAGCTTTATTTTTGTTAGATAAATTTTAAGTTAGTTTTAGATATTTACATTATAGTGAAACAAATTCACTGCTTGTTGTCTGAGTCAGTATTTAATAGATAGCCTGATAAACACATTACCCTCCTTTACGTGGCGCAGTCGGGTAAAACACAGCATGCAGCTTTATTTGGATCCCGTTTGTTTCGCGTGGGCGCTGGATTCTTTTTTCGGTCGTTATTCTTAGAACTGAGCCGCGTTCAGCAGCTAAGCTTGCACAGCTCAATTTCGAGTGTAAGGCGATATTTTGTTTAAGTTTAAAATTGGGTTAGAAGGTTAGGGAAATTGAATGAAGTTATTTGAAGGAGCGACTAAGAAAAAGTTTCGATCATGGACTTTTTCAAATACGTTACTTTGCGGAGGTCCATATTCAGAAAGTAACTGTTTCAAAATTCCCAGGTTCAATCCTAAGTATGTCTCTCAGCTGCCTAGAATAAATTAAAGACGCATAACACCAGCATTCCTTAATTTGGGATTATATCAATTTATTGTGTCCCGCGATATTAATCATAGTTTTCAACACTTGCTTGTAAATTGACCCTTATGATACGGTATTTAAGTACATAATACTATTATACCTAACAGTATCTTGCATACTGTTATAACTTAGAGAAGTGTTAAGAAAGTGTTATAAAATAGAAAACTTTAAACAATGAAAAGAACAACATCTGAAAATAAGTACTAAGTGAAGCACAAAATGCAATTGATGTTTCTAAGGTTTCTTTCTAAATTATCGCCATCTAAATCAAAAGAGAAATACTGTTAGCCGAGGAAAGTTTTATACAATTTAATTACAGCAAAAATGCCCAATTAAGGGTATCTGAAAAATGTGTTTAAACCTGCTTCAAAGTCAAGGTCAAAGTATTTGATGTGTGGCACAGGTGAATTATACAGGTGTTATAACTTATCATCATCACCAGCCTTTTTTACGTCCCACTGCTGGGCACAGGCCTCCTCTCAGAATGAGAGGTCTTGGGCTATAAGTTCCCACGCGGGCCCAGTGCGGATTGGGAACTTCACACACATCATTGAATTGCTTCGCAGATGTGTGCGGGTTTCCTGGCGATGTTTTCCTTCACCGAAAAGCTCATGATAAATTACAAATGTAATTCCGCACATAAATTTCGAAAAACTCAGAGGTGCGAGCCGGGATTTGAACCCACGACACTCTGCTTGAGAGGCCATAGGTCAAACCACTAGGCTATCACGGCTTATACTCACGGCTCACGGGTTCAAAAACAAAATCAAAATCAAAAAATCCAAATTTTATTCAGCAAATAGGCAGTTGAATGCTCTTTTACACGTAATTTTTTAGAGTCTACCAGCGCTTTCGGAAAGACCATGATTGCCAAGAAGAATGCGCCGCAAGAAACTTGGCACAAAGTCATTTTTTCTAAAAACAAGTTACATTAGCTCTTACAATACGTAACCACAGACAAATTACACAAAGAAACCTCACTCTGTCATTAAAAGATTAAGAGAGAAAAAAAACGCATTTTAGAAACAAGTGTAAAAAGTAATTATTAGAACAGCAAAACCAGAACACTACTTTACTGGCACGTTTTAATTGAGCAGGAGATGTATAGGGTCTCCAGGTCAAATATATGTGAAAATTTAAATTACAAAGGTATGTATAGGGTCCCTGAATTAATACTATAATATAATACTTAATCTAAATGGCTTATAGATGTATAGTCTCTAGGGTCAATTTAAACTAAATTTAAAATCAGCAGAGGTGTAAAACGCCTCCACGGTCAAATAATAAGTATAATAATACATATACATAAACTGGAGATGTATATGGTCTCCAAATGTCAAATAACAAAAATTGATGAAATATACATTTCATGTCATCATGTCAAATAAATAAAACATTATCTATCAATTGTATTACAATTAGTACGCAGCGGACAACGGCAACAGAGCCGGACACCATACACGAATATCTTCGGGACGCAGCCAAGTCACATTGATGTCCTAATTATCTTCTGTTTTCAGTCTTGGCCAGGTGGTGCCATCACATAAGTATTCATCCACTTTGTAGTATGCTTTTTTCAAGAGAGCGGTCTTTATGTATCTTTTAAATGAATTGTGAGGCAATTCCCATGCATCTACAGGCACTTTATTGTAGAACCTCACGCAATTTCCCAAAAAAGACTTACTGACTTTTCGTAGACGAAATTTAGGGACGGCAAGTTTATGCTTATTCCGAGTGTTGAAACCATGCACATCCGACACTTTCTTGAAAGATTTGATGTTCTTGTGTGTGTACAATATTACATCATATATATACTGAGAAGCTACTGTAAGGATGTCGATTTCTTTAAAGCGTTCTCTAAGTGAATCTCGGGAGCCAAGATTGTAAATAGACTGGACCGCCCTCTTCTGCAGGATAAAGATTGTCTCTATGTCGGCCGCCTTGCCCCAAATTAGGATGCCATAAGACATAATGCTGTGAAAATAACTGAAGTAAACTAACCGCGCGGTTTCTACATTGGTGAATTGCTGGATTCTTCGTACAGCATAAGCGGCAGAGCTCAATCTACCAGCAAGACCAGATTGGTGTGGGCTCCATTGCAAATTGCGATCTAAGGTAAGCCCGAGAAAAACAGTCTCATCCACGAGGTTCAGCTTCTTTCAGGTTATAACTTATATAATGTGCTTATTGAACTAGTCCCATTAAACTTTCAAACACGTCGTATGTGGTGTGTAAATATAGGTATTCGATGTTGCAAAGTACTGTGCTACCCAAAAATGGCATCGACATCAAAACGTAGGTACTCATATTCAACTAGCTTATGCCCCGCGGCTTTGCCCCCGTGAAATATTTCAAAATGGACTAGTTCCCTATCCCGTGGGAATTTCGAAAAATACCTTCTCAGTGCACCTTTAGGATACTCAAGGTATATGTTTTCCAAATTTCAAGTCTCTAGGTCCAGTGATTTAGGCTGTGCGTTGTCACGGTCCTGTTTTATAGGTATAGATTGTATTCTTAAAAAAATCCAAGGTGCCATTACCAAAATACATTAAAAAGTTCTTAAAGGAAGCTCCGAATAACCAACGGCTGTCGACAAGGGTCAATTGAACACTTGGTTAATGTGTAAAACTGTTCATTTTTAAAATTTTTAGGGTTCCGTACCTCAAAGGGAAAAACGGAACCCTTATAGGATCACTTTGTTGTCCGTCTGTCTGTCTGTCTGTCTGTCTGTCAAGACCCTTTTTCTCTGAAACGCGTGGAGGTAGGATGCTGAAATTAATATTAAATACTTCAACCTGCGGTCCCTTGAAGCTGTGAAAAAATCAAGCATCTATGTCAACGCAATCAAAAGATACAGTCATTAAAAAAGTCGTTTTCATACAAATTGCCGTATTTTGAAAACCTAAAGGGTACTTCCAGTTATGAAACTTGAAATTTGTTATGAAGGTAGTTCTTATAGTACAACCACTCAGAAAAGTCTCAAAATCTTAAATTTTTATGTCTGTCTCTAGATTTAGAAGACCAATATAAGTTGACCTCACACTGCGTACATTTTGCTTTGGAGCAGGGCTCTGCTTACACTGGACTGCTTAAAACACTGGGGAAAAGCGTTAAAATCTTTCTACGGAACCCTCTTGCGCGAGTCCGACTCGCACTTGGCCGGATTTTATTTAAAACGACGTATGAGCGCGTGAGCATTGGTCATTACACTCATCCTTCCCCCGCGGCTCAAGCCTGACACCCTTCTCGTGTGTTATGAATGACCAAATTAGCCCACTGTATCATATTGTGCTATTTTTAAAGTTGTAGGTAAGTAGACGTCATAATTATAACCGAGGGTCGAGCACGACTTCTCGAATCCTGCTTAACGTTACGGTTATCATATCGAGATCGAGAAACCTCATACTAAATGTTTGTTCCAAATACGCTCACGGGCGAGCGCTGTTCCAAACGTCATACAAACTCGACAACGCATACTATGCGATTTTACGTGACGCAGGTTTCGAATATTCGTACTCGGGCCTCTGAAAGCGGCATGCGCAACATAATCATGAAAGTAGCGGTAGAATTGTATTAATTGCAAACTTAATACCTAAATACTTAGCATTGAGTGAACGTATGTAGATATTGTTGTTAGGGATTATTTATACGCTCTAAAAGTTAAGTGCTTAGTGAAAAGAGTACTTACCCACACTTCATAAAATAAAGCACTTTACCAAACTTACCATCAAAACCATTAAACAAACTCGTTGAAATTCCCCCCAAATCTCCATGAAAACTACATTTTCTCATAAAACCTTTGTAATCTAAACTAAAATTACTTCCAAAAATATTAACCCTTCCATGGGTAACGTGAAAACATAGTAAAAGTGGGCCACGAAATTGAATTTTACCGTATATACGAGTAAGCTTAACCCGACAAAGCCTAAAATAACACGTTGTTCAGCACTGCTGTGCCCTGAGATACCTCTGAGCGTTATTATAATTAAAACTTGCTCAGTTTAACGGCTTCTTTAGCTACCTGTAATATTAAAATAAGGTGCATAGACACGTGTAAACACGGTTATTAAACGCAGTCGGGTAAAAAACATAGCTGCGGTGTGCTAATAGTAGCTTATTTACTAAGTGCACTAAGGCACAGATTACTAGTCGAGTGGGTATTAAGACCCACCGCCAAGCGGAGGGCCGTAAACCACACGAGTTTAGTAATCTAATTATAATAACATATTTTTTTGTTTACCTATACAGAAACATAAAATAATAATAAAAATAATATGTACTTACCCTCGAGTAATATGATACTGCATAATACTACACTAACAATGAAATAAACAGTTAGATTCACTAAGAAATCTGACATAACATAACCAAATACGAGTACGCCATCAACCAACAATAGCTTTTTTTTAAATTGTTGATTTTAGTCCATCGAACAGTTTTCGCGCCAAAAGAAGTTAGACGCTCCGATTCACAGAGGCTCGAGCACGACTTTTCGAATCCTGCGTCACGTAAAATCGAATAGTAAACGTTGTCGAGTTTGTATGACGTTTGGAACAGCGGCCGCCCGTGAGCGTATTTGGAACTAAAATTTTGTATGAGGTTTCTCGATCTCGATACGATAATCGTAACGTTACGTAGAATTCGACAAGTCGTGCTTAACCCACTGAGTCCAACTTCCGCGCGCGTTAAAGCGAGAAAGTGTTCTATATCTCTCGCTCTATCGCATATCACCGGTACTCTGACTCAATCTCATAATATTAATTTTGACGAAATTGGAATAACCACTCTAGACCGCGAACACAAAGTGGTTATTCCAATTACGTTAAAATTAATAATATTATGACGTTGAGTCAGTGTACATTTATATGCGTACCGTTCTTATTATGCGTACTTAAGCGACCATCCAACGAGAAACAACAAGTGCTGATATAGTGAAAATGGCATACTGAGGACTATATGTGACGCATGCAAACTGGTAATGTGTAGCCCTTAGTAGGCCTGCATTGTATGAAATGTGAAATGTAATATCAGTTGTTTAATTGAATTTAATTGAAATTCGTTATTTATTTTTTTCTCTTTTTTTGTATCTTATAAATTGTAATTAATTAATTTATATGGGTGATTACCTGAAATAAACAATTTATTTATTATTATTATTCCCGTATATTTATTACAATCTTAGGCTAGGTTTTCACAATATTCATATAAAAAGTAATAAAACAATATTAATACAAAATATAAAAACATTATAAAAACCTAACCTAGGGTGCCACCGGCAGCGAGGCGGGGCCTAAGCTACCGGTGGTCAGGGCGACAGAGAGAGGAACCTCCTGACTATCCGAGCCGTGTCCAGGAGTACCGCCTTCTGTATCTGACCCTTGACCCAACCATCTAGCGAGAGCCTTTTAAGGTGATGGTCAAGGCTCTTCGCTATTAGACCGTTCGCCGAAACGACTATCGGGACAGTGATCGTCGAATCAACAGGCCACATGGCGGTAACCTCGTGAGCCAAGTCAAGGTACTTGCTGACTTTGTCCTTCTCGGCCTTCACGAGGTTCACGTCATGGGGGATCGTGATGTCGACGAGCACTGCCTGGCGCTTCGATCGATCTATCAGCACGATATCAGGTTTATTGGCGACAATAGTCCTGTCCGTGATGATAGATCGATCCCAGTAGAGCGTGACACGACCATTTTCAAGAACTGGTGCAGGTGCGTACTTATAGTACGGCACTTCGAAGTCCACAAGACCGAATGAAAGAGCAAGTTGCTGGTGAATAATCCTGGCTACAAGGTTATGTCTGTGCAAGTACTCGCCGTTAGCAAGACTAGAACAACCAGAGATAATATGCCTGAGTGACTCCCCGGGACGGCGGCATGCCCGACAGATGTCGACCGTACCGTCCTTCAGGATATACCTGCGGTAGTTATTAGTCATGATAACTTCGTCCGCAATTGCACAGGCAAAACCTTCGGTTTCCCCGAAGAGGTCCCCGAAGCGTAGCCAGTTCACCGACGCGAGGAGGTCTACATCGGGCCCCATGAGGGCCTTATAGAACCGCCCGTGTAGCTCCTTACTCTCCCATTCAGTCTTGCGGTCCTCGGTGCTCCATACCTTAGGTCTGCGCCAGTTCTCTTTTGCCAAGGCGAGAGGAGTGAAGGATTTGTCCACCGCCACTACATCGCGATGCATCCCACACTCGTTGTTCAGGAAAAATTCCCTAAGACTGCACACCTCACGGTTGTGGAGGTCCTGGGCATTTAAAAAACCACGACCTCCACATTTCCATGGAATGTACAGTCTCATAACAGACGAACGCGGGTGTAGCATGCGATGCGCAGTGAGCAATGAACGAACCCTTCGATCCAGGGCATTCAGCTCAGTCTGTTTCCATCTTAGTATGCCAAAGGAGTATATGAGCAGGGGCATCACCCAGGCGTTGAAGGCGCGCACCTTGTTGCCACCCGACAAAAGACTATTGAGTACTTTTGCCAGGCGGCCAAAGAATCGCTCCCTCACCGTCTGTTTGATATCCCTACCTTCAATACCCAAGGACTGTGACATACCAAGATATTTATAGGTTTCAGTTTCGGAGATAGATCTGAGGGACATTGTCTCAGAAAGTTGTAAATTCGGTGAATTTACAACTTTTCCCCGCTGTACATGTATGACTGCACACTTGTCTACACCAAATTCCATTTTGATGGCATTACTGAAGACTTCTGTTGTTTTCAGTAACTCCAACAAGTTCTGGTTGTTTGGTGCAAATAGCTTGAGGTCATCCATATAAAGCAGATGAGAGATGACCTCACCTCCTCTCCGGAGCCGGCAACCTAGTCCTGAATCCGTCAGCTGAGTACTGAGCGGATTCAGTGCTAGGCAGAACCATAATGGACTTAGACTGTCACCCTGGAAGATCCCTCGTTCAATCCTTATGGAGTCCTGCGGACCAGAGGGGCCATCGCTACCTCCCGGTTGACGAAGGACTGTGGTCCACTGCCCCATGCACGTGCTTAAGAAGGATCTTAAAGTTGCATCAACTTTATACAGCTCTAAGATCCTCCTCAGCCATGAATGAGGCACCGAATCATAGGCCTTCTTGTAGTCAATCCAGGCAGCAGAGAGGGTCCCTCTGTTCTGCCGGATTCGTTGGCAAATGGTCATGTCTATGAGGAGGAGCTCTTTAGTACCACGGGACCCAACCCTGCATCCATTTTGAGCGAGGGCCAAGATGTTGTTTGCAACGATGTGCGCGTTAATTTTTGCACTCAAAATGGATGTAAGGAGTTTGTACAGTGTGGGCAAACACGTGATGGGTCTGTAGTTTTTCGCTTCCGTGGTACTACCGGACTTATAGAGCAGGAAAGTGATACCAGTTGTTAAAAGAAGTGGCAGGGAACCGAGCTCGAGGGCTTGCTGGAACTGCGTTGCCAAACGTTTGTGTGAACATCGAAACCACTTCAGCCAGAAGTTGTGCAATCCATCCGGACCAGGACTTTTCCAGTTCTGGGCCGTCCGGATAGCACAACTAACGTCCTCGGGGCTGATGGTAACAGCACCCATAGGTTCGATAGACTCGCACTCACGTTCAACAACGCTCATCCATTCGCCCTCGTTGTGTTCGACGGGAGCCGACCAGATACTACGCCAGAAGTTAATCATAGCAGTAGCATACGGCAGTTGTCCGTCAGATACACATTGGTCGGTTCCCTCCCACTTCCGATATACCTTCCTTTGGTCACTCTGGAAAAGGCGATTCTGCTGGAATCGGTCCACACGCTCTCTGTAGCGACGAATACGGCTTGCCCACGCATAGACTTTCTGCTTCAGAAAGTCAATGCGCTCCGTGACACAGGTCATATAATCACAGGGCCTGATACCAGTCCCCGCGAACGCCTGGTTCACAAAGCGCATGACTCGGGGGCGGCTATTGCCCCCCCTGAAGCAGATCAGCTTTGCAATGAGGGTCCGAAACGAACTGATACGCCGCTCAATCCGCACTTGCCATGTAGGGACACCACCAGCGGTCCTAGGTGCACGATCAGCGTCCGGAAACTTGATACGAGCAACACGGCACGCTGCGATGGCCCCACAGTACATGATTGAGTGTGTATCAGTTAAATCTTTGCTAGCCCATATGTACGGGTCTAGCAAAGCGTCAAGGGCTCCCATTAGCGCTAGATTACGTCTATTCGTGGGCAAGCGCGGTAATCGTGGCCTAGAATCGCGTGTGAAGCGATACTGCGTTATCGTCTCCTCCAGAGCCCTCCTCAGTTGCTCATTGGTCTGGGTACTAACTGTATGATCCGTACAGCCGTCCTCGTCGGCACGGGGACTGACCCGCGCCACCCCCGATGCCAGGTCGAGTGCGGGCACCGGGGCCGGTGATGTGGCGGGAGGGTCCCGCGCCGAGGTGGAAGCCGCACGGGCAGAGAGCACTTCCAGTCGCAGTCTATCAAGTGTTAAGTCATCCAGCATGTTGTTGCGCCGGATGACCCGCACTTGATCCGATAGCCGCTGCGCAGTCACGGTGATGGTCGGTTCAAGAGCCTGAAACAGAGGAAGTATCCGGGCACAGTACCCGGATAGATTAGTTCCTCCCTCTGTCGCCCCAAAGTACGCTCGCATGCAGTTCTCGTTAATTGTTCGAGTCCATCGCATGCGTCGCACTGCACCACCGGCAGCGGGAGCCGTGGGCGGGGCAGGATGCCTCGCTGGCCCCAAGCGTGCCGGCAGCGGTCGCCTTCCGCGCCGCGTTGGTTGTCTAGTCGGTGGCGGCGCCGGCAACGTCTCGCGCTCGTCACTCGATGAGCCGCTGGTGTCCGCGGCAGTCGCAAATTCGTCGCCTGACGATGTCGATGACGGGGACGAGATGGGCGTAGATGGTGGGCGTGCGCTTGCAGTGTCAGGGTCCGCTTGTTGCTGTAATCTTCGTCTTTGCCGTGTGATCATTCTCTTCAATTTATTTTATTTTGTACTTCATTAGGATGATTTTGAAGTAAAGGTAATGTAAAAAGTAGATTAAAATACATTATAACATAATAAAATTGATAGGAAAAATTACTGACACATGTGACGTTGACAGCGGACCATTGTTATTATTATTATTATATTATAGTATCTAATACTAATAAAACAGGTTTATTACCTTTAGACTTACCTCATTACTATACTGTACGACGAGCATACGTTTTTACCAGAATCGAGTAGTACTAAACGTTGTCGTATCGCCATCAAGAAAATTTGTATGACGTTCAGAGCGCCTATAATATAGTGTAATCGCCGACCAGGCCGAGAAATACGTCTCGATCGCGTTCGCGTTTAACAATTCTCATACTATTTGACACTTTAACGCAAACGCGATCGAGACGTATTTTTAACCCCCGACGAAAAAGAGGGGTGTTATAACACACAGATACACAGGTCAAGCTTATAAGTTTGACCGCTATCGCTATGATACGCTGTGTATCTGTGTGATGGCACGACTATGATCGTCTATATATTTATTTATTTAGTGTATCGAATGTATTTAGACTTTATTCAGAAAAACATCGTAGAGTTAGAGCACATCTCGGTAACAAGGAGGCAGCTTATTTGTCAATTTCAAAGCTTTATACAGTACATTGGATTGAGTGGTCCAGTACCCCGACTGTCATTCATTCCACCCGCTTACCTGGAACTTTTATGTTCCGGGGTAGACAAAAGTTTTATTGTAATGAGGCGAGCCTCATTCAATACAGGTTAGTGAAGTTCGCTTGTACTATTGTTGGCTGTATGGAACAAAGTAAGTGCTCGGATAGCGTGATAGACAGTGAAAATACTAGAAACAGGTACGCCCGAACAAAATGACCAATCCTTGCGATTGGACGATAGTCATGCTAGAGCGTAAGCTCCGCCCTTAAAATGCAGTATCATGATGTTTTTGCTTGCTATGATTTTTTGACTGGTTTCATTCGAGTCTAGAGCAACATGGGGGAGCAATTAACTTTGTCTATTGTTAGCGACGCGCTCAACTGTACTTGTCTTTGGCCGTGTGCTCGCGCGCCGAAGACGCTGGCCGACCAGTCTGCCTGCATCCGCTATGCAAACCGCGTGTCGCTTGTGAATGGTGTCACGTGACCTTATATATAGTTTTTTTTTTAACAGTTTTTCTAGTCCCGTTTGAAATTAATTTTTCACAAATTTCAAATTTGATGCGTAAATATACAGAAAAACCAGAAAAATTTGTTCTCGAATTGGGGTTCGAACCCAAACCTTTACCATACCGTGACCGTTGGATGACCGTAAAAATAAAAATAATACAAAAAGTTAGTTTTTCTAGTGCTTAGCATAACTTGACTGCTCCCAAATTAAAGCCAGTCTTTAGTGTGAATACGTGTTTTATTTGCCCCAACGTCTTCAAGTGGTCTTCGAACCGAATTGTACATGTTTCACACACCAACGATGGTAAAAACACGAAAAGCTTCACGCAATGAATTGTTAAATAAGGAGGAAGAAGAGGCTACCACTAGTATGGCCCATACCGAGAATAATCAGGAAACAAAGAATGTACCAGAAACGTTCAAGGTCACGGTATCGGACGCGGCGAGTAGCAACGTAAAAGTTGAAGCGTACCCGCAAATCAAGATAAACTTAGGCCATTCGCTTTCGCCATCAAAGTCCCGAAAGTCATCAGTTTCTTCTCTGGAAGCACGTAAGAAAAAGTTGATGCTGGAAGCGGAAGAAAAGAAGGCCGAAATACAGATGTTCAAAGAATATGTGTCACGGCTACAGACTAGGACGAAGTGGACCTACAACACAGGTGACCTGAAGCAAGACGCCCTGGTCTTGATTAAAGAGGACAACTCACCGCCTCTGAAGTGGAGCTTGGGACGAATCACACGGACGTTTCCAGGCAAAGACGGAATAGCAAGAGTGGCTGACATTCGAACGGCTCATGGCATTGTGCGGCGAGCTTTTTCTAAGATATGTCCATTGCCAGTGGAGCAATAGTCAGCCTGCATGAAGTAAATGTTGGAACCTGGTCATTCCAAGGCCGGGAGTTTATGTTAACGCCTATCTACTGATCGCGGCAACGAATCCGCCGTTACCTTAGCGCAGCCGGCTCAAGCTTGTATCGCGTCATCGGCAGCCAATCAGAGACCGCGCATATCACGACATACGCGATCCATAGCCAATGAGCAGCCTCGCTACAGCCCCACCGGAGACCGCAGCTTTGGACCGCATACGGATTTCTTATTACGGAATCGATTCACGCATTCTCGCTCGCTTAACCTCTATTGCAAAGGATCTCACCTAGCTTTGCTTTATATAATTTTTTATTAACCTTTTTTTCTTCCAAATTTGAGTACTGTATTTTGTAACCTTTCCTTAACATTATACGCAAGTTTATAAGTCGCCGCTTTCGTCATTTCTACCTGCCATCCACATCTTCAACACCATCTCAGAGCCGAAGCCGTGTCTAGACGCACAGACATAATTTTGATCCATCGAACCGGAACTTAAGGAACCCTAAGCCTGGATGGACTAGATGTGAGAACGCATCGGCTACAGTTGGAAACGGACCAGTGGTGGACGCACAGAGCTTTTTGGTGAGACGAGCCATCAGATTCCTAGCCCTTATCCTATTCGGTTGCGTGATACTGTGCCTGTTATCAATTCCAGTGTGTGGGTGTCATCCATCGCGTACGCTTTCACGCGCCTGTTGAGTAACCGGCGCGCCCGTCCCGCCACGGTTGCACAATAGCCCGCGACTGTTCAGGGAGGTGTTTGCAACCGTAAGTACCTACATACTTCTACAAAACTTCGAAATGAGTGACGACGAAAAGCGTTCAGTAGATGATTTTCACCTCGCTTCTGATGCAAGCAAACATAAAGACATTCTAAGTCAGTTAAGTAGAAGGCGGGGCTCAGTCAAATGTAGGCTTACTAATTTTAGAAAATTTGTGGAATCATTCGAGGGGGTTGAGCTAAACGAGACGCAACGAACAGAGTTAAATTTACGCATGCAAGGAGCTCAAAACTTATTAGTTGAATTTACTAAGATTCATAATCATATGGAGAATATTGTAGCCGAGAGTGAACTTGAAAATTTGCTTGAAAAACGTGAATCATTTGAAAGCGATTATTATAGCACGTTAGCTAAAACCCAGTGCATGATTAAGACGGCAAAGATCGCGGACTGTTGTAAACCACAGCACTCGTCATCAAATAATACGCAATTTGTTAAACTCCCTACAATATCTTTGCCAACCTTCGATGGGTCCTATGAGCACTGGCTTGAATTTCGCGACACATTTTCATCATTAGTACATAGCTCTCAAGAAATAACCAACATACAAAAATTCCATTATTTAAAATCGTCACTTAAGGGAACCGCCCAAATGGTTATTGACTCACTTGAGTTCTCTGCTGATAATTACAGCATAGCATGGGAATTATTATTAAACCGTTATGATAATTGCAGATTACTCGTACATAATCATGTAAAAGCGCTGTTTTCCATTCAACACGTCAGTAATGAGTCGCCTGCACAGCTGAGGAAGCTAATTGATACCGTATTAAAAAACCTACGCGCATTAAAACTTCTCGGTGAACCTACGGAATATTGGGACACACTAATTATTTACTTAATGGTATCGAAATTAGATTCCACAACTGAGCGCGAGTGGGAGCAATATAAAAGTACATTGTTACCTAAGTCGCATGATGAGTCTAAGCCGGCTCTCAGCGTTGAGGATTTGCTCAAGTTTGTTAGGGACAAGGCAGATATATTGGAAACACTCATAGTGTCACACAGCAAGACTAGCTCACATACTTCGCACGACACTAAGAAATCTTTCACTAGAACCGCGTTCACTCCTAAACTGCACTGTAACATAATAAGCCCGCATGACAAGCCCGTCGATAAGTCGCACGTTAAACCAACAGCACAAAACAAATTATGTTTAATGTGCAAAGGCAAGCACCCGCTGTATTCCTGCCAAGCATTTCTTGATATAAACTGCCAGGATAAAATCAAGTTTATTGAAAATATGAAGTTATGCAAGAACTGCCTGCGACAAGGTCATGCGGCGAGTGATTGCAGATACGGCCCGTGTCGAAACTGTAATAAAAAACACAACTCATTAATTCATACGGACGACGCAGACGTCCCGTCGGTTAGCCTGCACGCGCAAAACAAGGCATCGACTTCGTTTAACTCCACAGCAGCTGATACTAACGGTGTTATTGCACACGCACAGCAATCGCGTCAAGTATTAAACAACGCACACATAGACATAAACACACAATTGTCTAAGACGCAACCTGTTTTGTTGTCAACTGCACTCGTTGAGATCCCTGATAATTTAGGTAATTATCACATGGCCCGCACGATTCTCGACAGTGGCAGTGAATGCTGCATAATTACACAAGCACTGTGTAACAAAATCAAATCTAAAACTATACAGTCCATTCAAACAATAAGAGGTATCGGGAACTCAGTCTCACAATGTTCGCAAAAATGTGAGATAGAAATAAAGTCCCTTATTGACACTTTTAGCACACGTATACAATGTTTAGTTTTGCCGCAATTAACTTCAACATTGCCTACATTTACGATTAGTCGTGACATGTTCAAAATACCAGGTAACGTAAACCTGGCAGATCCAACATTTTACGAAGGTCAATCAGTTGACCTCTTACTGGGTGCGGATGTATTTTGGGATCTTTTGGATGTAGGAAAAATGCGCCTAGTTAATGGACCGTACCTACAGAACACTAAATTAGGTTGGATCGTTTCGGGACCTATTCAGTCTTACACGCGCAATAAGACAATAAGGTGTAATTTCACGCAATCACTAAATATGAATTGTTTAGATGATCAATTACGCAGGTTCTGGGAGATCGAGGAGTTACCAATAGGTCAAAGGTCATCCGACTCGCGCAGTGAGGAAGAACGCGCATGTGAGGATCATTTCGTTAAGACAACAAAACGGGTTGCTGACGGACGGTTTTGTGTGCAAATTCCATTAAAGGAGTCAGCTGAGGCGTTAGGAGATAGCCGCGCACAAGCCGAAAGACGTTTTTACGCGCTAGAAAAACGTTTACAAAGTAATCCTACCTTGAAAAAATTGTACGATGAGTTCATGAACGAATACATTCAATTAGGTCACATGTCTCGCATTTTCAGCTACGGAACCCCTCATTGTTTTTTCCCGCACCATGGCGTGGTTCGCAACCATGCGACTACAACCAAATTGAGAGCGGTCTTCGACGCTAGTGCAGCGTCAACTTCCGGTAAATCCTTTAATGATTTGCAGCTTGTGGGCCCGCCGATCCAGGGCGATTTGCTGGCTATTTTATTACGGTTTCGCGAGAATAGGTATGTAGCATGCGCAGATGTCGAAAAAATGTACCGTCAGGTTTTAATAGATAAAAAACAACGCGATTTACAACTTATATTGTGGCGGAGTAGTCCAAATGATCCTCTAGACGTTTACCAGCTAAACACCGTGACCTACGGGACCGCCTCAGCGCCGTTTTTAAGCTGTAGGTGTTTAAGACAACTCGCGCTGGAGTGTACGGATCCAGAAGTTGCTACGATAATTAATGATTCATTTTATGTCGATGATTTAATTTGTAGTTTGTCTGACAAAACCAAATTAAAGAAAATTTGTGACGACGTTACTAAGATTCTAGGCTCAGGTTGTTTTCCTTTACGCAAATGGGTCTTTAACTTCAATTTTACCGACCAAGATTACGCAAACAACGCTTCAAAACAGCTGTCACTAGGCGAGCACGCACAGAGTAAGACGTTAGGTCTTGGTTGGTACAACAATGTCGATAAACTGCACTATTATTCGCGGCACGAGAACCTAAATGAAAAGCCTGTCACAAAACGCTATATCTTGTCTGGTACGTCGCAGGTCTTTGACCCTTTGGGACTTTTAAGTCCATTCATAACAATCGCCAAAGCCCTTTTACAAAAACTATGGCTTCTAAAAATAGACTGGGATGAACCGGTTCCCGATGACGTCACGCGGACTTGGTCTCAATTTGTAAACAACTTAACTCAACTAGACAATGTTCGTATACCGCGTCACGTCATGTGCAATAATCCTGTTCGCAAAGAAATTCACATATTTACAGATGCATCCCAGTTGGCTTACGGAAGTTGCGCATACGTTCGCACGATTGACGACCAATCAGCTGTTACTGTCCGGTTGCTGTGTGCAAAAGGGCGAGTCGCGTCGTTAACACCCATGACCATGCCAAGGTTGGAGTTAATGGGAGCTTGCGTAGGATCTAGATTGTTGGTCAAAATCAGAGACTCGTTACGTTGTCAGTTCGACAACGTGACGTTTTGGACGGATTCAACAATCGTGCTAGGTTGGCTTCGCATGCCGCCTAATATGTTAAAAACGTTCGTACAGAACAGAACTGCAGAGATTAACGAACTAACAAAGGGCTATTCGTGGCGTCACGTGAGCGGCAAAGACAACCCGGCTGACTTAATTTCGCTCGGTCAGCATTTGAATGCTCTCATTGACTCCAGCCTATGGTGGGAGGGCCCGGAGTTCCTTAAGGATCCTAATTATAATTACTTAGGTTTAAACTCTGTTTCACTGCCAGCAGAGTCACAACTGCCTGAGCTTAAATTTGGTAACACCATTAGTCTAATGTGTAGTGAGACCGATAGTGGGTTTTTTCCTTTTCATAGATTTTCTCAGTTCAATCGCTTGAAGCGCGCGATGTGTTATGTACTTCGCTTCATTCATAATGCGCGCGAAAATTATAAGAATGCACGTCGTGTCGGCACGCTGACGGTGGACGAACTAAATGAATCGGAGGCTGCGCTGGCTCGGCTGGCGCAAGCCGAATCTTTTGCTGACGTGAAAAATGCATTAGGTAATAATCAGAAGATAAAAGGTAATTTATCAAAGCTGAATTTGTTCATCGAAAATGATTTAATACGCGTTGGCGGACGAATTCAAAATTCACCCCAATTTAGTTTTGATAAAAAACATCCGGTGCTACTTTCGAGTAATCATCATTTTACATTGCTTTTGTTTCGTTACGAGCATAAACGGCTATTCCACCCAGGACCGCAGTTACTTTTGTTTTCCATTCGCGACGCTTGGTGGCCAGTAAGTGGCAGAAACCTCGCTCGAAAGGTAGTTCATAGCTGTGTGACGTGCGTACGTATGCGAGGCAAAATAGTATCGCCTATAATGGGCAACCTACCTAAGGAGCGTTTAGACTCAGGTTTTCCATTTTTAAATTGCGGCGTCGATTATGCTGGACCCGTGCTCATATTGAACCGCAAAGGTAAGGGAGCTCAGACACGCAAGGCGTATATATGTTTGTTTGTTTGTTTCACAACGAGAGCTGTGCACTTAGAAATAGTCAGCGATCTGTCTTCTGATGCATACTTATTAGCATTAAAAAGGTTTATTTCACGCCGCGGTAAACCGGCTACAATATTTTCCGATAATGGTAGAAACTTTGTTGGCCTGAGGAATGATTTCACAAAATTTTTAAATTCATGTTCTGATGAAATTAAAGAATACGCTACAGCGCAAAGTATCAAATTTATGATGGCACCAGCGTACGGAAGTCATTTCGGAGGTTTGTACGAGGCGGGCATCAAAAGTTGTAAGCACCACCTGCGGCGTGTGATAGGAGACGCACATCTAACGCACGAGGAGTTCAGCACGGTATTGACGCAAGTCGAAGCCATCCTGAACTCCCGGCCCCTTAGTCCTATGTCCACAGATCCACACGACTACACACCCTTAAGCCCAGGTCACTTCCTGGTTGGCCGGCCATTGACTGCTCCTGTGTGCTCCGATTTGCTGGAAGTTCCGGTTCACCGACTTTCACGCTACCAGCGAGTGGAGCAGATACGCCAGCATTTTTGGACTCGCTGGTCCAAAGAATATGTGTCAGAGCTACAGACTAGGACGAAGTGGACCTACAACACAGGTGACCTGAAGCAAGACGCCCTGGTCTTGATTAAAGAGGACAACTCACCGCCTCTGAAGTGGAGCTTGGGACGAATCACACGGACGTTTCCAGGCAAAGACGGAATAGCAAGAGTGGCTGACATTCGAACGGCTCATGGCATTGTGCGGCGAGCTTTTTCTAAGATATGTCCATTGCCAGTGGAGCAATAGTCAGCCTGCATGAAGTAAATGTTGGAACCTGGTCATTCCAAGGCCGGGAGTTTATGTTAACGCCTATCTACTGATCGCGGCAACGAATCCGCCGTTACCTTAGCGCAGCCGGCTCAAGCTTGTATCGCGTCATCGGCAGCCAATCAGAGACCGCGCATATCACGACATACGCGATCCATAGCCAATGAGCAGCCTCGCTACAGCCCCACCGGAGACCGCAGCTTTGGACCGCATACGGATTTCTTATTACGGAATCGATTCACGCATTCTCGCTCGCTTAACCTCTATTGCAAAGGATCTCACCTAGCTTTGCTTTATATAATTTTTTATTAACCTTTTTTTCTTCCAAATTTGAGTACTGTATTTTGTAACCTTTCCTTAACATTATACGCAAGTTTATAAGTCGCCGCTTTCGTCATTTCTACCTGCCATCCACATCTTCAACACCATCTCAGAGCCGAAGCCGTGTCTAGACGCACAGACACAACTTATAGATAGACAGCTAGAAGCAGACCTGGCAGACATAGAGGGTAGCAGTTCACACGGCAGCGAAATTAGCGTAGGTCGTGACGTTGAGAAATGGGTTGAGCGAAGTCAACAGGAGCTGGATATGCAGGTGCCCCCCGAGGGTGGACGCGAGCCGGGTGGACAGCCCGCGCCCATGGCCGCAGCCGCCGGCACGTCGTACGGCATAATTCAAATGCTCACTGAGTCAGTAAAGAACCTGACAGCGATACTAATGCCCGTTTTCACCAACGACTCCTAAAATTTAAGGGATCCCTTAGCTCTTTTAGGGGACACCTAAGATCAATTTCCGTTTCACCAACGCTTAAGTAACACCTAACTGCTAAGGGGGCCCCGTAAGTTTAGGGGGTCGAATATTGACCCCCTAGCGCTAAGTGACAGTTCGCGCAGTCGCAGATGCGTTTTAATTTTTATAGGTTATCGTGCATTTGTTATGCAATAATTAACTTGATTGATAATATTTATATAAAATGGAAGGCTATTTATAAATGATTTTGTAGAGTTTGGAAGCTGTTGAATAAATAGATTTAATATTCACATCAAAGTTATTTAGATCAGACTGAAGATCAGATGATTTATCAAAGTATGATAGGTACTAAAGATTTTTCATAAGATATACCTACTCGTAGAATGTCGAAAGAAAAAGTGCTTTTCATACTTGAAAAAAATTAACATTAGAGGTATTTCGAATATAAGAATAACCCAAAACAGAAGAAGAATAGTTCTATATAAAGAAAGGCCTCATCGCAGTTGGACGAATGCCTAATACTAATTATCCATCATCAGTCTATTCTTGACCCTCAAAATACAAAACAAACCAGAAGCCGCGTTTAATCATAATAGCACGCCGCGCACTGTGTCAATTTATTATTGATTTCGCTATCCGTTTACACTTCAAATAATAATCCTATTCTGTTTTTTTATAAACCCAACGGCATTTCTGCATGTAGGAACCACATGAGAAGCGATTAATTAACATGCGCGCTCGCGGGTTCTGGTCTATTCTGTAATATACGGGTTTCATAGAAATCGAATAACACAATACTTTGAAAATATGTACAGTTCACGAATAAATTATCAGATAACTAATCATTCCAGTTTCAGTCAATGAATGCTCGCTAATAAACTACAATCATCGCACCGAAAGTTCGAAAAAAAATTTATAGTTATATACTGTTCTGATTTTTCTGGATGGCAAAGATAATGCCATACAGCCTAGTCAACATTTAAAAATAAGAAATAAGACGTCAATTTAGGATTAATTATATATCTGTATAGTTTTCCTATGTTTTTATAATGTTGGTTTAATTTTTATTTGGTTATCGTATCGAGATCGAGAAATCTCATACAAAATTTTAGTTCCAAATACGCTCACGGGCGGGCGCTGTTCCAAACGTCATACAAACTCGTTATAGTTTACTATTCGAGTTTACGTGACACAGGATTCGACAAGTCGTGCTTAGGGCACTGTTCGCGCCACTGAGCCACGCATCGTTGCTTTCCGGCCGGCGAAATTGTTTATTGCAAGCTACGGTGACGTCACTGCAACCGCACGGATCTACTACGCCGCTACGCGATACTGCTACGCCGTGAGTGTGCTACGGCATTGTGCTACGCGCTTGGCGGTTGGCGGGGTCGGGACGGTGAGCTGCGCTGGGCCCGTCGCGTCGTGTAGTCTGACTTGCCTGTGCCCTAAGCACGACTTGTCGAATCCTGCGTCACGTAAAATTCGAATAGTAAACTATAACGAGTTTGTATGACGTTTGGAACAGCGCCCGTCCGTGAGCGTATTTGGAACTAAAATTTAGTATGAGATTTCTCGATCTCGATACGATAACCGTAACGTAACGCAGGATTCGACAAGCCGTGCTTAGGGCACTGTTTGCCGCGTTTATCTGCTTTGCGCTATGGAGAGAGCTGACAGTGGTGAGCTGGTCTGTGACGCGTGCCACCAGGAGATCAATGTTGGAGAGGAATATCTGCAGTGCATGGTCCTGACATGTCGTAAATTGTTTCACTACCTGTGTATGAATAAGAAGCTGACGCTTGAACAAAGGGACACTTGGGTCTGTCCTGGGTGCTGTATCGCGCATAGGAGAGCGGGACGCAACTGTGATACCCCTGTTGGTACGCCGGTAATCCTGAGAAATGTAGCGAATAGAAGCAAAAGTGATGCTTCCTCCGGAACGCCGCTGTTTTCAGGTGAAGTGTCGCAGATGTCAGTGGAGATGCGTCTTCTTCGGGAACTGATCGCGCTATTAACGGAACAACTAGCTGGCGCGCTCTCTGCCATGTCGTGCTACCAAACGGCATTCAGTGATTGCGCACAGAAACTGCAGGCAGTCAATGAAAGACTGATAAGACTGGAACAAACCTCGGCGTGCCAATGCCAGTGCGGTGTTGGTTCTGGACCCCTCCTGGCCCCTGAACCGAGGAGCAACATGGCACCACAGCCCAAGAAAAAAAGAAGTCGTCGACGTAGGGGGAGTGGCGCGGGAGATTCGGACTCACCTGCGGCTGCGACCAGGGAGACCGGAAACCAGGAAACCGAAGATGCGGCGGTGTCTAATGGAGAGGGCGAGGAAGCCTCAAGTCACTCGAATGCTGGAGACGGGGCTGGAACTTCGGGAGAAGGACGGACGGAGGGAACGGAAGACGAAGGCGACAGCGATTTTTGGCTGTGCGGTGCACTGCTGGCCCGGATATCACATCTCTCAAGGCAGTCGAGCAGCGTAAATTTATCCATCTCTGGAATATGGATCATCCATGATCACATCGAAGCGGTGACGGATGCTGCGTACAAAAGGCTTGGGTTTGTCCTCCGTAATGCTGGGCTGCTGACCATTCCCGCAACTCAAGTACTGTATGCTGCGCTTGTGCGAAGCATACTTGAAACGAATACAGTGGTCTGGAGTCCGCATGAGAGTAAATATATTCTTATGTTGGAACAAATCCAAAAGAATTTTTTAAGAGTATTGTATAAAAGGATACATTTCTATTATCCCTACATGTATCCTACTTTATTTCTGCAGGGGCAATTAGGTTACGACTCCCTGCAATTACGTAGATTGTTATTTCTGGCATAATTTGTCATTGGGATAGTAAGAAACAAAATTGATAGCGTTTATCTCGTATCGGTATTTGTTCGCTTCTTTGTTCCGGAGCAGTACACCCGCGCGCGCCGGCACCCGCTGCTGTCGGTGCCGGCGGGGCGCACGCGCGCGTTCGCGCAGGCGCCGGCCACGCGCGCGCTCACGCTGCTCAACTCCGTGCTCGCGGCGGCGCCGCACATAGACCTGTGCCCTAAGCACGACTTGTCGAATCCTGCGTTACGTTTTGGTTATCGTATCGAGATCGAGAAATCTCATACAAAATTTTAGTTCCAAATACGCTCACGGGCGGGCGCTGTTCCAAACGTCATACAAACTCGTTAAAGTTTACTATTCGATTTTACGTGACGCAGGATTCGACAAGTCGTGCTTAGGGCACTGTTCGCGAGTACTACGGGGCGGCTGATGACAGAGTGTAAGAGAGTGGCGGAAGGCCAGATGCCTGGGAGCTCTATAATTTAAAACGAATGCACTTGTTGTTTAGATGTATAAATTCTGTATACTTACCTATGTAAATTTGTCCCGTTTTGGCTATAGCTGTTAAGGTACAAATTTGGTATGAATAAATAAATAAATAAATAAATCTATAATGGGTTCTTAAGTATCGACTTGTCAAGCGTCATTTTTACGACTTAGTTTTAAGAAAGCGAGTCAGGTTTCTTTTGTCTAATTTAATTTTATGTTGCGCGTTGGTCGACTCTATAAATCTTTGGTTTTGTTTAAGATAATTTTTTGTTCCCTTTGGATTCTGAGTAAAACTTTCTACACGTGAACGTTGTTGTCTGCGTTATTTTGAAATTCATGGGCGCTAAGTTTGTATCTTATAGCTTATTTGATACGCGGAAACGATAACGCTGCGTTGACCATCTCATCATAGCTGCCAAACGGATTTTCCGATTTCGATGTGTTATTTTAATCGAAAGCTAGTTTAATAGAGATGGTTCTTAGCTAAGGTTCATTAAAATCGGTTCACCCGTTTTTGAAATATTGAACTTTGAAATGACAATGTCGGGGGTTTTTCAACTTTTCTAAGTTGGTTATGTGCTTTTTGATTACACTAAGGGCACAGAGGGTCGAGCACGACTTTACGAGTGCTGCGTAACGTTACAGTTATCGTATCGAGATCGAGAAAGCTCATACTAAATTTTAGTTCCAAATACGCTCACGGGCGGGCGCTGTTCCAAACGTCATACAAACTCGACAACGTTTACTATTCGATTTTACGTTACGCAGCATTCGTAAAGTGGTGCTCGACCCTCTGAATAGCGCTCCCCCTGATACGTGATAGCGATAGCGATATAGTGATACGATACCGTTAAGTACTACTCGATTCTGGTTAAAGTCGTACTCGGGGATCGGTACACTGTTTTAAAGAATTCTATTAAACATCGACCATACTAAAATATCTGTTAGGTACAAATTTCCCGTAGTCCACATTACAAATTCGGTGGCACTGTTTTAGCATTCGGAGTTCTGTAGATGCGCTACGAGCTACCAGCTACGAGCCGCTCCCATCGTAGAACCACAAGCATGCTACGAAACGTTTGCTACGACATTTTACGAAGCAGATGTGAAACCCAAGTTTATATTGCATAATTAAGGTACTAATTATAGCTTTGTTATAATATTTTAAGTGCAATGAAAATAGAAGTATAGTTGACGAAATATAATTTGCACCGATTCGTCTCATCGCTTTATCTTTCGAGTATAATAGGACAAAGAATTGACCCGTCCCGGCAACACACGTGCTATGTGTATAATGCGAACAACTTGTTTTGATACTTTTTGTTTCTAGTATGGCTATGTAAGTTAAAAAAGAACTCATGAAGTTTATAAGAAACTGACTTCGTAAGAAAAATGTCGGTACTTAGTATTTTAAGTGTACCCACAAAATTCCGAATAAAAACATTAATTAAGAGACTATAAATTGTTCGACACTAGAATTTACAAAAAGCATTTGGCACACTTGCAGCACTCTACAATCAAGACGGATCAAGATCTTTTAGCCCAAGTACGCTTTTAGCAAAACAGGTGTTAATTTTTTCATGCCCCTATTGAAACACATTTTGAACCTGTTAAGCTTGACAACTAATCTCCGAATACTATGAAGAAACAGCCTAAACCATTCATGTTGCCCTTTATCTACTGTCAAGATGTATGCAAACGTGACGGTGATGACGTCAATCCGCTTGGACGCGGGTCACGCCGGGAATCAAATAAAGTTACATCCTGACAAACTTACCAGTTCACCCCGAGGCGGAGCTGGCGTAATAGAGTTTTCCCTAAATTAGTACGGAACGGTGTTAGTTGCACATTCTGCCACCGGTATAAGTATGTTGGTGGGAGTTAAACGTGTCAACGTCAATATCTTGAATTATGGAAAGTGACTGCCATTGTCATAATAGGATAAGAGTGATAATAGATGGACCTGCTTCATGTTACAGGATGCTTAATTGATAACCGTTTGGTACTATTTGAGTACGGCTACAATAGGTATTTGAAGTTGAAGTAACCGAAAATTTCAATAATTGGGGCCGATTTTTCAATCTCGAGATAAGCTCTTATCCCACAGGTATTGTGGGGGTACCTATCTATGGAATTATAGCTAATCTGAAGATTGCAAAAGCGGTCCGTAATGAGTTTTAGTTAAATTACTGTTACAAATTTTATCGGTAAAGTAAAATATAATTGTGGTTGTTTTACTGAACGAAAGGTCAGAGGAGGGAGGGGGGGATACAGACATATATTTTTAAAAGCTGGCCATAACTATACGACACAAATAGACGGTTTTTCCCTTTGATTAGAGTTAATAACGTCTGGCTGCAATTTCTCTAAGAATTAGAGACTTATTTAAAATCTGTATAATATATAAGCTCTATAATCTATTTTCTAACTAATTTATGGTGTTTTCAAATATCATGTACTGTCACAGTTTAAATATAAATGAAATGCTCTAATTGTACTAGTGTAAGTTAGATGATAAATGATAACACAGTACAGATAACAGTCTGAACAATTTTTAACAGAAACCTTACTACGATAAACTTTACTTCGACCTCAACTTCGACTTATTATTCTGTAATAATACAATACAAATTATGGTACATCGCACAGCAAGGGGCCATTACGCCAACAAAATACCTAACAGCCAGTACCTGGTAATTTAATTGCATGCTGCGAGAGTTGAGACCTGCACTAATGCACCTTAGTTCCCGAGACATGACGAATGCATGTTAAATGCTAAGGACTCGCCTAATGAGCGAACTCACCCGGCATTACAGAGAGATGAATGCATCAACGCGGGGTTAAACAAGCTTTAATGGTAGTTGGAAGAATAATTATTATGCGTAATGATGAACAATGCTACAACAGAATGCCTCTTCAGAAGTAAAGCATCCGTAACGCGGTATCAATCTCGCCAAGGCACCCTTCTATGTTATCCTTCGCAATCAAAAACAGCTTGTTTTAGAAAAAGTGTTTTATGTATGTTGATAAGAGTGTTTATATAAATTACGTAATTTCTGTTTAAATAAGTGTTATTATAGCATTCATAATTATTTGGATCCAATGAATAAATAACTCTGCATTTAATCCTACTAAAGCACCTTTACATTTTCGCAAGCAAATATTCTTCATCTTCTTCTTAACAAGTTCTTTAAGACCATTTTAGAAGGAAAAATTGAAGGACAGAGAAGAAGGTGGACCTAGGCGAAGCTACATGGACCAGATAAAAGAGAAGGCCGGTGTCGTGTCGTATCAGGAGGCCAAGGAGCTGGCTTGTAGGAGAGATGATTGGGAGAAACTCCAGCGACAAGAGTGTAACTCTTAAGTTTGATGATGAGGATGATGATGATGAACAATGCCCTTACAATTTGAACATTATTTCAAAATTCAAAATCATATTCAGCAAATAGGCAGTTAGATGCTCTTTTACGCGTCAATTTTTTCAGTCAATGAAAATAATCGTATTTTTTATATAGGTAGTATGAAATTCAACATTACAATGACAATGCAAAGAAATATTAGTTAAGCAGCTGGACTTGAACCAGCAGCCTCGGTAATCCGTACCACGATCCACCAATTAAGCCATACTTCGCGGCTCACCCGCTAAGGAACTTCTATATGGCTCATTAAGAATAATGTTGATTGAAAGTTCCAATTTAGATTTTTCTATATTCGAGGGATAAAATGTTGATTATTTATAAAGCATACCTTTTGATTCCTTTTCATTAGGTACCTACCTCTTCTCACACCGCATAACTCTCAAAAATTGTAGTCCTATCATAACCTAAAAAGCCGTTATTTACAGATTGATTGATTCACACATTACGGCTTTTTTATGTATTAAAAGTAAATAATTCTGTTGCTTAATAATTAGGTGTAAAAAGTTAACAAAATAACTAAGGTGTAAAACGGTTATGATACTATAACATCATTTTTATTTACATCGCAACTTGCATCTTCTATTAGCAATAATAGACAATACGGCGGCTATCTGTAATAACAGTTTTTTAGTGCATTACTCGCAACTAACTTTGATTTTAAATAATAAGACAGTAAAAGTTATGTACAATACGAAGCTTAAACGACGCTGGGCTTCACCCAACGGCCTTTTAACGTAATTCTTTATACAACAATATTACCAAATCTAAGCTTAGTATATAACATAAAACCCTCTTAAATTAATACTATTTACAATTATTGTACAATGAAAATATACAAATAAAACAAGAGATTTTTGTCTAAATTTACATGTAAACAGAATTTTGGTAAGTCAACTTATGCTAAGATACAGGCATTTCAAATATTAAAAACTACTTTTGTCACTTTGTCGCCTTCTTTGGTAGTACGGCAACATTGTAGCCTTTCCTAGGCTTCATTTTCGGCGTGCTGATGACATATATCTACCTCTTTTTTTCATTAGATTCGACCTTAGAGCAGGAACGGAATGGATATTTCCCCTTTACTAAAACTCTAACATTAAGACTGACTAAAATGACCAGGGTCTGTCGATAGTGTGCGTGTTTTTGGCATTTTGTGTGACAGTTTTATTTTAATGTGAGTTTGTAGGAACGTAGCAAATTTTGACATTATAAGCGCAGACGTGTGCTGTAGGTCTGTTTTTCGTCCCCCTCAAAAAGTTGTAGAAGAATGGTAGTGCATAGATAAGCCAAAGGTGCCTCCAGTCTGTCTGCTTTATGGTTTCGACTGGTAAATGAACAGTCAACATTTAATAATATATTGCCGCTTACCGTACGTCTTCATTCACGAAAGTGTGCTTGGCAATTAAGCACAATGTATAACAATGGCGCAGTCGGAGCGCTACGTAATTTAATATTTGACATTGACTGATGCACGCTCGCAGATTTATGTCAATAACAACAAAATAATAAAAAAATAGTGCTTAACGTTTTCGCGTGTTATATTTCGTAAACAAAGTTAATTACATCGGTGGTAGGTCACACCATGTTTTTCCTCATGCTGTGAGTGTATCATTTCAGCACTTTTTCAAGCACAACATTTTGGCATCTTTGACATTTTTGATCATGACAGTATGTGACTGTCAAGGAAGTGTGCTTAGATGGCTTCTATGCACACCTGTATTGTCCCGCCGATAGAAATGTGACGCGATGTCTTTGCGCATAGAAAATCATAGATTACAAAACTTAACCTAAAAGCTAGTTCAATTGCTATGGTCTTTTTCTCAGCTAAGTTTCATCAAAATCGGTTTTCAACTTTTTCAATTATTGGAATTTTTTCTTGTGTTTTGGTAATATTTAAAAAGAGGATATCAATTTATTAATTTAATAATATTGAACCTTCATTGGAGGTAAGAAATGTGTTTCGGGTTTTCATCTCTGAGACGTCTTAAACTACCTACCTGCATGCTGATTATTATTTTGCCTTTGCTTTGTATAGGTAGGTCTTAACTTTGCAGTCCTCTCATTTATTATATCGCTACTTAAGTGTTCCGGTGATTCGTTCTTGTTACCTATTTATTTTCTATAACGGTGAAATTATTACTACAGTCTGATATGTAAAAAAACAATGTCCATGTGGTTTACTTACAAATTTCATTTGAGTTAAATTATTGGAGCGTTATGGACAAACATAGCATTACGTTAATCTATAACAGTTATTAAACTGGTTTTTCAGGTAAAATTCTCTGCTTGAAATTCACGAATCACTTTATGCGAAACTTTCAATTATTTTTCAGTGAATATCGCTCAAATATGGTATTAAAAACATAATTAGTCGATATACAAGTAATTTTAAATCTGTTTAATAGATATGAAGTGCTGCAAATGAGAGTCATCGGTGTTTATTCGAATTATATTAAACAGAACAGGGCCCCAAGCACAAATATTCGAAACCTGCGTAACGTAATCGTTATCGATCGCCATCGAGAAACTTCATATTAAATTTTAGTACCAAATACGAGGGGCGCTGTTCTAAACGTCATACAAATTTTAGCATTCGAATACTGATGCTCGGGGCTCTGAGCTCGTGAGGCTCAAATGGAAACTGTAGAGCAGCTACTGCATGTTTTCTCGCAGTAACCACATATGAAAGAGCAGCCCGAGAACATTAAGGATTCGTTGACGTAATCAAATCCAACCATTTTTCTTTATACGACAAGGAAAGCAAACGAGCAAGTGCGTCACCTGATGGTGAGTGATCACCACTGTTCATAGACACCTGCAACCCCAGCGGTTTGCAGATGCGTTGCCAACCCAGAGAGCTAAGATGAAATGCCTCTTGTGCCCGTAATTACACCGGCACCGGCTGTCTTAAGGTAAGCGTCCACATGTCGGTATCGTACGCAACGGGCGCATCGCACGCAACGGATCGTTGTATTCTTTGTATAGAAATTCATATAAGTGCGTGGTGCGTCCACCTGTCCGCATCGTACGCATGGCACATTGCGTATATTTTCGTTGCATGCGATGCGTCCGTTGCGTACGATACCGACATGTGGACACTTACTTTAACTCTCCACACCGGAACACAACAGTGCAAGCACTGCTGCTTAGCGGCAGGATTATGGAGTAAGATAGTTGTAGCGATCCGGACAGACCTCGCACAAGGTCCTACCACCCGCATATTCCCGGTCGCACCACTCACGGAGCAGAAAAACCTTCACCAACCTACCTTGGACTAATACGGTAATCGCATACCTCACCCTCGCGCGGTAATGTACGAGGTATGTAATTAATGGAGGTAAACATGCCTCAACAAGTTTCTAATACATTTTCGGAGGCGAGAACAATGTTTTTGTTTGAAACAACAGATTGAGTCTCCGAAATCCTTGCTCCTTGTTATTTTCACGGGAGAGTAACCGGGTGGATTCCATTAATGTCTGCTAACGACCGGACGCACTTCGGATTGGGGTTTAAAAGGGTTGAGTGGTTTTGTACAATCGTTCTGATAAAAAGGGATGGGTGTTAAAGCTTTTAGCGATTTAAAAGATGCCCCGTGCCAGTGGATTAATTTCGGCATCAATGGACCAATAAGGTCCGCCGGAATTTATGCGATGCAGAACGTGCTTTCACGTGAACGGTGGACTTTACCACTTATTGATTCCTTTTGTAGTAACCGGTGTCCCGACCTACGTTGGCCCGTCGGATTGGGGTCGAATAAAGTTTCGTTTGTATTTTGAGGTTAATTGAATCAAGTCTAAAAGTCAGTAAATCATCAGGGTATTGTTTTAAGGAATATTTTGACAGTAAATACATGTATCTATCTGTATCTGGTGGTCCTAACGACACAGGTCTGGCCTAACAGCAAAACAGGATTAGAGTATCAGTGATTGTCACACTTGACAATCACTGATACTCTAATCCTGTTTTGCTAACCACTTAAGTTAAAAATATTGTTACCACTGAAGAATGTAATTCTATTTGGTAAATAAATAAACTTCATACTCACTTATACTGTACTTTCGAAAACGATAGTAAATTGTCCTCATGAAATTATAATTTTATTCTCATTCGTACATCCATTCCGCTGATCCCGTAGCTTTGCTGTAATATCGAAACCAACCTGACCATTGAAAAGCTTCAAATAATTTCCATTTTAACGATATCCGACTGTAAAAATAGCAAATTAACGAGACCCAATTACAGTCAACGTAACGTTGACGGTAAACGTATCCGGGAAATAACGAAAATTATTTTCTAACAAGGCGTTTCTTAGCTACTTGCTAAAGTGTGATTGTACCTCTTTTGTACAATACATGGACTGTTTTACTAACAATATATGGATTCTGTTGTCCGAAATAAATGCATTTTTTTGTGTCTTACGTCTATCTGCCTGGTGCTGCTTTTAACTGTCATTTTTGTCTTCGGGTTATAAAAATATACATTAACAGATACCCCTCCCTCCCATCTCCATATGATACCCCATCACTCCATCAGTAGGAAAACTGAAGATATTTTTAATTAATTGGTCTGAAAGCTCTGGAGCGCATAAGCTATAATATTCCAAACGTTTAGAAACTGCAAGATGAAGAAATTAATCTTCTACTATATTCACATAAACCAGTCAGAACTCTTTAGGCACGGCCGGTCACATACTCAGAAACTTCTTATTTAAGGTTTATAAACACTATAAAACTTCTGAATTCAACTATAGTACCACATAAGCGCGACGAGTGTCAATCGTGTCGGAGCATGCGCACTGTCACCTTTGACTCGGGCTTGCGTGCTTTCCTCAGTAATTGGCCGCTCGCCGACCAGTCCCGACCGGTCTCGCCCAGTTTGTACTGGATCCAGCCGAAATTCCCGCGCGAGTTTTACCTGTCAACGTATCGATAATGATTACCAAAATCAGGACATACTGTATATATTTCAAGCTAGTCTGAATCGACGTTGTAGATGGTCGGACTAAGTGTGTGCTAAGTTTAGGATAAGTTAAAAGTTTAACTTTTGAATATACTTATGAAGTTTCATGTACGTAAGTAGTGTTTAGTGAAGTGTGACATGGATTTTTGAACTGCAGGTGAGTTTAGCTTGCAGCTGGGTTATAATGGTAGCGCCGGGCCATAAAAGTTTTATGGCCCCTAAAGAGTATAATTTCTTTAAAAGCTAACAAATGGTCGTCACAAATGGATCCATTATCTTAGTGACGTTCCTTTATTTAGGCCGTCATAAAAATGCAATAAGGAGCCTTTTAATAGTTTTTTCATTTGAGCGTTTTAATAGCCCGTGAAACATTTTAATTTCACATCTGTCTTAAAAAAGATAGATTTTTTAAAAATCTGCTAACAAAAAATAAAAGTTTGTATCGAATCAACGAACGAATTCAAACCGGTTTAAAAATCGAGTTCTTTAAAAAAAAAACTGCATTTCGTATCCGTCTAGCGTGGTGACCTGGTTCGCGGGAATATTTCGCGCGATGTATTTCGTACGCAAAAGGGATTAGTTGGCACGAACGTTATTAATGACTGCTTGCATGTGTGTGAGCATTTAATGTGTGGGTGTAAATAGTTTTAGTTTTTAATGACCTATTTTTATAACTGCCGACGCAACACAAAGGGGTGATAAACGTACGTGTCCGTGTATTTGTGAGTCTGTCTGTGGCATTGTAGTTCCCAAACGGATAAACCGACTCAATTTTTTTTTATTATTAAGCTACTTGGATCGCAACGGTTCTTAGCTAAGTCACACCAAAATAGGTTAAGCTGTTTTTGAGATATTGGGGTTTGAAATAAAAATGACAAGGTTGCTTAAACTTTTCTATATATTTTTTTTGAGGTTCCAATATTAAGCGTTATAATTTCAATTGAGGTTAAAATACTTAATACGAATCTTTACTTTAATCAAAATCTTGGGAAGGGTTAGTACCGACCTACTCAATACTCATTAAATTATTTGTAATAAAATATTTATCGCATTTGTCATTAAACTGTACTTACTCAATTAAATTATCAGTATTATCACGTTATGTCACTGCAACACAAATTACAATACAATACAAAGTAAATTATTGCGTTCATTGCAATTCAAATTCGATTTAGGTATAAATTAAAACATTATCTTTATTCAATATTAAAATTATAACAAATATAACTAGTAGGCTTTGGTTGAAAGTTAAGACATTCGTCAAAAGTGAAGAATATTTGTTCGAGAAGCCAAGTCCTTGGTTGCCTCTTAGAAATATTTAAAAATAGAGATACTTAAAGTAATTGTTTCGGGCAATTGGTTATAAATTGCCGGGTCTATATTAAGAATAAGTCCCAAAACATGAGTCACTACAGGACTTATAAAAATAGAGGACAACAGTGGTATGGAAGCGTAAGCCACAAGTGCGTGAATTGTGACACAATATTGCTCGAAAGGTCGGCGTGATACATGGTCATGGTGTGTTGCATTTGGAAACTCATCCGCAGTATGTAATAAAATTATACTTGTAATAGTGTTCGTGATTGCGTAGTGCTTTTGCGTAAGTGCATTAATATCAAGTGGAGGGGAAAAATCAGCGACATTGGTACTGGAAGGAAATACAAAGGATAGCATTTTTATTCTCTTTTTATAAGTTCAGTAGACCGAGCACGAGTTTTCGAATCCTGCGTAACGTAACGTTATCGTATCGAAATCGAGAAACCTCATACAAAAATTTAGTTCTAAATACGCTCACGGGCGGGCGCTGTTCCAAACGTCATACAAATTTCTCGATAACGTTACGCAGGATTCGAATATTCGTACTTGGGCCTCTATGTGAATCACCTTTCAAGTTCTGTAGGGAGTGGGTTGCCATATCCACGCGCTTTTAGTATTGCTTATTCTGAAGTTCTTGCTAGATGCCTTGTTAACCAAGAGGTATCAGATCAGAACACTAGTGTGGTACAGTTCATAACTTTTATATGTTTCTTTCAAAGACTTCCTTTAAACAATGTATCTGAAAACTACATTTTGCAGTTTGTAACCAATGACGCCAAAACTTTACCCGTATGCTTTATCAGTAGAACAAGGTAGGCTAAGGGAGTGAATAGCCTAGTGGTTAGAGTACCTGACTACGAAGCTTGAGGTCCTCGCTTCGATCTCCGGTTGGGGCAGATATTTCTAAAATAATTATTATTTCAATCTCGAGTCTTGGATATTCAATGGGTAATATCATGGATTCATGTATGTAAATATACATACATATACCTGACTATGTTTAGTTTAGTTAGTTTCCAAAGGCGTCTTTGGGTTTCTATTAAGCGTGTCAAAAATAATGGCATTTCATATATACATTTTTAAAAATATATCAGCAGAATACATAATTTTACACGCAAATGGCAATAACACGATTTTTTTCACATTTACGTTTCATCCTTGTTTTCCCCTAAACAGTGACTTTAGAAATATTTTCACACTTAAAAAAAATCTACTGTACAATACCCATACATCCCATAAAACGCTTTAAAATCAAGGAAAAAAGTTCTCTAACTTTAAAACTGATGTAACTATCCCACACGGAACTCTTTCGCGAATTCCTCGAATAAAAACTCTTAACTTCACCAAAATTACTCCCAGTCGAGTAATAATTACTCGAATTTACTCGGCGTAGGTGTAGGAAGCTTAAGCTAGCACCGAGTAGTGTGACTCCCTAACAGCGTCAAAGCTCTCGGGTCCCTCGTAATACTGCCAGCTCCTAACACAATAATAGTAATTAAAGATTTTATGCAAATTCCTGACCTTTGGGCGAAGTTTCGTAAGTGGGGTGAGAGGAATAATTTGTAATTTATAAACGTCTCTTTCAACTAGAAGTTTCAGTGTTTATGAGTTGAGAAAAAGTTTGGGTTGGAAATTAGTCTGTCTTTATTTTTATGCAAGAAACTTTCGTAAAATTCGTAAAAAGTTGCTCTATTCTTAAATTCTCACAGCTAAATTATGTGATTTTGGCAAATATAAAAGTGATCGATTAAGATAAATATTTTTCATGTAACAAAAGATATGCAATACCTACGTGTATAAATAGTAAGGTCAAGTGCAAAAATATGTATCAAATTAGTCCACAACAACAACAAAACCACAAACTTAATTCGCCGATAAAAGAGCCATGGGATGGGATATTTTTGCATCTGACTGTAAAGTGAACAGACAATAATCCTCCCTTCTGGCGGCGGTCAGGGAAAAAACAAAGTGGAATCGCAAGTAAAAGAATAATAGGCATCATGGCTACCTTATTTTGTTATTAAGCGTAATTGATCGCAAATTATCTACACAAAGGAATCGATAAACTAGTAGACAAATACCCGGTGCTATGCTGAATGACTTTTATCTAACCTTTCACATTATTCGTAACATCTAGATTACGTTGACACTGAGATCCTATAATTATGAAATACGCAATTTAAATTTTAACTAGGTACAGGTTTGTTCGATCGCAACCAAATTATTTTGAAGACAATTAGGTTTAAAGCGAGGGATGGTTGAACTCAAAAATGTATTTTTTGTTACTTTAACATTTTGTAATTTTACTAAATTGTAACATCATGTCGTAATAATATTTCGATCCTAACACGCCCCTGCTGACATAATAATAAAAAAAAATCGACATCAAACATATTTTTCAAGAGGAAAGGGAGAGAGATTTGTTCTCATGCATTCGACACATACAGAAAAAGAAAACAGTAGGTACATTGAAAGAATGAAATACCTATACAACAAAACTGTAGCTATCTAATTTAACATAAACATGATTGCACCGAACGTCGTGAAATGAGCCCCACTCAGCATAATGTTCGTGTTCATTTTAAAGATGTGATAAACTTTTATGTCGCCTGTTTACTCACTCCATATGTGTTTGTGGTCAGTCGATTTTCACCCCTCAATGGTCGGGCTGACTTTTTAATTTATAGATCGTCAACAATAAAAAAGGAGTCAGGTTAAGACACTGAACTCTAACAGAAATTAGCACTTTAAAGCTAAATGTTTAGCAATTCATAAAATTTTAAGAAACTATCGATCCATTCAATGAGATAAATTCGAAAAAAAAAAAACCCCAGAGGTTCACAATATTTTTTTAAAGATCTTATTTCACGACTTTATAAGCGTGATTAATATGTAAATACCTATAATTATATGCATGCAAAATTACATATTTTAAGTACCAAGATTTTCTGAGCTACGGCGCGGCGCAAACAGCCAGCCAGGCCGATGGACATGGTCAATCTATGAGGTTTCCTTGTTGACTACGGAATTTCAAAAGCTGTCCAGCATCTGAGATGTTGTCTGAAAGTCAAAGAATGAATTTAGCTTTATTACGAACAAAGCAGCATCTAACAATAGCATGACTGCGGTCTAGTCTCAAATAGCATCCTATTCATACCTATAAGATAGAATAGCAAATACCGTACTCCAAATTCAATCGGATTCGCTTGTCGCTGGCCAAATCGATAAATCTGATTGGGTAATTAGTCAATTAAGCCATAGCAACAATTGCATAGTAGGTATTACCCGATGTGGAACACATTTTATTATTAAGAGTCTACACTGACCTCAATATTCTGGCGTGGTAACAAAAGTAATGAGTAATTTTAACGGCAATTAAAATTTCATGTGTCAAGTGTGTCAATCGATACGCATTATTTATTGAGGGCGTCAACGAGTCTTTTTTTACCATATTACTTCAAGTTATAATAGTTTGAATAATAACACCTTTACACAGTACGAAAATTGGTACTACTCTCTATAATTGTAAAGGTAAATTAACAACAGTACCTGTAAGAGTTTATACATAAAGAAAATTCTCATATTATCGCTAGAAACCAAATTATGAAGAAATCCCTAAGTTGTTTACGGTAGCTGTCTGATGTTAAAGTATTACTATTTACGTCATTACTTAATAAAAAAAATCGAAAATAGTCGTAATAAATACATTTTTCAATATAATGTATTATGAAAAGGAATGTTTGTTTTAGAGTCTTGGATGTTTATATGTACTTATGTGTTTATTTATCTATATAAGTATGTTTATCCATTGTCTAGTACCCATAACACAAGCTCTGTTTAATTTGGGATTGGTAAATTTTCCCACGATATTTATTTATTGTTTTCAACGATGTCTGTCACTGAAATAAAAACGGATCACTCCCGTATACGTATAAGTCGAGTTTAGCCCGACATGTTTCGGACGAATTCGTAGCTATTCGTATTCGTAATTCGTTTTTCATAGGGTTGCACTAGTCTGACACACAACACTCACAACATCTGGCGATTTATGAGAAGACATTTAAATTTAAATACATATTTTTACGCGATTAATGCCCGTTTCCACCAACGACTCCTAAATTTAAGGGATCCCTTAGCTCTTTTAGGTGCCACCTAAGATCAATTTCCGTTTCACCAACGCTTAAGTAACACCTTACTGCTAAGAGGGCCCCCTAAGTTTAGGGGCTCGAATATTGACCCCCTAGCGCTAAGTAACAGTTCGCGCAGTCGCAGATGCGTTTTAATTTTTATAGGTTATTATGCATTTGTTATGCAATAATTAACTTGATTGATAAGATTTATATAAAATGGAAGGCTATTTAAATGATTTTGTAGAGTTTGGAAGCTGTTGAATAATTGGATTTAATATTCACATCAAACTTATTTAGATCAGACTGAAAATCAGATGATTTATATCAAAGTATGATAGGTACTAAAGATTTGTCATAAGATATACCTACTCGTAGAATGTCGAAAGAAAGCGTGCTTTTCATACTTTCGTTCCGTTCTGTATAAAAGAAGACCTCATCGCAGCCGGACGAATGCCTATTAGTTATCAGTCTATTAATGACCCTCAGAATACAAAACAAACCAGAAGCCGCGTTTAATCATAACAGAACGCCGCGCACTGTGTCAATTTATTATTGATTTCGCTATCCGTTTACACTTAAAATATAATCCTATTTTGTGTTTTTTATATACCCAACACCGGAGACACACGAGAATCGATTAATTAACATGCGCGCTCGTGGGTTCTGGTCAGTTCTGTATTATACGGGTTTCAAATAAATCGAATAACACAATACTTTGAAAATATGTACAGTTCATGAATAAATTAATCAGATAAGTAATCATTCCAGTTTCAGTCAATGAATGCTAATAAATTTCAATCATCGCACCGAAAGTTAGGAAAAAATTAGATACTTAATTATAAACTGTCCCCGTAAGTTCTTATTTTTCTGGATGGCAAAGATAATGCCATACAGCCTAGTTAACATTTAAAAATAAGAAATAAGGCGTCAATTTAGTATTAACAATATATTTGACTAGTTTTTCTATGTTTTTAAAATGTTGTTTTAATTTTTTATAGACGATTTTTGAAGTTATTTCTCTTAAAAAAAATATCGATACAAAACCGGTTTTAGAAATCACTATACCTGAAACAAACCGTCACTTAGTTAGGTGACCCCTATTAAGGTGTTACCTAGGATGGTGAAAATGAAATTAGGTTAGGGAGAGATATAAGGGGCCACTTAGGATAGGGGCCCCCTGACTAGGTGATGACTTAGGTGTCGTTGGTGAAAACGGGCATAAGTCCCGAGTATCATGATGATGTGTGAAAATCGCTAAAGTTTAAATCAATAAATAAAATATTTATTACGAAATCTGTAACACGTTCTGTACTACTGAAACAAACGGATCACTCTCGTACAAAAGTCGGGTTTAGCCCGAAGTCTTTTGGACTAATTTGTAGTCGCGCGCGCAGAGCCTTGGCACGCAGTCTGTTTCGCTGGGTCGTACGCTCTCAGAGGAAGGGCTACGATTTAGTCCGAAATATGTCTGGCTAAACTCGACTTATATACGTGAGTGATCCGTTTTTATTTCACTATGATTGAGTCTCACGGTAGTTTCATGTTAAAAGATATCTGTCACATTGACAATGGCCGTCTAATATTATTAGACGTAACGAGCTAGGTAGTACATAGAGCATTCAACGAACAGGAGACGTCAATGATGGGGCTGTAAACATCACCTCGCAACATGATACTGTCGTAAGCGTAGACTCAATCATGGTGTAATAAAAGGATAACTCACCTAGAGGTATATAAGCCGAATTTACACCGACATGTTTCTGACTAATTCGTAGCCTTTCCTCTGGGAGCGCACGACCCAGCGAAACACACACTGCGCGCCAAGGCTCTGCGCGCGTGACTTCGAATTAGTCCAAAAGACTTCGGGCTAAACCCGATTTATGTACGAGAGTGATCCGTTTGTTTCAGTAGTACAGCCCCCCGACTACGAAGTGCAAAATTCGAACTTTGTATCGTGCCGTCCCTCTCATGCTAATATTATTTAATACGAGAGTGAGCGGGACGACACAATACGAACTTCGATTTTCGAATTTCGTAGTTTAGGAGCAGGACGTGTTACAGATTTTGTAATAAATATTTTTTTATTGATTTAAACATTAGCGATTTTCACACATCATCATGATACTCGGGACTTTATCGCGTAAAAATATATAAGTATTCAAATATAAATATCGTCTCATAAATCGCCGGAAGTTGTGTTGCATGACAGACTAGTGGCAACCCTATGAAAAAACTAATAATAAAGACCAAGTGCGGGTAGTTAGAGAAACCCGTGCAGCTAGAAGATGTCGAGACCATGGACGCAACGTCGCGAAATGAAGGCAAACCGTCTGTCAGAGGGTCGAGCACGACTTTACGAATGCTGCGTAACGTTACGGTTATCGTATCGAGATCGAGAAACCTCATACTAAATTTTAGTTCCAAATACGCTCACAGGCGGGCGCTGTTCCAAACGTCATACAAACTCTACAACGTTTACTATTCGATTTTACGTTACGCAGCTTTCGTAAAGTCGTGCTTGACCCTCAGTGGTAACCTTAGAGTAATCGTACGTAAGTATTGTACACATTCATTTCGTACACGCACACTCTGTCTCGCCTCTCGTCGAGCTGAAGTGACAAATCTTACTGTATAGAAATGAGTCCGCATGACACCTCCTTTTGGTTAAATGCTCTTATTGTATCTTACATACACCGCATTGTAGCACATATGTATCCAAAGGGTTGGCGGGACAAATATCTATTTGCATGCGCGAAGGTATTTGTTTGTGTATTCGGGAATTAGAGACATATTGTATTTGGTAGACACGGGTAGTGTTTCGTGTATTGATAATTTATCAGATGGGGTTTGCGTAAATTGCAGTGTAAGCGTATTAGTGGAATACAGCATGCTTTGGTTTTTAACTCTTGAGGCAAAAAGAGGGGATTATAAGTTTTATCTGTGTATCTGTGTTGGGTGAATCCGTGTGTTTGTATGTGGCAGCGTAGCTCCTAAACGGATGAATTGATTTGGACGCAGCTTTTTTAATCGAAAGCTAGTTTGATCGAGATGGTTTTTAGCTAAGTTGGTTCATAAAAATCGGTTCAGCCGTTTTTGAGATATTCAACTTTGAAATGAAAATGTCGGGGGCGTTTCAACTTTTTTAAGTTGGTTATACTTATACCTGTTAAATACCTTTGTTGCAAACTTCTTTTATCTCATCTCTGGGTTCTACGTATACTTAACCTATCTTTAACACGGGGTTATGCTGACGTATTGGTATCGAATAATGTAAAGAAGTCACACCACTGTGCCCCGACATTGTGTTTGTACTTATTACTGCTAGAAAAAAGGGAAAATTGTTTAGAACACTAATAATAGTTGTGGCATGACCTAAATGACATTATAGAAATATTAAAAAAATACTAATGGCATTATAATGAACCTACAAAATATTCAACTTTGTTGATAAATTCAGGGTAATTTTTTATTCAATGAAAATATTGTCTAATCATAGGTAACTTTTAGCTCAAGGCAACCAAATCTACTTTTATTTAAGTAATTATATAGCACGCGTTGGGTATTTTCAAATACTCATGTTAATAGCAAGTTCTATGAATAACTGTCACGATTCTTAAAAAAATAATTACACACACACAGCCACAAGCTTTCAAGCTCCGCTTTAGCATTTGCTATGCACTAAGTCGGTATTAAGCTATTAAAACAATTCTTAAGATTGAAGTAAACGCTTTTGATTTTTAGATATTATGTACTGCAAATTATGTACTGCAAATTATGTACTGCAAATTATGTACTGCAAATTATGTACTGCAAATTATGTACTGCAAATTATGTACTGCAAATTATGTACTGCAAATTATGTACTGCAAATTATGTACTGCAAATTATGTACTGCAAATTATGTACTGCAAATTATGTACTGCAAATTATGTACTGCAAATTATGTACTGCAAATTATGTACTGCAAATTATGTACTGCAAATTATGTACTGCAAATTATGTACTGCAAATTTCACATCACACATCGCGAGCCTTTTCTACGTCTCACTGCTGGCCATAGGCCTCCTTTCAGAATGAGAGGGCTTGGGCCCAGAGCGGATGGGAGACTTAACATACATCATTTATTATATCAATATACTAGCTGTTGTAGTGTAGCTGTGTAGCTGTAGAATTGGGTTATATAGCGGGAACTAAATAATTTTCTTAATTTTTCTTTCCGTAAGAACCTTCTAAGTACAAATTGTTACGAACTTAAAAAAAGATGAATGGAATCGATAAATTCGTTCTTAAGTTATGGCGTGACAAAGGGCAACAAGGTTTCATTTAAGTAAGTATTATTCTAATTAGTTTAAAATTTATATTCTTAAAGTTTGTAATATACTTAACTTGATTTTTGAAATAAAGTTGTTGTCCATAAATACTTTTATCCTTACATAAATATTAATGCTTTCGCCGGCGGTAACTGGCTTAGAATTTCTATTGTTATAACGGCTATAGTCGCTTACCCACGACCGTGTTACTGGTAATTTATTGTACCTATATAGATATTTATATTATAAGTAGCTGTTGCCCGCGACTCCGTTCGCGTAGATGGCGGTTATCGCTATCCCGCGGGAACTATACCAAAAGTAGCCTATGTTATTCCTCAATATTCAAACTATCTTCAAACCAAATTCCATTTAGATTGGTGCAGCGGTTTTTCCGTGAAGAGGTAACAAACAGACAGACAGAGAGACAGAGTTACTTTCGTAATTATAATATTAGTTAGGATTATACGGATAAAAGAAATGCACGTAGTTCAGAGCGTTTAATATTTTTTTGTTAATAGCCCAATTTAATGTCCCACTGCTGAACAAAGGCCTCCCCCTCGCTCCACTTTACCTGTTGCGGGCAGGCCTTCACCAACATTACGGGTTCAAATACAAGTCTACTTGTTATCTGCGACTTCGTCTGCTTAAAATTGTTGGGATAAAAGCATTCTACGAGTTGTCTGTCCTCGAGTCACGGTGTATAGATGCTCTATGTGCAAATTTTAATCAAAACCCATGCATGCAGTCGTTGACGCAGTGATTGGCCCAAAAACTTATTTAATTTAAGTTACTGTCACCCTACCTGGGTTGTTTGTACGCTATGTAAAGGTGCAGGCTGTAAACCAGCGCGGTGTAAAGTAAACTGTAGGTAGGTACCTCACCACATACCCTGAGCCTTTTGTTTTACCTTAAGTAGTTAAGTACCTAACTACTTTTTATATTGATATACCACAGTATCAGTAATAACTACTGTGAACAATATAGTAGTTTATGCAACTGCTAAATAATGAGGGTCCTTAAAACACGAGTGTGTTTTTATGAAACGAGGCGAAGCTGAGTTTCATAATAGGATCACACGAGTGTTTAAGGCCTAATTATGTGGAGTTGCATACATTACTTTATCTACACACATGTTATAAGTCTAAGATGGGTTCAGAAGCCGAAGGAATATATCATACCCATACCTGTCATGAATTTGACAATTTTTTTTAATCATAGACAAACATACCGAGCTTTTTTGTAAAAAAAAATATCACATTATTAATTATACATGTCGGACTGAACTCGACTTATATACGTGAGTGATCCGTTTTATTTTACTATGATTGTAAATTACGTTAGTTGTTAAATTCGATACATCGAATTTGATATCGAAAAGTCATTACGACATCGAATTCGATGTCGTAATGACAATTACTTTACTGCTGGACCTGCTGTTGGTGGTGGTTGGCGGGGGGAGGCGACGTCGTGCTGCAATGCTGGTCATTTTCTACGATTTCTGAACGCGTTATAGAGGACTTATGATATGTGTGTAGATAAAATGATTTTATCTACACGCATGTCATAGTCCCCTACGATGCGTTCAGAAACCGTAGAAAATTACCAGCTTTTAATTACCTACTGTTGTCGGTAGGCCTCCAACAAGATGGAGCGACGACCTAGTAAAGATTGCGGGACCGCGGTGGATGCGGAAAGCACAAGACCGGTCTGAGTGTAGAGCCTTGGGGGAGGCCTATGTCTAGCAGTGGACGTCATTCGGCTGACATGATGAGTTTCAAATTTGAAACATCTTCAAAAACCAACATAATTTACAATAAACCAACCGATACGAAACATCGCCTCGGTGTGTTTGTCTATGATAAAAAAAACAGTCAAATTCGTGACAGGCACCGGAACCCATCATATAGTACTTATGGTATGTGTGTAGATAGTAATGTATGCAACTCTACATAATTAGGTCACAAAACACTCATGTGATCTTATTAATAAACTCGACTTCGCGTCGTTTTATAAAACCACACTCGTGTTTTGAGGACTCTCATTATGTAACAGTTGCATAAACTACTATTATTACTATTTTTAGTTGTAGGTATGTGTAGTAATATTAGTTGGATAAGCTAGTTTTACATAGTTCCATGTCTCCTGCCCTTGGGCCCCGCCTAGACACACACTGCGTGTCCACACGCCACACGCACGGTGGCGTTTCACTTTGACTGTTAAATTGTTAATGACCGGGTCGGCTTTTGGTTTGAATATTTGCCGTGTCAAGCGGTGATGGATGGTGCTTGATGCAGTTGTGATGCAAGTCAGTGTTCATCGTCATCATCATGTCAGCCGAAAGACGTACACTGCTGGACATAGGCCTCCCCCAAGGCTCTCCACTCAGACCGGTCTTGTGGTTTCCGCGTCCACCGCGGTCCCGCGATCTGTATTAGGTCGCGCTCCATCTTGTTGGAGGCCTACCGATAGCCTGTCTCCCGATCTATGGAAGCCATTCGAGAACCTTCTGACCCCATCGGCCATCAGTTCTGTGAGCAACGTGCCCCGCCCACTGCCACTTAAGTTTCGCAATTCTTCGGGCTATGTCGGTAACCTTAGTTCTACTGTGGACATCGTCATTTCTGATTCTATCCCGCAGTGAAACCCCGAGCATAGTGAACAGCGCAGGTCTTGGCGGAAAGAAAATGCCAAACATAAAATTTAAAAGAACTGTATTCTCCACTTCCAAATTATTTCACACAAGATGCTTTTGAGTGGGCGGTCGCCGTACAATTAATTTCCTACAATTTTTAATCTACCTACATAGTTATACATTTACGAATCCTTACAATGTATGTACGGTATCGTACATATAGCCCTCTCCATTGCCCTCTGAGTGACTTTGAGCTTCCTTATGATGCCCATCGTTAGTGCCCAAGTCAGTGTTGCTACACTTTATTTACGACTTACTTCCTAGATGAGCGCATTGACCCGAATTGGATCTTGGCCTCCAACACCAGAATACGCCATGCTTGATCTTAGGCCAGCTCTTACCAGCCATTGACCCAAACATCGATCCGAAAGTTGACGGTGACATTTGTGATTTAAATGGTGGATTCGTAATCATTTGTCATGTCAAGTTTATACTTACGGATTCATAGCGTCTTACATTAGCGTAGTTCAATGGTGACGCTTTTATTTATCTCATCTACTGCCGGCCGCCGCAGGTTGATGCAATTACGATGCTTATCTCATTACTATCTATCCTTAGCGTTATATTAATAATTACGTTCTTCTTAGAAACAGCATTGCTATCAATATCTAAGCTTATTCATAAACCTGTGTTCATAAGCTAAACCCAATTAGTGTCTCATATTTTACCCCCGACGCAAGCAGTGTGTGTTAGAAGTTTAAGACGTTTAATTTCGTATGAACGGAACGCCTTAGTATTGAGTTCAGTTTATTACCACGCCCTTTCTCCATTTTTATATTTCGGTCGCACTTGTTTATTTTATTATCAACTATTGTCACGTACTGCATGTTTCGGAAATAAAGTATTCTGTACTGTCACCCGCAAACTTATCGTGCTGGCGGATCTGTAAGTAAAACAAGACTTAACCATTCTGTTGTGTATGTAACTATGCATGTGTGCGGGCTGCACTCCGTATTAGCGATTACCCACTTTGAATTAATCAGTGTGCATCTAACTAGCTTTGTCACTGGTCGCATACCTCTGCCGTACACGTATCTAACACATTCAAAAGTACGACGTAGTACTATTTTTTATTGGTAGCACACAAGTCGATGAAGTCACCCCGAAACCAAATTATAGCTTCCGAAAAATCGATAGCACCTCCATTTATAACAGTAATCAATTGCTTCCGAATTACCCTGAGTTAACATATCACGATGTTTGACCAACTGACTGACATAGACAAGTATGTAAACACATTTAATTTTGTTGTCTTTGGTGATAGATTCAATCTATAATTATAAAATTCGAATGAGTAAACATCCATAGCTGTAGCAATAGCTTGACGGCTTTCAAACTCTTTGGTTTCAATGCTATAAGCAGTGTGGTCCCTAAGTACGAGTATTGACATTATACACAAACTCAAGGTCACTAAACGTGCTTTGGAGCCAGGTATGCCTGGGGTTTCCTTCTGCGTTAAAATCACGTGGGTATAAAGTGATCCGTTTAAAGAATGCAAGTCATCGACATGGCTAGGCGGATGAGCATGTTAAAGAGGCAATGGGCAGGCCATATAGCTTAAAGATGTTAGCCGCTGGGAAAAAAATCTTATAGAGTGAGACCACGAACCGCAAGACGGAGTTTCGGGCGACCCCCTACTAGGGTGACGGATGACCTGGTCACGGGGAGACGTTGCATGGGAGTGACTCAGAATCTCTTTTACTGGAGATCAGTGGGGCAGGCCTATCTCCAACAGTGGACGTCTTCCGGCTGAAATAGTTAATGATGCTGAATGATGAATGTGAAGATTGAATCGTTTTTGCGTGCAACCTCATATAAAAAATTAAATGATCACCCAGTTAAGAACTGTTCGTATAGGGTAATTTACGATTCTTAACGTTGCTATAGAGTAGGTACTTAGATGAATGTTAAGGTCCTCTTGAAGGAAAAACTTATTCCCCACGGGTGAACAGCAGGAAAACCGGGGTTGTCAAAAACTGCTGCGTCATGAAAAATCGGTAACAGAGGTAATAAGTTTTATTTACGCCGTAGGTATATCGGACAAAACACATTAGAAGCTATTTGGGGTGCCATTGTGTTTCAAAATGGACATTTAATTGAAATAATGTCTATAAATAGTTCCATCAATTCTGAACATTTTGGTGACATGATTGCATCCTTTCTCGACGTGGTCAATTTGTCAATGTCACGTGATGGATCTGATAGGGAATCCAGCTATGTATGCATTTACTATAAATAATCCAGATTATTATTCAGTGGGTCAAGCACGACTTGTCGAATCCTGCGTAACGTTACGGTTATCGTATCGAGATCGAGAAATCTCATACTAAATTTTAATTCCAAATACGCTCACGGGCGGGCGCTGTTCCAAACGCCAAACAAACTCGACAACGTTTACTATTCGATTTTACGTGACGCAGGATTCGAAAATTCGTGCTCGACCCTCTGATAACAAAAAATATCATCATCAACTTATCGCAGTCCGTTGCTTATTATGGGTCTATAAAAAGTAGGCTCTCGTAGGCATGTTGAAGTCTGGATTGCGAAACGGTAGCAATGCGAATGTTAATAATTTCGAAGCCGTTACAAAAATTTGACAATTCACAACTAGTAAAATTGCTTGAAATTTATTGTGCTGACGGATGTTGACTGAAGCAAAAGTTTGGCAATGTGCAACGTACGTCGAACGATGCACCGTTTGCATATTTAGCTGCATATTATATCGCGTCCAGACAGCCAATCGAAGCGAACCCAGTTATTTCCGATACAGTCCTAACTTTATTCAAGCCAGCCGTGGCTTAGGCAAGAGGATTAACTGACGGTTTTACCCAAAATATTTAAATCGCATCAGTGAGTTGTAATTGATTTGTATTCGGCGGGCTTTCCAAAAATATTTTCGCTCACTGAGAGGCACTTATGTCAGAGCTTCCATTCGACACAACATTAGGCCTTTCTTCAACATTCCTGGCGGCATTGTTGCTGCTGTCAGTGTTTGGAAATTTGTTTTATACCTATTTGCTAAAAAGAGGCAATGCGAAAAAACATTGCATCCACTTACAGAACAGATGACCGAGCCATATGTTATTAGAAAGATTGTTAACTTTTTCACACTTGAATAAACTTACGGAATCGCAATTTACATTTTCAGTACATGTAGAACAGTCCCTAAAGGAATTATTAAGCGACTGTTATGTTCGTCAACTTTACTTAACAAACACTAGGTTTACTAACTAACAACAAAATTATTACTTACCATTTTGTTTACCCCTTTTTCCTTACTAAATAAAAATAAACTTTTTCGGCCCTACATCCCGGTTCACCTTGGCCCTATAATTCCGAGTAAAAAATAAGATTCGTAAAAAATGCAAATGAATGTAAATTTTACGTTTTAAACTCGACTCGACCTGGTGAATATTTTTAGGGGTCAGATTTTGCGTGTTTGATAAAAAAAGTACTTAAGTTAAACAATAAGGGTGGGTCGGACGATATTAATTACAATTAAAAAATAGCAATAAAAGATAAGCTTATCTGCTGAAATGAAGGCGATTTCCTGTAAAGGCGACGGCAATTTGTGATTCAATTATACTAAGAACAACAAAGAAGAAGGATTTACTAATAATTTAATTTTATTGTTAAAAAAGAGAAGGATTTAAAAGTACAACCGTTTTATTCGTGTGCTTAAACCAATGTTTTATAAATGACAGTGAAGTTATTTTAAGGCTACCAGGGCAACCGCAGATCAATACACGTCACATTTATATTCATTACTTTTGTAACAGGTATCTAAAAAATGTCGTTAATTGCTGACACGATTACCACGACAGTTCTAGATAGAAAAACACAGATTGCAGACAGACTCCAACTACAAAAAGACTGACAAATTGGTCAGCACAACATTGAAGTGCCATTTTTCACCACGGAGCCTGAGGGTCAAGCACGACTTTACGAATGCTGCGTAACGTAAAATCGAAAAATAAGCATTGTCAAGTTTGTATGGCGTTTGGAACAGCGCCCGCCCGTGAGCGTATTTGGAACTAAAATTTAGTATGAGGTTTCTCGATCTCGATAGGATAACCGTAACGTTACGCAGCATTCGTAAAGTCGTGCTCGACCCCCTGCGCAACGTAATCGAGTAGCAAACGTTATCGAGAAACTTGTATGACGTTTGCAACAGCGTCCGCCCGTGAGCGTATTTGGAACTAAAATTTTGTATGAGGTTTCTCGATTTCGGTACGATAACGCAACGTTACGCAGGATTCGTAAACTTCGTGCTCGGCCTACAGAAGGTTATGGCGGATATACCTACTTCGAATATAAATGCATGCCTCAAGGCCGTCGGTTGAAAGGCATGGAACATTTTATTGCTTAAAGGCCGAGCCACACAGGAAGCGTGTGCGTGCGTGTTCCACTGCGTTGTGAAGTATGAATCTTCATAAAAGATGTGCACGCGCACATATCCGGTGTGGCGCCGCCTTAAGCCTTTAAAGGTGGTTAATGAAAAACAGTAGATATCGGCGAGATGAAAAGACGAATAATACTCATAGATGCATTTTATAAAGCCGAATGCCTTCGTCTAGATATTTTACAATACAGTACAATACAATAACTCTTTATTGAACACCACATAATAGACAAAACAAGAAATAAGGCACAAAGAAAATACAAGCATAATAGGTATATTAAATTTATAAATATTTTTAAATCGTAGCACAATTGAGACCATGTGACTTATTTCTAAACGGAGCAAAGGAGTATATAGAATAATATGCTTTTATAGGCACGAAGCTGAGGAAATCACTGGCACAAGAGGCATTTCATCTTAGCGCTCTAGGTTGGTAATGCATGTAGCGGGTGTCTGTGGGCAATGGTGATCATGATCACTTTACCATCAGATCACCCCTTTGTTCGTTTACGCAGACTCGTGAGTACGTATTGTATTTCGCTGCACAGTCTCGAATTGATAATAACTCATGTAGTATTCGTATTCTACAGCCTTTGGTCACGTATCTAAAGAGCACTCAAGTTTCCAAACGAAAAAAACGCCTAGGAATTAGAATTGAACTTCACTTCAGGTAAGTTCGATTAATTTTTAATTATTCATCATACACATAACTGGCTCTGACCGGTGATTGAATCCGGGCCTTCCAGCTTCATAGTCACGTCCTTTAACCACTAGGCTATCCGGTCGTCATAGAAGTACTCGTTTAACGTGAATACAAAAGACGCTACGACCCTTATAATTTAAACATTCAATTTTACTCTCACCTTTAGGTATTGCTGCCGTATGCACCTTTTTATTGGAAAATGAAAAACGAAGCCTTCATTTCAGACGCCCGAAATTCGAGTTGTTAACCGTGCAATGAAAAATAAAAGAGCAAAATATTATACTTTCATGTGCCGACGGGCTGCACAATCACCTTTTTGCGCTGCAAGCAAAACGGCTGATCCGATATTAATGAAACTAGCTGTAATAAAACCGGTTTAATCTGGAAGGCTAGAAGGTTGCGTATTAAAAATTTCCAGTTGAAAAAAAGTTTGGCAGCAGCTTCGTTTTCTAACTTTACATGATGGTACCTAGTCCATGCCGTGGCTTTAGTTTCGTAGAGCAATAAAAACGCACAGTTCCCTGTCCCGTGGGAATTTCGATAAATACCGTCCCAGTCTCATTAATATCCCATTGAAAATTTTGAATGAAAAAAGTTAATTGTTCGAAAAACATACAACATAAAACCGGATAGCACGGATCCCGTGCTAGGAGTCCCTATGTTACAGGATCCAGGTAATCCATTCATGACCATCACCTTTATTTAAATTTATATTCAATGTATGTATCCGCTATTACACGTCTCTGTAGCTATAATGATTAAGGCTGTGCGTTGTCTGTCAGTGAGTTAGTCATTAACGGAATTCATTAACTAAAAACAATTGCTCACCCGCGACCACACGTATTATAAGATAGTTCTTTACATCTTGTGACAAAGCACATGTTTTCATGCAACACCTCCCCTCACTGCCACACGATACACATGTCACAAGATCCAACTATCACCACCACCATTACACTATACGCTGGTTTCGGTACTCTCAACGAGCCCATTTTCAAAGCACCAGAACCGGCGTTCAACGTTATTAATTAGGTAGCACAATGAGCCGTGGTTTTGGGTCTAACTAATTTAGGTAGGGCATCCAACAGTTTTTCTGAAATATTGTTTGTTTTAGTTGCAGAAAAAACATGTCAACCAAATTATTCGACCAAACATACATGAGAACTAACAATTTTATGCGAGGTGAAGGGAACCGTTATTTTTAACCTAAATCGTTTTACTAATATTGGTTTTTCTAAGCTTTTTCCTACCCATTGCTATGAAGTGTACAATATACTTAATTACCTTTCGACTTTGACCGTACATTAAACACTGCCTACAAAGTAAACGTCAACTTATTTCGCTAAGATTTTTTCGCCTGCCACTTTGTACAGTGCCCTAAGCACGACTTGTCGAATCCTACGTCACGTAAACTCGAATAGTAAACTATAACGAGTTTGTATGACGTTTGGAACTAAAATTTTGTATGAGATTTCTCGATCTCGATACGATAACCGTAACGTAACGCAGGATTCGACAAGTCGTGCTTAGGGCACTGCAACTTTTTCGTAGCAGCTCGTAGACCGTCCGTGGCGGCGTAGCACTTTGCGCGAGTCCGTAGTGAGGATTTAAAAAAGTGAAATGGACGAAACAGATTTTTGTTTTGCTTTTATTGCAGCTACTTGTTTTTTTTTATGTTACTCGTAGTATTTTGTAAAACAAAGAAGATATAGTTTTTGGAAGAATTCGTTTTAAATTCCATTTCATTCCTGACCCACCGTAGAACGTTCTAACAGTACGCGTTATAATGATTCTTCCTTGTTAGGCAATGCGGTAGTCACCAAAACATTTTCTAAAATGATGTCAAAGCACAGAAAATTATTAACTTGCCACAAAGTTAAAGAAATTAAAATTCAGATCAAATTTGAATAGGTACATCACTATCGATACCAGCCTATTTACGCCCCACTCTTCTCGGTGTAATTGCCACTTCTTTAAATTATTCAAGTATCTACAATTTGGAAAAAAAAAATAAGTTTAATATAAGCGTGAGACCGTACTTAAACTCGCAATCCTTTGCTTGAGTCATTAAGTAAAACTAAAACTCACTGAGCCCTTTATAAATAAAGCACCTAAATTGCCAGTCCAGTAAACCAATTACATCTACGTCACTGTATAACCTTGTCGCAATGAATCATCACTAAATATCGCTAAATCTCGCCGAGAATTTATAACGACGTTTATTGCGAAAGGGTTCCACAGCCAATTCGAATTGACCGTGCATATAAAATACTTACCTAAACAGGGTCCTACCAATATTTATTCAAACTAACGTGCAACAAAAAGAGGTCGCAAACTAGAAATCCCGTGGGCACACACGGTACATACACACACAGCTGTATAGATATAGCATTTCTGAACTTCGTTTACGGCCTTTGTTATTTCGTTTAAAGTAGAGGCATAATGTATTTTGTAAGGGTTTATGAACTGTCTGGATATAAATTCATTTTAAAAGCTCAGTAACAACAGTTCAACCCAAAAACTAGCTATAATTACTTAAAACAGTGATGACTTACGGATCTGAGACGTGGGCGCTAATGATGGGCCTCATAAGGAAGCTCAAATTTACTCAAAGGGCGATGGAGAGGGCTATGCTCGGGGTTTCTCTGCGGGATTGAATCAGAAATGATGATATCCGCAGTAGAACTAAGGTTACCGACATAGTCCGAAGAATTGCGAAACTTAAGTGGCAGTGGGCGGGGTACATTGCTCGCAGGACTGATGGCCGGTGGGGTCAGAAGATTCTCGAATGGCGTCCACAGACCGGGAGACGAGCTGTCGCTGGGCCTCCAGCAAGTTCGAGCGACGACCCGGTACAAATCGTAGGACCGCGCTGGATGCCGAAAGCATAAGACTGATCTGAGTGGAGAGCCTTGGGGAAGGCATATGTCCAGCAGTGGATGTATTTTGGCTGAGATGATGATGATGATGATAGTGAACCTAAATTTAAAAATGGACCGCGTGGCACGGTGGCTAAAAGGTTGGCAGCATCCCTCCGTTGAACAACGATGCTGTTTCTTTGGTATCTGCTAGCCCTTTGGTCCTGCATTGAAGACCAAGAACAGGAAGCTGAAGCGTGGGGCTGACCCCCGCCCGAAGGTGGGACGATATCAGGAGGGCTGCTGAGCCGGCCTGGACCCGGAAAACATCCAGCCGGCAGGACTGGAGAGCCCCTCAAGAGGCATACGTCCAACAGTGGACAAACACGTGCTGAAAAGAGGAAGAACAAGAAGAAGAGCCCTTTGGTCACTAGTAGCGGCGACCAGGCGTTTTTGTAGATCTAATTTAATGTCATAGGCTGGTTTTGCCATCACGCAGTAAAGGTTGCGCTATCGGTGTCGGTTCTAGGCATGAAGGGTAAGACAGTTGTGGAGAAATTACAATATTCAAATGCCAGTCAGGCGTTCCATCTTACCCGGAAGGCTAAAGACAAATTTAGAAAAAGTGGCAACCCTTCTATCTACTGACAGTTATTGCAAATATCCGGTGACAAATGGTATTATAATAATAATAATAATGTAAAATTTATTTCAGATAATTTGCATCATCCTTATGGATAAATTATATGGATAAATATTCTGTAATTATAGCGTGCATTGTCCATGTCAGATTGGAAAATCAATACATTGCTGTCGGTTCAGACTTTCGCAATATTCTTAGGTGTTGAGTAGAAAGTTGAGTACAAAATGCCTGCAAAAATCAGTACTGAATGAAAAGGGCTGTTACAGACAGACAGGCTGAATTCCATAAATGCAGTCAGATTGCAGCCCGCGTCACGATAAACAGCAGACAATCTGTGAATAACACGTAGATTAAAAAGGTCGAGTGTACGTGTAATGCACAGATCGTCTTATGTTTATCCTGTCTCCACTGGGAAATAGGGAAAAATGAGTTCTTCACCTTACCGCGTGAGTGTGTTGTTTTAAAAAATGGCAAAGCATATATGGAGGGTGTTAGCCCGCGCGCTAGCAGCCACTCCCTTTAGTCGATTTTTCATTCGTAAATTACATTTGTACACTCAACCAAATAATACGGTTTTGTTATTTATGTTGCGAAATGATTCGTTTTTTGTTCTCTAACGAGTGAAACTCATTCTTTAGTTTTTTCTTTGTGGCCGATAATAACGTTCTGGAGGTAATTCGTTAAGACAGTCTGTAATTTGGATGGTTTCGGATAAACTGGAAATCAGTTGTGTATGGGGAAAAGGAATACTAAAAAAAATGTAGTGGCTTCTTACAAGTATATTATTATTTTAAAGTTACATACCTATCTACTTTTTTTCTCAGTATACGGACTAAATGAATCGATGTGAAATTGTCCCATGACATTTATTTATTTATACCTACTTACCAAAAAAAGAGCTTGTTATTTTGAACAACACAACTTCCGTCATGTTATGTTAAAGATACAATCAAAAATGTCTTCTTTGTAGACATGTATATATCCGCTTAATTTCCTCTCATATTTCCGTACTTTGTTACTAAATGTATACTAATAAAATGTAAACTTAATGTAATAATGTAAACTTTGCTAATTAAGAAGAAATATTAACCTAAAACGCGTAGGTGGTAAGATGAAATACGTTACAATATTTTGTGAAGCTTCTGTCTTGATGATCCAATAATTAAGCTGTTGTGGTGTAATCACTCTTAATAAGATTACAACAGCTTTCGTTACATGTACAAACTCTGGAACAAATTGCGCTATATTCTTCAGTAGCCAGCTAAAGGCAAAACCCGGCCTTCCGGCTCATATTAAAACCGTTATCGCGCGATCTTAACTACACTGTACTCGAAACTATAGCCCTCGACGAAAATGATATACTTAGTTTTAATCTGCGCATAAAAAGCAACCGTATCGTTAAAGAGTTTACGTGCAGTTCGCGCCGCGACCGGCCTCCGCACAGAAATGCCCTATTATTTCTCGACATTAATTTGATAAGAAAAATATGAGGTAGTACTATCCGTATTTTCAACTTTATGGTGCGTTTCCTACAAGGTGTATTTTGGCGGTTCGGTATGTGAAACAGGGGCCTATTAAAATAGCCATTTTGTTAGAGATAGGGTTTTAATAGTACTCTTTGTCAGCTCTGAATAATGACAGACGGATTCCGCCTTATACATAATATGTATACAAGTGTCACACGGTTAAGGACTGTTATTATCACTCCGCATTAGCATAGCTTAATGCAGCCTCCTGAAATAAATTATTAAGTTAATAAGTGCACTTCGCTTTAAGCTTCCATGAGTCGTGGACTTAAAACTTTTATTTACGACGACATCAAAGCGAGTTGCAGTCAAACTGACCTGCTAGGGGCGGGATAAAAATGTTGACAAAGTTGACGGTATTGTTTGAAAAATAAATTAGAGTCTGGCTATCGAGAGTTAACCCTAGTAGGTATTTAGAGGACAACATTATGTCAAATGTCATAATTGAGAAATGCTGCCAAACGATCTTGGTCGTGATCCGGCATGAAATCTGGTTACCTGATTCCTGCCCCATACTACGAAATTCGAAAATCGAAGTTCGTATCGTATCGTCCCGCTCACTCTCGTGTTAAATAATATTAGCTTGAGAGGGACGGCACGATACGAAGTTCGAATTTTGCACTTCGTAGTCGGGGGGCTGGTTCAACTGAACCAGTGGTCTACGTTTTTGGCATCATCTTCACTGACTTCACTTACCATAAGGTGAAATAGAGATCAATCGCTTGTCAGTTTTTAATAATAATAAAAAGTATGATTTTTATTTTTAATCAGTTTATTTTACTCGTCTCTTGAGTCACCTTTTACTAAAAGCTGGCTTGATTTTCGGAAGTGGTTCTTACAAGCTGACTGTATTTTAAAATTGATACTACTAATTAAATGAAAGTGAAAATGTAAAAGTATCAAAACTTTATAGTTTCCATTATGTACAAAGTGTTCCCAACTCAAGATTTTTAAAAATTGTCGCCTTTTTCAAGGTCAAGTTTCAGTAACCAGACACATTTTATTTTTTTGTCGTCCGGCAAGTTTGTTGAAAGATTTTACATATTGAATGACCCAGTTCGCAGTTATTTTTAAGATTGTTTTTATAAAACTTTGAACTTAAACCAAAGTCGATTAGAGTACATACTTAAACCATCTTATAAGAGACAGTCGTAGTTATTATGTTTACGAATAATCAAAGAACAGATTACTTTAATTTTTGTGACAATTTTTTTAACAAATTACTGCTCTAATTAATCGCTGTAATTTTTATCAACCTTGACAATTTCATTATACTCATAGGTACCGTTTCTTTCTCAGAACGAATTATGCCACAATTATGCCAATTATGACACAATTCACACCAGTAGGCCGAGCACGAGTTTTGAATCCTGCGTAACGTTAAGTTATCGTATCGAAATCGAGAAACCTCATACTAAAATTTTAGTTCCAAATACGCTCACGGGCGGGCGCTGTTCCAAACGCCATACAAAGTTCTCGATAACGTTACTCTTGATTACGCTACGCAGGATTCGAATTTCGTACTCGGGCTCGTTTCTTTTTTTAAAACTGAAAAGAAACCGTTGAGTCCATTGAGATATAAAAGTTTCATACTTAAAAGGCTCTGCCGCATGGTCGATTCTGAGCTGAAAACTCGAAAGCGATATATCAAAAATCACTTAGCGTAATAAGCGGTTGCCGGGCGGATATTAGGACGAAGTTGTTTGTCACGCGCGAGATCAGCCCCCAGTGATACAGGATGCCGTCTAATAGCTCTGCCCATTTAGGAACTTGCTTGCCTTACAACACGTCTTGGGTTGCACATATTTTATAATAGCTCAGAATAGTTTTAAAAAGTTCGTATTTTAAACGTACATAAGCCTCCAGTGTTATCAGAGAAAAGTTAATGCTGATGCGTTGATATGTGCATACTGGTTTTAATTGAGTGCCCTACGCTTATAATGTGGTCAATGACAGTTTTTTTTTATTGTAGACAGTTAATTCTATTTCAGTTAAGCAGGTACTCGAAACATCCTTGCTTAGGTACTATTGGTACTACCCTTGGAGACTAGGCCAAGCGGAAAGGCCTGCTCAATACAACTGTGTTAACTTGTTGCACAGATAATTAATGACATGTTACCTTATAGCAAAAAGAGGTCTAGAATAAATCTGGCCAAGTAGTCTCCCTTAATATTTCCCACACAATCCGCGTCATGAACATAACTGAATCGAACAAAGAACACAAAGATCATGCATTAACAAAGCAAAGCGCAACATAAAGGATCTTTTTAAAAACATCGCTAAAAAGCCGGTGTTTCGTCAAAACTTTATTAAGTATAAAAAGCAATGCTCGCGCAAAGTACGGAGCCATTATTAAAATTCCCTCCCAACCGTCGGCCATAACAATATTTTCGGGCCAGTAAGCTGGAAAGAAAAACTGTGCTTAAATGGATTTGGCATATTTTATTATAATATTAAGACGTACAAACGGTCTAGGGAATTCGAGAGGCTGCCTTAATTAACTAGTCAAACACTGCCGGTCTCCGCGGGAAATATTATCCTACCACATTAGGTCTTGTCAAGATCGTGGGTATTCATCGACTTTGATACTTTTTTTTTAATCTTTATTTATTTAGGGGCTTTGTTCAGACATGAACGTATCAGCCCAGTAGACCAGCGACAGTAGAGTAGTAGTATATAATATAAAAAAAACTCACGAATAAAAAACAAAAAGGTACAACTATTTCAAGAAGCACTTGTAAAGAATTTGGGCAGCAAACTTTTCTTTGAATATGGCAAGTTCCGTTTTTTGATTAGTGCAAAAGCTAATAAAAAAAAATTACAATATTCTCACAAAATTAGTTAAACAGGCGCCTCGAGTCTTCATTTTGAAATTTAAGTCAAATAAATATAGCAGGCTATGTGTGACCTAGTTTTATTTCAAACTTGCGCATAAATGAGATATTCACATAGAATAGTTATACCTAAATAATATAATAACTATCAAAATAACAAAAACATAAAAACACCTTAACAGAAAGCTGACAACGCACACCGATCCAATGACCCGCATCACTTGTACGAGTATAAATATACCCTTTGTAAGCAGTGGCTTCTCACGTTACAAATTTGTAAAACTTCTTTACTCCGAAACGGAAGAACCTATTTCCTTAAATTTTCTACAGAAACCCTCGCCATCTTGTCAAAAAACAATCATTATTTATGACCCCGGCCTGAATCAACTGATCACTCAGAATCAGAGCATTATCAGTTTACCCGTCCTTGTCCCTTCTCAGATTAAATTCCTTTCCGGAGTCGAAACGACGTGTAGCGTCAAGGGTCTAAAGTGAAGTGACTCTTGAATCTTCGGGAGTGGAGTCCTCACGTGAAATGTCATTACTACACGTCACACACACTGCTTCCACTGGCTCGAAACGACATCTAATATTAATGCCGGGGACACGATTGGGCTTATAATTTTCAGTTGCGTAGATGACGGGTTGGGACTCACTTAAATCAGCTTCGCCATCGATGCCTAAATACTTATTTAAATGTACTAATTTAAATTAATAAACGTAATTGTTTATTTGTCTGTTACGTATCTCAATGCTTGGAAAACAGCTATGATCTTTTGCGCCACTCCTACTCCCCATTCTACCTGTGACAGGCAGGTTCTTGCCAAGCCATTAAACTTTCATTAACATTTTTTATTACTTGAATCAACCTGAGTAGAAAACTTGACTTGACGTATTTGTAACGTTAACCCCTTGACGTAATGTTAACCCTAGGTTAGTATCAAACCCAAGTCGGTGCAAGTCGGCCTAAGAATTATTTCTCCATAACTCACATTTAAAGTAAGTCGTATCTTCTCTCAAGTTCACTTCAAACCAGTTGAAATCGGTTCGATGCACAATCAATTGGTAACTGTTACAATCAGCATGCAGGTAGGATTTCGACTCAGTATCGTGCATAGTTTCATGCAAATTTCTTAGAATTGTGGCTCGACCAAATTGTTACCACGACAGAGCAGTCGCAATCAAGTCGCCCTTTTGTGGGAGGTTCTCCGAAACTTGAACCGAACGTAAGTGAACATGCTAAGTGAAATGATAAAATTGTATCGACGATTTTGGGTGTGCTTATACTTATAAGAGGCCTCTTCGGCTTTCGAGTATTGAAGCTCATTCTCATTTTGAAGGTACAATAAATTTTACATGTTGCTGAAAATATTACCTATTCGACAGTTTTACCAAATGCCTCATTGTTGAGAGCAATAACTGAGACAAAGTTATGCGCCTTAATTAACAGTATGTACCCAAAAGTGTAAAGTAGTGTTTTTTGTAACTGTTCCTGTGGTTCAAATATGTGTAAATGTGCTGCAATCAACTTTAAGAGGCGTCAATAGCATGTAAGTATTCTTATTATTCGTTAATAAAATGAAGTTGTAATTAGCAATTATGTTTGTTCCAAATGTTTAAAATATAACAAAGAACTTTGAAAAACGAAACAAAAACCAAATGCCTCGTGGCAACACCTGGTATTAAATTAACAACTTACAAACTTACAAAAAGGCTTACAAACAGACAAAATAAATAATGATTTATTCTGTGCAATTGTTTGTCCCCAATATTTAAACATCACAAGTGAACTTACTCCAATGTGGTCCCGTCCCGTGTTCCTTTTCTCACCTAGCTGATTATATTTTTAGCAAGTTAGTTTGATTTACTTATTATATCACTTCAAATTAGTCAACAATCTATATTCCACGCAGTACACACAGTCGTTACTTTAACAATAAATTTTAAATGCCAGGTTTGATGTACTATTTATTAGTTTGTATATTTTAAAAGATACTCGTACGCTAGGACATCCATAATAATTCAGAGCTGTCATTTTTAACCTCCGACGAAAAAGAGGGGTGTTATAAGTTTGACCTGTGTGTCTGTGTATCTGTGTGTCTGTGTATCTGTGTATCTGTCTGTGGCATCATAGCTCCCAAACGGATGGACCGATTTCGATGCGTTTTTTAGGGTTCCGTACCTCAAAAGGAAAAACGGAACCCTTATAGGATCACTTTGTTGTCCGTCTGTCTGTCTGTCTGTCTGTCTGTCTGTCAAGACCCTTTTTCTCTGGAACGCGTGGAGGTAGCATGCTGAAATTAATATCAAATACTCAAACCTGTGGTCCCTTAAAGCCGTGAAAAAATCAACCTTCTAAGTCAACGCAATCAAAAGATACAGTCATTAAAAATCCATTTCCATACAAATTGAAGATTTTAAAAAACCTAAAGGGTACTTCCAGATATCCTAGAAACTTGAAATTTGGTATGAAGGTAGCTCTTACAGCACAACCACTCCAAAAAGTCTCAAAATCACAAAATTTTATGTCTGTCTGTAGATTTCAGCGACCAATATAAGTTGACCCCACACTGCGTACACTTTGCTTAGGAGCAGGGCTCTGCTAACACTGGACTTCTTAAAACACTGGGGAAAAGCGTTAAAATCTGTCTACGGAACCCTCGTGCGCGAGTCCGACTCGCACTTGGCCGGTTTTTTTTTATCGAAAGCTAGTGTAATCGAGATGGTTCTTAGCCAAGTTTAATTAAAATCGGTTAACCCGTTTTTGAAATATTGAACTTTGAAATGACAATATCGGGGGTTTTTTAACATTTCTAATAGATGAAATAAACGAACGCGTGCTTTTTATTTTTATTTGTGGAACAACTGGATGTTTAATATGTATATAAGTATGTATTTATCTATATGAGTATATTTATCCGTTGTCTAGTACCCATAGTACAGGCTTTGCCTAGTTTGGGACTAGGTCAATTGGTGTCAATTTGTCCCATGGTATTTATTTTATTTATTTAATACTAATAGTAAGTAATAAGTGAAGTAAGTAATAGTAGTAGTAGTAGTAGTAGTAGTAGTAGTAGTAGTGAGTAATAGTAATAAGTGGGTCTGTAATTTCAACCATATTAAGTCGGACTACACTTGACATATGTTTGACGTGGTTTGACCTATGGTCTCTCAAGCAGAGTGTCGTGGGTTCAATGGCTCCCGGCTCGCACCTCTAAGTTTTTCGGAATTTATGTGCGGAATTACATTTGTAATTTATCATGAGCTTTTCGGTGAAAGAAAACATCGTGAGGAAACCTGCACACACCTGCGAAGCAATTCAATGATGTGTGTGAAGTTCCCAATCCGCACTGGGCCCGCGTGGGAACTATAGCCCAAGCCCTCTCATCCTGAGAGGAGGCCTGTGCCCAACAGTGGGACGTAAAAAAAGGCTGGTGATGATGATGATGACACTTGACATTGTACGTGAATGTCAGGTCATTGTTGATTGGGGTGGCTAGACGGTTTCATCGACTACCTTTTATTCTTTAAAATTTTTTGAGTGCACAAATAAACGAACCAAAGTATTTTATTAAAATGGATGCTCAAATTGAAGCTAAAGTAAAGATCTATCGCAGCTACTGGAAAGTAATTAAACGCAAATAAACAATTAACAGTTCAAAAGAAATTAACACCGCTTTTTAAGTTTTTTATTTTGGGTTTTAGTCGGTAGAATGTCTTAGTATCAAGTCAGCGAAAAATGGGCACACTGAGATTCGACTGAGAAAGCATTAGGAATATAATAGCAACACTGGCAAGTCTCGCTTATTATAAACGCATATTCACATAACATCCCACGAACTGCACGCATGTTTGCCACCAACTCAGTATAAAAAAAGCGATTTGAAACCCAGTGGAAATAACAGTTTTGTTTTTACCCTACTTTACCAGTGGTACTTAATAAGTGGGAAGCAAAAATCTGAAAGAAAAATAAGAAAGAAAAAACTAAGCTTTCAAGTGTTGGTAGCCGGTGATAACACTCCACGTTACACTTGCATATCAAAAGCTTTGTTTCAATAAAACAAAGTTCTCTTGCAACATGCAACAGCTAGTCTGTTGGTACTGAGTGTATCCACTCGTCCACGGTAAAAGCTTGTAATACCCCGTCCAGATGTCTTAAGATTTGTGTCAAGAAAAATCGTATTTATTTGATTTACGACAGCATTAACTATTTCTGGCCATAAGAGGCTTTCGGAATAGCATCTGTATTATGTTTAAGATTGCGAAAAACGGAAATAAGAGAGCGTAAGGAGAAGAAATAAAATTGCAAATGTTTCAAAAAGCAAGTTCACACGATGTCTACGGTCTATATTATTAATATTATGATAACCTAGGCATTGATTTTCGTCCAAAGTATTATTGCAGCTATGATGCTGTTTTGTCAGTTTCTGCCATTTCTAATTGCTTATTTGCGTTAAAGTTAAAACATTCTAGCTAAAATTAAGTACCTACTGGCTAGTGGTCCTTCTAACTACTTAGAGACGTCTGCGGCCGGCTTGAGTCGCCTTACGAGGTTCAAAAAATCCTAAGTAGTAATAGGTACTTTCTCAAGATGAATTATCTTAAATTTGAATTGCAGATTTGACAAAAAAGATACACAATCAAGATATAGATTTCGAGATTGGACACAAAAAGGATTTTGCGTTTTGTATAAATTCTTTAAAGATGAGTCGACTATTTTTAACTTTTTTGGGTTCAAATGAAAATTAAATATTAGGTACTTACTTAGGATATTGGAAAGGCTGATGTTGGATAAGATATTATTCGTTTACCTTTTCGTCTGTTTGCGTCAAATTGTTCTTTTGTCTTTGTTGCGTGAGCATCACAAGTTGATAGGTATTCGTTATTTAGATAGGTACATTGTGTTTCTGTCTAACAGTAACCACTTGAAAAGAGTTTTTGTAAAGTACACACTTTGAGTGCCTATCTTCTCGGAGGGAAATAAATTAATCACAAATACATTTTGGTCTACGTCAGTTGGGGAATTTGTTTTAGAAAAGAGACATTGAATATTTCTTTGAGGGAGTTCTATCTATAGTCGTTCAAGATGAGGCTTGGGGTTAAACGAGACATTACTCGTACGTCACCATGACATGGCTATTAGTTATCTTCCATAACATATATATGATATTTTTTTTAACACAGACGCTTGTCTAAAGCGTCTGCTCTAAATCACGGGTGCGTTTTAATGAACCACCAATAATTAGGGTTGAGTAAGTCTAAGTGAGCACGCCTGTGAAAGTAAAAAAAAAAAACCTAGACGTTTCGGACGCGACGTTGCGTCCATGGTCTCGATGGGACTGAAGAGGCGGGTATCAACATCTCCTATCTGCACGGGTTCCTCGAACTACCCGCATTTGGTCTTTATTATTAGTTTTTTCACTAGGGTTGCCACTAGTCCGACACACAACACTCACAACATCCGGGGATTCGGGAGACGTTATTTGATTTGATATTTTTTACGCGATTAAGTCCCGAGTATCATCGAAAGTTTAAATCAATCGCGAAAGTTTATGAATTCTTGACGGTTCATTAAACCGAACTCTTTTGCCTGTCTTTATGAATCCGAAACAATTTTTCTATACCGCTCAAGGTGGTCACGAAAATGATCCCGTGAGTCGGAGATATTAATTAGGGAAGGGGGGATGGAGATCTTTACTGACGCCGAAACCTAAAGAAGCTAATCTTCATCATCCTCGACTTTAAATAAACACCGAGTACACTTGCTATAGTCTACGCAGCTGCTTCACATATTTTAATACTTATAAAAGTTCAGGCACCGGAGCTTTAATAAGGTTGCCGGGGAGCAATGCGCTACCTACAATAGGCACTTTGAAAGCACGAACATTGTTTGCACCTTTTCTTCGCGAATTTTTATTTAGGACTGAGGTGTAATATTGGATTCCGAGATTTAGCGCCACGGGGCGCCACGCTTCCCTCATCAATTTCCCTTACTCTTTTATTATTCCCATGTCGGGCTGCAATATTTGAAGTCATCGTCGCACCAACCGACTTTTTATATTAATAAAAGTTACCCTAACTCGTGTCGGCTGGGTCCGCTTCCTTTGTCAGTGTTTGTACAAATTTCATTCATAAAAATACGCCAGTCGACGATCTTGATGGTTGAGATTTCTTGAGTTGAAAAAGTTAATGTTTTTATAAAATCAAACAGCAGCCTGCTATAAGCGACAATGTGTCATGTTATACTTCGTTCTTTACTGCAATAGAAAAAAACGAAACTAAAATGGCCAGTCTTTTTATTGAAAACTACTTTTACATGATGAGTAACAGCAGGTATCATTTAAATAACAATGAGATTTAATTATTTTTATTGTTATGGTGTTATACGTAACAGTTAATTATTTTGAATGCTGTAAAAAGAATACTCGGAATTATTTCCAAGCGATGATATTCACCAACAAAAGCCAGCATTTTTATAATCGAAACTACCGCCGAAACCAATTAAAACAGCCTCAGTACTTTTAACGATATGCACGCCCCGCTTCGAAAAATGCTCTATCAACAGTTCCAGATTTATTTCGGTTGTAAATTCGCTTTGAAAATGGAAGCCAAGAGAGAAACGTGGAAGGAAACACGCCGTAGCGCCGTAGAGCATTATTTTTATTATGTCTACTTCCTGTGTATGCTAATAAACCATTTTTTTGCGTCTAACAAAAGGTTTTATAGCAACATTTTAGAAGAAAGATTCCTTTACTTTTGTGTCTCCGCGTGATGTTCATCAAAAGTAATTTTTTGGGTAGTTAATCAAAAAAGGACCCGTGATTTTGTAAGAAAAATAATAATCGGTAATTATTTATGTTGTAAATTTGACTTACTTTAATACTAAGAATTAAATGCAAACAAACGGATTTATAAAAAATAGTTGCCAAAAGCAATATTACTTAATTCAAAGTTTAAGGGACGAAGTTAGAATATCAATTACAAAAAACGAACCGTTATCATCCAGATTCGAGTAATCAAACTTAAATTACTTTCAAATTTAGATTAATGAATAAGAGGTTGCAACGGGAAAATGTTAATGAAATATTAATAAGCCTCAAAGTTTTGTGAAACGTGTCTGACAGTGACAGATAAAGGTTGCTGTGACGGTCGGAATTTCTCTTTGTTGTTTGACAAGCTGACATATAGCACCTCGGACACCGAACACGAAAGACCTCCATCACCTTTCACTGATATCTAGAATCGCTACAGATTTATTGATGGGTCAGGCCAGGTCGGGCCAGGGTCCATTTTAGTTTCTTTTGTCGATGCAATGTAATATTTCCAGGCGTTGACAACTCTTATTTGCATGTGAAAGAATTGGAAGTCAAATACCCATTATTATTACCCGTTTTCAAAAAGGAGAAGGTTCTCGCTTCGACTATATGTTTTTTATACACATATAAACTACTAATACCATGTTGTTAATTCCCGAGTTTACCCATTCGTGGACATAAAATTATGTCGTGTGTGCCAACAATGCCAAGCCATTGCAAATAATAGACTTGCGCCAATGTGGTTACAAAGTAAGATATTAAGATCCGCAATAAACGGAATAAAGCTCAACTTTAAGTTATTTGTATCGGGCTAACAACTTTATTAGTTAATGACTGCAACGTATTTTTAACGACGCATGCAACTCCAAAGGATTTTACGACCGCCATGTTACGACCATCAACGCTAATCGCGACGAAAGCGATTATTTTCCCATCCCCGCTCTGTCCGCGTTTTTAATTTCAAAAAATTCAACCATAGACGATTTTAAATACTGGGACCAATCATCGTAAAATTTTACGATACTGCCCGGCAAACGCTGATGTTGTGGATAATAATTTTAGACTGCGGCAACAATCTCGATAGCCGTTAAGAAAATAGGCGTTGAATATTCAGAAGGCTAAACACAGGCGGGATCGCATGGCTTGTTTTCATTAGCATGATTGGACTGACCCCGTTAAAATCCGAACGTACACGAACTCTGCGTACATTAGGCGCTCTAAATGAATTCGACCGTTTGCAAGCACGTATGTTTATTCTTCTAATCGTTCTATGCGATGGGTCTGGGCACCGAGCCCATCATAAGATCATACCCTGTTTACATTAAATTTAATTCATTGAGATTTAACTAAACGGAGGGATGAATTTGAGCAAACACATAATGTTTGAATATATTAGGGCTTTAAAAATGTAATATCACGCATTTTACTACGTATAATATTTCACAATTTAAAAAGTTTGTCATCTCTAAAACAGTCTTAATCTAAGTAATTGTATAATAACATCAGAAGATCAATCAACTTCAGTGAGCATTAATTTGTTTGTCCTTTCCATTTTGCAGAGTCATTTCTGTCGTATCCAGAACTCAAGTTAATTACAGGCTAATCAAATTTTGTGTTTTGTTTCTCGCAGCTCCCGCTTTGACCTGTTTCAGAGAATTCTTGCGATGCATTTGGACAAATTAAAACTTTTTAATTTTAATTGCTGGCTGTTAATTAATAATAAGCTGCTATTTTCTTTTGTTTTTCTCATTTTTAAACTGGCTCCTTGTAAATTTGTTACCTTTTACAAGGGAGAGAAAGGGCTTCACTTTACCCGCGCTTACTTTTCAATGTCAAATTTATTTGACGTGCTTTACTTTATTTTTGTTTTTACTCATTTTCACCTTGAATGAGAGTCAGCTGTCAATTCGATGACAGTCAGTCCCTCTACATTTAGGTGCAATATTTTCGCGAGCAACGAATCTGATTTTGTGGTCTGCAAAATTATCGGAAATTATTATGCTATGCTTAATCATGGACTTAATATTTTGTTTCATTTGTATTTTGTTGCTATTGCTGTATTCAACTTGCCTCTCAAACTTAAAGTTACATCATTATGCTCACTAAAACAATAGAAAAATTATATTCCGAAGATTTTCACATTAGCGCGCAAGTTTAGACCTTATTCGGGAGCGACTGTAGCCTTTTGCTCGCATCATTTTTGGCGTGCTGATGACATATTGTCTACCTCTTTTTTAAATGTTATGCAATATCATTGGATCTAACACTTTTTGTATAAATTACAAGATTGTCACGTGACACCAAACTTTTTCACTTTTTTGATAAAGCCAAAAACCAATGTCTATTGGAGCAAATTGTCGTAACTTATTCGGCTCCCTTCGCTAGGATTTGCGTAGTATGCCGGGTGATTTAGTGCCTATATTGCGACGTCGTGTAGTGTGGCCTGATTTTTATGTGCGCAAAACCGTGCTGCGGTTTCATGGGTTTAAGTATGGGGAGATTCGTTTCGGCAAAATAGCATGACTGGTTTTTTAAAGTGGTAAAATAAATCACACTAATAACATTTCCGGGCCTTAATCATCTTAATAAAATAAGGGTAGTAAATGCTTGGCAAGAGCATGTAGAATTTATAATGACAAATTTTAGTATTCGCATATCGACCTTTTCATCTAAATCACAGTAGGTTTGTTTCTGAAATCAAAGAGGAAAATAATAGCAGAAATAAAAAGCGAAATAAGTAAAAGGATAATGTTGATTATAGAGAAAAATAAGTAAACAGTTTGGTGTACTTTCTGAGTAAACAAATGTATAAACTATAAGTGCAAACTGTTGTGGCTTATGTATTAACTTTAGGAGCTGACTATTATGTGTTATTATGATGTATGTTTCCCATTGCAATAAAAAAAATCACGACATACAATGTTCTTAAAATTACCTTGACGTTTCGACGGGACTCCTGTCCGGTAATCGGATGACGTGGTCAGATATAAGCTTTCATCTACATGGAATCCGGAAAATAAATAAGTAAGTGCAGGCGTCAAGATATATCTTCGGATAAATCGAGATGTTATCAGTTGTGTACTCATGACCACGGCGGCAGCAGTGCCGTCGAAACATCAAGGTAATTCAAGAACAGATATAGAGATAATAATTTATTAAAAAGCTTCTTGTAACGACGTACGATTGTGTTCTTACTGACGTCAATTTAATACAACGAAAGTTCAGGAAAAAACAAAAATACGAAATTTCTAAATACAAAATATTATTCTGCAAATAACCTGCAAACGACTCATTGCCATAAGGGATTTTTCCCAAGAAACCACTAGGAAAAATTGGGTGAAAAAATACAATGTAACAAAGTTTTGCTAACCAGCAAACCATTAAATTATAACAAAAGAGGAAAGAAAAAACAGGTAGTTTTTTGAGCTGAAACTACGTTCAGACAACTCCCATCGCCTCGAAATTTCAAACTCAATAATAAAATAATCCTTTGCAGGTGTTGCAAGCGTATTAAAAACGATATAAACCAGCGCCCGAGGTTCCCTTTCAAACATTACTCACGTACATACTAAGTCATCCACCATGCTTTATGGTTTAATAAGGTGTTCAGAATTACGCAGTAGTTTCGTGGCAGCGATATTAAAAGTCGCAGATACCTACATTGATATATATACTATATAGCTACGGCTTTGTTAAGGTTATATGGCGCAGTCTCAGCCAAACATGGTTTATTAATTCAAGCTGTGTAATGTTTTGGGTACCTCCGTCGTTGAGGCCAAGTTGTGTTGGTCATTTATGTAAAAATCAGTTTCCCATACATTAATTTCAATTAGATACCTGCTGGTATGCGACTACTGTATTCCGGGTTAATTTTCGAAAACCATGCAATTTTCACTTCAAAGCCGTCACTCGTCAGCAATCTTATTGGCTTGATTACAATGTCATAATAAATATGTGTCTAATGCTATCGACGTAGAAGTAGCGACTAGTTGATATTTGGTATCAAGCTAACAGAAGACAAAGCCGAACGGCAAGTTACACAATGGCGAAATGCAACGACGAGAAAGTAAAAACGCGAACATTATTAGCTATCACTAATTGTAAAACAGAAAAACATCTCTGTTTGTAGATCAAAAATAAAACATAAAACAACGACCTAGTAAAGATTGCGGGAGCGCGGTGGATGCGGAAAGGACAAGACCGGTCAGAGTGGAGAGCCTTGGGGGAGGCCTATGACCAGCAGTGGACGTCAATCGGCTGACATAATGATGATGATGATGATAAAACAATGTCTATCTGCGTAATAAACTGAATTACTCTACGTGATTCAACATTTTTTTTTATTAAAACACATTTTTTTAGCTCCTGTATAATATAAACCAATCGCATCATCCACGAGAATTTTCTTCAAACCAATATAGTTAAGCCAGCAAAGCTAAATAATGCAAAACAAAACACGGTTGCCAACAACGTAACAGAAGCGTTCAGAAATTCCGCCTTTCAGTACACTCGTAATTTTTCACAAGCATTTCCTTCTCAGTGTATTAAGAAAGCCTACGATCGCTCGAGTTCTATATGGCGTGAAACTTTAAAATCTCGATCGATTCCTCTTGACCTGATTTCTGCATTTTCATTGGTTCACCTTTGTGTAACACGTGCTCTGCTCTCGCTTAGACACACACAGGCTTTGAGTTTCCGTGGCAATAATTAATGGTTTAATAGTACCGAACTGTGATAAAGTAATGTTTACTTTTATTGGTGTTTTACTGCGATGCTTAAATGGTGATTTCTGTTGCGTGCTTGGTAGCCTTGGCAATAGCTTATATTAGTATCAGCAAGGAGAAAATTTGTGGGAAATTTATGATACATTTTTTTATTAACTTTCTTTATCCTATGAACCTTAGTACTTTCGTAAAAAAATATTGAAATCATTCATAGTCTTAGGTAACTCTATTGAAACTTCTCGAATCCAATCGGATTGCTTGGCCAAAATTAGTAACGATCGGATTCCATGCGACTGGCATCAGAACAGATTTAAACCAAAAAGGAGATGGAAAAACGTTTTGGAGCGTTTTAGCTGGATTGGCGATACTCTGCCGAAGCCAGAAATGAGTGGAAGGAGAAATTTCCATTTTCCAGCAGTGAGACACCTCACTCGACTCGTTAACGTAATGTAGGACGCCCTCCGGCCAGGTGAGATGATGATCTGCGAAAGACTGCAGGCAGATGCTGGGTGCCGCGAGCTAAGACAGAGCGCTATAGCAATCATACGGGAGGCCTATGTCCAGCAGTGGACTAGAATAGGCTGAAGATGACGATGATGTTGATGATTAGATTAGATAAATAAGATACGCAAGCAGACAGACGTTCTGTAATTACTTCATCACAAGTACTCTTCGTTAAAAGTATTTTCTTCTCCGAAAGGATTAAGGAACACAAAGAAGATTTAAAACATTAGTTTACTCAGCTGCTTAGTAACCTTGAAAACGCAGACGCAACAATACAAACCCTTGCCAACCGACGCGAGAGGGACACACAAAACCTTCTGAGAGCGTCTGCAAATTCAAATATAAGGGCCTGGAGGGTAAGGCGGCACTCGTGGCCCCTAATCTAACAGACGTTTGTGGCCATATGAATAAGTAAATACTGGAGTAATTATGTTCTAACCATTAATTCGGTCTTTGTGACAAAACACGATCGAATTAGTAATTCACGGAAATAACGGTCTTGTGGAGGTTGTGTTAATTTTTTATATTTTTGGATAGTTAGCTGTTTTCGGAATTTCCTAACTGACCACAAACCAAGCTTACGCGTGGTTTTCATTAATTTTGTCACGCTTTCTTTACTGTAATTCCCAATAATATTATAAGTAAAGATACGTCTTATATGCTTACAAAACAATCGAAAACATGTTCCAAACATGTTGACATTTGCGCGCGAGTTTGGACCTTATTCGAGAGCGACTGAGGCCAAAGAGGCTAAAATTGTATCCTTTTCTACGCTTCATTTTCGGCGTGCTAATGATATATCTACCTCTTTTTTATGTAATATCAATACTCTCCAGTTTTTGCTGTTAGAGCACAAGGCAGAAAAGTATAATTTTCACGGTTATTTCTGCTCAAAATCCTAACCTTTATTTACCTACAATGTATTTTTGGTCGTTGTATATACCAACCTAAACGTTGCTTTCTAGACGTATTAAAAAAGTATGAATACCTAAAAGGAACACCCCTCTGCCAGTTTAGTAAGCAGATACCCCCACAACACAAAATCAATAAACCAACACTCGCCACACACGTTTGTGTACGTATATTCCTCAACAATACTGCAACAGTACCGTGGGAGGATTTGTTAGAAAATCAAAGCAATTTTCGCTCGTCAACGAACTACGCTGCGGTTGACATCCCATTTGTCTTGAGCTGCGACCGAACGTTAGCTATTGTGCCGGATAAGAAGGAATCGCGGTTTGAGTGGAGGTTGTAAGGTGAGACGGTAGATTTGTGTAATTATGTTACACGTGTAACCATCCTGTGTTTCTGACTGCTGAAAGGTAATAGCATCGTGGGTAAGAGTTGTAGGACTTACAACTTTTTACGCTTTTTAATTAATGACTACAGTCTTTGTGGTGTTTTTACTGTCTTACTCTTCACACCGGAACACATAAGTGCAAGCATTGCTGCTTTCCGGCAGGATTAGCGAGTAAGATGGCGGTAGCGATTCGGACGGACCTCGCACAAGGTTCTACCACTCGCAATGCTACTAGTTCTGAATTTCGAAATACCTATCTAAATAACAAAGTCTGCGTATCGCATCGTAAGAGCTTCATGCTTGTTAAAATGCGGTTTATTCAAATGTTTGCCGCATAGTACACAAGGTTATCCTTAGAGATGTTTCATTAGAATCCTTAAGGTATAACGTAGGTTTTATGTCTGTTGTTACATGGCGAGTGTATACACCAAATTATGTACAATCACTTGGTATTTATTGATTTTTAACGTTCCGTACCTCAAACGGAAAAAACGGAACCCTTACAGGATCACTTTGTTGTCCGTCTGTCTGTCTGTCAAGATCCTTTTTCTCTAGAACGCGTGAAGGTAGCATGCTAAAATTAATATCAAATACTCAAGCCTGCGGTCCCTTGAAGCTGTGAAAAAATCTACGTTCTAAATCAACGCAATCAAAAGATACAGTCATTAAAAAGGCTATTTCCATACAAATTGCTGAAATCCGAAAACCTAAAGGGTACTTCCAGTTGTCATAGAAACTTGAAATTTGGTGTGCAGATAGCTCTTATAGCACTACCACTTAAAAAAGTCTCAAAATCTTAAATTTTTATGTCTGTCTATGACCAATATAAGCTGACCCCACACTGCGTACATATTGCTTAGGAGCACGGCTCTGCTAACACTCGACTTCTTAAAACACTGGGGAAAAGCGTTAAAATCTTTCTACGGAGCCCTCGTGCGCGAGTCCGACTCGCATTTGGCCGGTATTTTGTTTAAATTTTTATCTAAATGCAGTACCAAAGCTAAGACGTAAATTTTTTCATCGTTTCCATCGTTTCGTCTCCGCCAAAAAAGGCGCGCTAAAAATACTCGGCATCGATCGCTCTTGCCAAGTGACGGATAGGTAAGTTAGACAAATTACCAGTCACACACAGCCTTCGTAATCCCCGTGTTTGAACTCTGAATTATTGTTTCAGGTATTTCTATGAAATGAGAAGCGTTTTGGTATATTTCGGATATTACCGCTTTTGTTTTGGCTGCCCAGCGTTTAGAATTATGTGCGCTGTTTTGTCACCATTTGTGCGATGGATGTGTTATTCTAAAGGCCTGGTCAAGTGGTCAGCCCCTAAAATGTTTTCTGCTAATTCTGTGTGTTGAAGAATAATACGTATTATAGGTACCTACTTATTTAATCTTTTTCATAAAATATATTGCATCTTAAAAACCATTTCATTATCCTGTAAGAATAAATTTTTAAAATCCCCCTAAACTTTTATTTAATTGTCAAATTTATCAAAAACGGTTAAGCTCATTTTTGCAAAACAAGCTCAGAACCATTTCGATTAAACTGCTTTAAATATAAAAATCCATCCGTTCAGGAGCGAACAACAGACACACAGAACAACACATTTACACATAACACAAATTTGGGTGACACAGCAATTTGATTTGATCTCCATTCTCACCATAGGCAACAGAAATAGATGTGTTGTTAAAAAAAATTGTACAGGCCTGTTCGCACCATCTAGTGCGACGACACTCAGTCATTCATTCACCGGTCTTCTCGATCGAATAACACTGGCGCCGGTCGGCTCATCAATGAGTTGCCCTTCTGACCTCACAAAGAGTGCACGCACGCGCCCTCGTATATGCACCCGCGCCCGCGCCGACGAAGTGGCAATTAGTTACAGTGTACAGCAGACTGGCCAGTTCTGGACTCTCGTGATAAACCCGCTCATCTCAAAGCGCCCATACATCATCATCAGCCCTACGGAAACATCTCCGACGCATAATCTCAGCTCATCAAGTAAGTTCCCTGATCCATCTCATTTTCTCACGTCGATGTGACCCCCCTTTTGGTCACAAGGCCAATGATATATTACACATAAAATATAAAAAAGAGGTAGATATGTCATCAGCACGCCGAAAATAAAACATAGAAAAGGCTTCAATTGTAGTAGCCTCTTTGGCGTCAGTCGCTCTTGAATAAGGTCCAAACTTGCGCTCAAATGTCAACATGGTCGGAACATGTTTTGTGAGCATGTGACGTATCTTTACTTATAATATCATTGACACAGAATAATTTTGTGTTACCGATTTAACCGCAAAAAATTTCAGTTGTATCAATTCACACTTTAAAAGTACTACACTAAAAAACTACTACAGCATGAATAGGTCTTCAGTAACATGCCGTACTCTAATGATGCAGGCTCCGATCTCAGCTTTCATTTTGTTTTCTCTCCAATTTTTTTATGCATCAAGATAATCAGCTTAGTAGTACGTATTTTAGACATTGTATTCTACAGTAGACGATGTTCTTAATAAAAGTGAAATAGAGAGAGTCTGCGTCTGTATGAGGTTTTTCAGACTTTACTACTTTGTCTTGCATTCAAGACTTGTTCTTTGCTCAGTGTTTGAATATTAAATAGTGCTCCGTTAGTGGGTTATGCTTTATTACTATTTTCTCAGTAAATCTTCATCTAAGTGATGGTTTCAGCAACGCTATAGTAATTAGCGTAGACTGAACCTCTCGTACATTATTGTATACTTAAGTATATTTCTGATTTTGAGTTTGACCAATAGGTAGCGTTACAGGTTTTATCTCCTGACTCCAGACTACGCACATTCCCTAAGCTCAGATTCGGATAGATTATGCTTACAAAAAAACGGTGTACAATTTCGACGAAATTCCGAAACGCGCAAAACCAAAGCCGCACGACATCTAAAAGAGGCTTTAGAGTAACAAAAATAAAACATTCCATCAACATAGCGAATTGGCTCACCTTTGACTTAACACAAAACATGCGTATGTCATGCGACTCGCAAGCCTACCGTGACACGTCAGGGTTGATACACCGAAACAAAAGGTCATATGTTTGTGTGTATAGCAGGGCTATACAACGTTTTGGGTGAGCGCGGTCGCGTAAGAAACATGGCCGGCGCGTCCTCACCTCTCGAACAAATGGCGCGTCAACCGCAGGTGTGTCAAGCCAGGGCGATGCGGCTCCGTAACGAATATCCCCAACTTGCCTTTGGTTTCATAACTTGTAATTGTAGACAGCGAATAGAAGCTAAAACTGGGTCCGAACTTGGGGAACAATGTCAAACATGTGCACGTAGGATTTAATTACTTTTAACTTACTCAACAAAGTCAGAGAAAGTAGTACTTAAATTACTCCATTAAGCCTACGATGTGCCTGCTGCGTTTATTGCTCTTCAAGCAGCGCCAAGAATAGTTAAAGAGTTCCATGAATTGCTTCTAAATTAAGCAACAGTAGTGCTCGCAAGCTGACACGAAACTTGAAACAATGGCTGGTAATATGACCGAAGCGGGCGTAAGAACCAATTTAACAAGAGAACTGAGGGCCCGAAATTATATTCACTTCCGCATCTCGCACCTTCATTATCAACGTAACCCGGGCAACTTAATTGACAGCCTGACGCTGCGCTGACGAACTCGGCTCGACTGTGTTTACGCTCACGTAATTAATCGTAACTGCTACAGTAGTAGCTCCTTTCACCTTTGCGCGGATACGCTACGCGTAAACATGTGCGTTTGGCGAAATTTAATTATGATGTGCCGTGGTAATTGCGCATTTAATATTTCATTAATAAGTGTTGTGTTGAGCTAAGTTTCCTGTAGGAAGGCGTACGCGCACAATGCGTCTTAATTTTTTAATGTACTTAGCGTGCAACTGGTGTTTTTCATGTTTTAATTAATTTTACTATATTTTTGAAAAGCTGTTTTTTTTTTTATTTACAATAACGTTAAATCTAAGCTAAAACTAAATAAACTAAAACTTAAAACTAAACTAAATCTAAATAAGGTCCCCGTGGCATGGTGCCCAAAAGACTGGAAGCGTTACCTCTCCGAATAGCGATGCTGATTCTTTGAGAGAGAAAAAAATTGGAAATCAAAACGTCTCTTAACTTGATATTTAAATAAAACAAATTAAAACATTTTCTAATTGAAACGGATCTCTACACCTCATGCCTAATTTCGTTCTAACGGAACCCTGAAAGAATAAATTACGTTCCCTCCATTGAAATTAGAAAAAATAATTTCAGCTGACGACTAACACAGGTGAAGGTATTTTTGTTTAATAAACGTTGGAACGGAAAGGTCACCCTCAGCGGACAAAAGACAAACCTTTTTGCCCTTTTTTCTTGTCTTAAGATAAAAAGAGAAAGTGGATTAAATGCATAGATAGCCGTCACCCATAAAGAGATTCTACTTGGAGATAATCCAGAGGGGAAGAATGAGGAGCTCTCCGTGTTTGCTATCTGGAAAAAAGGTTTTGCTCCAATGTATTTTTATGCAGGTGGCTATTAAGATAAATTTCATTGTATAGATACATGAAATTTTCTTTTGTCGCCTTTTCACGTTTTGTATTTAGATGTTAGGGTTGTTGTTTGAAAGGTTTATTCATTGAAATTAATAAAATAATAGTTTGGATTAGCAAGGAATGTGGCAGCTTATAGGTACGTGCAAAATAGATACTACCTTTACCGGGGATTTTCATAAACATGATTTGTTAATGGTTCAACTGCTTCGATTGTTTCCAATTCAATGCACAACTCCTGTTTGCTACAAAATTAGTGATCACCAATTTAAAATTTGTGATAGCTCACTTTTGTGCGTATGTACCTAATCCGTAGGACTTCTTAACTGGTCCACAACTTCATATGGTCAGCGTATAATTTCTAGATTGTTAGCCTTCCTGATACGACCACATTCTTATATCGTCAATTTACTACCTTCTCCACATTCTTACAATGGCCCATAGCGGTAACACGTCCACATTTTTTATAGGAATGTTGACGAATCAGGACATAATTATGGCAATGTAGACAAGTTAGGAAGGTGACGAAATAGAACTGTGGACGAGGTCGCCTTGACCCGTTTTATTTCACAATAGAAAACTAATACGGTGCACCACGAAGTGCGGTAGACGGCACGGACAATTTTAAGTTTCAGCAGAATATTATTTTCGAATTTCCATTGTTCGTAAATTTGTCGTCTTCGTTATTTTTGCGGAGCAAGCATTAAATTCCGTATTCCCTCTAGAAATTCCAATGCAATTATTTGTCTTTGAAATGCAGTTCGCCGTAGAACTTGCGATGCACTTCTTTGTTTGCTCTCGTACGGGTGCGGCGATATGTAAAAATTGAATCGTTCTTTTGTTTTATTACGATTGATTCATTCCTCGTTTATTAACCTACTAAGTAGCTTGTTGATTAATTCTGTTTGTTTTATTTGATACGTTGCATATAAGTTATGTTTAGTTCTTGTTTGACGTTTACGATCGTACGGGTCTTAACGGGATAAGGGAAATGTTTTCTTACTTTCGGTCCCAATTCCAACATGTTCAAAGGCAATAAATGCTTATTTTATATGTATCGCACTGTTATAGCTGAAAATGGGGATAATAGAATGGACTGTAAAGACACTGTTTTAGAGATATGAAATAATGTAATAACAACTTAAATCTTTCGTTTTGATACAATACCAGAAGACAACTACAAGACAACGAACAGAACAAACAGAAAAAGAATAATATCAAAATCATACACTCTAAGTAAGGAGTTCGCAAAACGCACTGACTATCATAATGTTTATTTTCGTCAGCATCACCATCAGCCCCCACTCGCCTAATGTTTTGTCACATACAATACAAATAACAACGTTATTAATTATAAATTGTTGTTATAAAACAAGTTTCGGCCAACTGTAATTTCCATGGCAAAAAACACCAAATGCTATCTGTCCCAGAAAACTCCCAGTATTTCGCTTAGGTGCTGAAATCAGTCGATCAAAAAAAACCTATCAAACACTTCCCAAATCCACCCTTTTCCTGGTAATGTTTTATGAAGACGCAATATGGCGGCGATAATGTTTTCGGACTGTAATTTTTGATGTGGAAACATCTTTACGCATGGTGTGGCAAGCATGCAGACTCGAATGGCTTCGAATGTGATCGTTTATGGTGTTTTGTTGGGTAGGTAGGTGTTCAAGTGTTGCTCGATACCTTTAAGAGCATTTTTAAACGGTGATCAGAAAAGCGAAGTGCGTAGAACTCTACGTCTATATTTTGAGTAAGCACCGAGTGACATTAAACTTGTTCATGTGTTTCTTAAGCCATCTTAACTTTATTTTCTTCTAGAAGTTATTAAATTAAGATTTCGATACTGTTGTTTTAGTCTTTAATTTTTTACCATGGTATAGGTACACGGTGTGGTTACTGTACTTTACATCTATCATAATGAATTGTATTTCCGCTCACTAGCTTCATTGGCATAATTTAATTTTTTACACAAGTGGTTGTAAGTTTGACGCGTCTATCTACGCCTGTAGCACGGACCAACCACCCTCTGGACGCCAAATGTCTGGACGAACGTATCCGAAACGCATATGGTCATTTGTACCTATAAATCTCTTTAGCCAGGAATCGCGGCTCACTTTCAACGAGATTACAAGCGACATGACAAGCTATGAACCAATCACGACGCATTTCCCCGGCCCGCTCACCGCGGCTTTTTTCGTAATGACTTTCCAAGTAAATTATAGAAGATGCGGTGTCCAGAGAGTGGTTGGGCCGTGGCCTGTAGGGACGGATAGATCAAATTTGGACGCTGTTTTAGTTAATCGAAAGCTAGTTTAATCGAGTTGGCTCTGAACTTTGAACTATAACTTCACTACAAGTTGAACGAAACTAAATTGATATCAAATAAAAAAAGTCCATCATGCCGCAGCTCGTCATGCAACCGTATTTCAGCAACTGGTCGGTGTCACCTAACATTTCGTGGTCCATTTTCGCCGCAGCGGCAAATCATAACGGCCCCGTCTTCGCTCCATTATCTAACCAACTAAGTGGATAGGAGCACCTTAAGTCGTGGGATGGTCCAGTTAAGTACCGGAAGCGTTTATAACAAGTCAAATAAATATCCTGGGACAATTTGACACCAATTGACCTAATCCCAAAATACTGGCCAGAAGCTCCCTGGCTGGAGCCAGAAGGTTCTCGAATGGCGTTCACGGACCGAGAGACGAGCTGTAAGTAGGCCTCCAACAAGATGGAGCGACGACTTGGTGAGGATCGCGGGATCGCGGTGGATGCGGAAAGCATAAGACCGGTCTGAGTGGAGAGCCTTGGGAGAGGCCTATGTCCATCAGTGGACGTCTTTCGGCTGTCATGATGATGATGATGATGAAAAATGAAGGAGATTTGCAAAACATTTTTTCAGAAATATTTTTGTTTTGTGAATGTTTTGTGTAAGTAGGTATAAGTTTTCCACGATTTTTAACGTCGTAGATAGATACTGTAACATTCGTATACCTCGACACTATTAATAAAACAATTAAGTCTTCTGTACGGTTGATCCCTTTGCTAATATTTAGTCGTTTCTGGACTTCGAACTTCGCTCTCTAGATGTATTCCTAGGTCTATTTCCCTTAAATTTTTCCCGCTACCAGCAGCAGACTATTTAAAAAACAATAACATGTTAACTAGCTTAGAAAAGTTGAAAAACCCCTGATATTGTAATTTCAAAGTTCAGTATATTATCAAGAACCGCTAAACCGATTTTAATGAAACTTAGGTAAAAACCATATCAATTAAACCAGCTTTTGATAAAAAAAACCGCACCAAAATCGGCCCATCCGTTTGGGAGCTATGATGCTACAGACAGATACACGCATAGACAGGTCTAGTTGACCCACTTGCTCGTTTGCCTTCCTTGTCGTATAAAAAAAAACTTCGTCGGCATCTTAAAAGTCCGTGCACTCCAGCAGTTTGAGACACTCGGCCCGCCTCTTATAACTTTCGCCAGAGCATTAGGGTAACGTTAAAAATTCAAGAAAAAGCGGAATCGCAACTGAGGCCCTGGGGTACACTTAGCGGGGAGCCAAAGTGATGTAATGAAAATTCTTAATGACACACAGGGAACAACGGCGAAGAGGTTTTAGCTAGTTTGCTTGTAAACACGACGGTTTTCCGCCATAAATATTGACATAAGCATGACATTAAGAAGCGACTAATATACATGGAGAATGCGCCGCCTTTGAGAAACGGAGTCATCGAAACTTGTTGGGGGGAGGTAAATACTCAATGTATTATCTAGATACATAAAAAGCAGAGATAAAAGTAAAGATATACTTACCTATAAAAGAGTACCGATACTGACTTACAGTCTATATACCTTGAGTGTCATAAAGCACACTAAGAAGGGATAATTTGGGATTATTTTTTATTCTTCCGCAGGCTAGACTATTGATAAGAATTACAAAAAAAGATACGTCATATGCTCAGAAAACAATCGAAAAACATTTTCCGACCATGTTGACAACATTTACAAGTTTGGATCTTGGTCAGAGCGACTGACGCCAAAGAGGCTACAAATGTAGCCTTCATTTTCGGCGTGCTGAGAAAATATTATACCTCTTTTTATTATTATGTAATATAATTGATTTTTAAGCACGATTTTAAGAAACGATAAGTGCAAGGGTACTTTTCTAGTGTCTTGTAGTAGTGATCTTCGAGATAAAAGACAAGCTATGTTTTAATCCAGATTAAGGTAAATGTCCCTGTACCATGTTATAAAGGTGACAAGCAGGGTGTCAATTATTAGTCTAATGTGTCGATCATTGGGACGTATAACGTATTATAAGCTATCTCCGTTCCTTTGAACCAAATCCATCCGGACGTTTCAGAATAAACAAGTTGCACACTTGTTTACTCACTAACTCTAGCGTTTATTATATTATTAGTAAGATAGGATTTATTTTAGGGATGAGTACCACAAAGTTGACTTTTATTTTCGTTATAATGAGCTAGGTACCGCACCGACATAAATATAAACTTACAAGGTCATTTAAACTGGGAGTTTCAGAAATGCCTAAAACCTAACCATCGATCAAGGCCAAAGTTCATTTCAAATTACACTATCGTTCTCATCAACTACATGATTCGAATCTTATCCTTCAAGCCCCACATACATTCGACATTTACCTGTGCCTCTAATCACGCAAACGCGTAAGCATGAAATTACAAGCGAAACAAACCGTAGGAACTGCCTAATATGTCAGACAAAGCTTAATCAAGGCTCCATCCCGTAATGGAATAGCATTGTAAACGCATGTACTGTCATTTTCAAGCAACACTCGTACGAGACAAAGACGTAGTGTAGTTATCGTGTTCAGACCTAATGTGATATGAATTTAAAATTACGGATAACATTCAAAGAAATTAGTATTTTAGCGTTATTTTTTCATCATTCAGCCAGAGACATAGGCCTTCCTCAAGGATCTCCACGACGGTCGGTTTTGTGCTACCCACAGTCAATGGCTTCCCGCGATCTTTACCAGATCGTCCGTCCATCTTGCGGGAGGCTACCAACATTTCGCCTTCAGGTACGCGGTCGCCACTATAGAACCTTACTGCCCCAACGGCCATCAGTTCTACGAGAATACTTTTCTTTACGTGTCAGCGGCTAAAAGTACTTTTCACCTGGTACTTGTCTACTGTAATTTTGATAAAATTCAGATGCGTCAAAAAAATTAGTCATTCCTTTAACTTATAAGAGTTATAAGAGAATTTAGAAAATTGTAAGCTAGTTACAAAACATACTGATACTTTTCCCTAAAAACTTATATTCAATTAAGTAATAAGTACAGTTAATTATAGAGTTACCTATAACACCGTCTTAATCCAATATTCATTCTCATTCTATACACGTGACATTTCCCACCAAGGACATCGGAAGTTAAAATTAAAATCACAGGTCGAACAAAATGGAATATCTTTTTGGACTTGTCACTAACCCTAATGTCCTAACTTGTCTTCGGCTCTAAGTTTTGTTAAGCGCCATAGCAACAGCTAAGTTTCCAACTTGAAAACGTTTACTTAACAAATCCTTTACCAGATTAGAACATAGACGCCAATTTAGCAAGATGGATTGTCCTCACAGGCTCTGTTTAGGAAATATGAAGATTGATGTTCGGAGGCGCCTTATCGTGACCCGCCGTGATGTTCTTTTAATAATGCCATCTAATGAAACGTCAGAATTTATGCGTGATTTAGTTGAAGTAGTTAGAAAGTGTCAGTGTCGAGAATTTAGTGTTACTTTGGATTGGAATATAATTAAAATTGGCAATGTTAGTCGCTGCTCGACGCAACTAATGACGTAAACTAACGAACTTTAAATCGATTAACTTTTTTTAAAACATTTTAAGTAATAAAAAGCAATATTTTTCAAGGTCAAGTTAAAGTCTGTATAAATTGTGGTTAGAAGTAAACATAATTATTAATATTAATGATTTAAAAAATAGCTGTTCTATTGAACAGATTTTAAAGGAACACGACGTTGCATTAACATTGGCAGTCCTCTTAGTTTTATCGTCCTTGTTGCCAATCAAAATTATTGTCATCTTCCGTTCATAATAAATCTTCAGTGTAATTAAAAGTAACTAAACCTAAACTTGAAATAGTGAAGAAAATCATTTGATTCTCATGTCTCTATTATTACCGTACGGTATCGTTCTGAGGATTAATGTTTTAACAACCGCCAGATAATCTACTTACAATCTAAATAGGTACCTACGTAATAATAAGTATTCTACATAGTACCTATGTGAAAATTCATCTCACGCCGGAATTTCCAAATTTAAAAGAGTCATGCTTATTTGACTTATTCTCAAATCTTACGGTGCCAGTCATTTATTTTCTAACCTATTTACCGACTTAAAGTCGCGAAGTGGTTTAAACAAACTGTCAAAGTTTTTCTAGTTCAAATTTGTACTATTTTTTCTCCAAAACCAGAGCAACATACATTTTTACCACTCATAATTGTTCCAAAGCATCGTTCAAAGCGACAATTATGAGTGTAAACAGCAACTGTTATTCCAACTCGGATCTCAAATTGGCAAGCAAGCCAGGAAGAATTCGGGCAAATTATCAATTTGACTCCGTTGTTTCAGGGAGCCGAGGACGAATAAACAAGCCCAGTGAAAATGTAATCTCAAGGATTTTGGGAAGTGTCTAAAGTGTTTATTTTGTAAACTGTTTGCGGGGTGAGATGGAGTGGTTCCCGAGCCCTGCGAGAGCCCTGTCCCTGTGGACGCTGCTTATCGGCAGCTTCAACATTGCAGGTCAGTACAGAACACAATAGCGTTGCTATAATAGTGACGTAAAACGAATCACTCACGTATATAAGTCAAGTTTATCCCGACATGTTTCGGACTAATTCGTATTACTTCCTCCGGGAGCGCACGACCCAACGGTAGCAGGGGCCCGAGTACAAACATTCGAAACCTGCGTAACGTAATCGAGTAGTAAACGTTATCGAAAAACTTGTATAACGTTTGGAACAGCGCCCGCCCGTGAGCGTATTTGGAACTAAATTTTAGTATGAGGTTTCTCAATTTCGATACGATAACGCAACGTTACGCAGGATTCGTAAACTTCGTGCTCGGTCTACAGTAGCGGCAGTGTGCGTCTCGCTACCGCTGGGCCGTGCAATCCCAAAGGAAGAACTATACGTATTAATCTGAAACATGTCAGGCTGAACTCGACTTACAAGTCGAGTTCAGTCCGACATGCCTACATACACACACACCTACACGATACACATACACGGTATACATACCTACGTGAGTGATACGTTTATTTCACTAGGATTGAGCCTCACGTGACGGTAGTTGTATGTTAAAAGTGGAACTGCTTATTTCCTTAAAAGTTAAGGTCACACAGATGCACCAGCTGACTACTGAGTCCAATTACCAATTACACATAAACAGGCCCCTGTTCCACCATCTTTACAATTGTCAGTTTTATATGACAATTCGAAATACATTTCTTTGACAATATGAAGTGCGCTAAAACAAAAGCTCTTCAAGTCAGCAGTTGACACCGAACTGTCATTGAAAACTGACAATTGTAAAGTTGGTGAAATAGGGGCCAGGAAGTAGATTAGGTTAGGTACTACCGTGCCCGAGTTGAAGATTAACAAAATATCCAATTATTGACCACTCATTCTGACAGTTCACTTGAAACAACTACAAGTTACGGTTGTTTGGTTAGAGCGGGAAACCATAAATTTTGTGCAGGTATTTTGTCGTCAAGAGTGTATAATTTTAGTGAGGCAATGCCTGGATTTAACAGCTCCAACTTTGTGTTGGTGTTTCAACAGGTAATGTTGAACAAGAAGCGTTTTGTTTTTAAAACCTGACGTCGCACGAGGAAAGGGGTCGGGAGCTGCAACGCTTAATGAGGTTCTCAGAGGGTCGAGCACGACTTTTCGAATTCTGCGTAACGTTACGGTTATCGTATCGAGATCGAGAAACCTCGTACTAAATTTTAGTTCCAAACACGCTCACGGGCGGGCGCTGTTCCAAACGTCATACAAACTCGACAACGTTTACTATTCGATTTTACGTGACGCAGGTTTCGAAAAGTCGTGCTCGACCCTCAGCCCTTTCTTTCGGCACGCGAGGTACATACACTCTTTTCTTCTATCCCAATATTTCGTGATTTTTCCTCTATTACGTAGAAACACAAAAGGTTGAAACTCCCAACATGCGGCAAATCTATTTAAGTACTGGCTCATAATTGGGGAGTTCTTAATCCAAATAATGGTTGAACAAAACCCCTTTCAAACGAATTGTCTATGAGTAGCGGCCAACAACTTAACTACTTTATTTGTACTAATATTTAGGTGACCTCCAGATCTAGCGCAGATACCGCGGCATTGTAATCTTTATTGCGATAGGCGGAAGGTATCTTTACGCTTGAGTAATTTTTGTAATTGGCTAGCTAAAGGCCTGGTTTACTTTCAGCGGGAAAGTCTGAAAACATTTTGGTATGAGCCCTACGTAATTGTTGACTGAATAGTTAAGTGCGTTTATTTATTATTTAGGTAGTATTTACTAAAGGTACAGTTCGTAAACTGTGTAACTTAAGTCTGTTTTTAAACAGGATTAACTTCTGTCCCGGTTCTTGGTTTAAAGATAAATTAATAGCTGAAAGTGATTTGGTATGATTTGGAATTTACAAATAACAGTAGGTACAGTACAATATAAATATTCTTTATTGAAAACCACAAAATAGTAAAAGGAGATTACAACAAAACAGGTATGGCAGTCTTATCGCTTAAAAGCGATCTCTTACAAACAACTAATATATAGAAACCAAGATGAAGAGGCTAATTTAGGTGGCAGAAATTAACAGAAAGGAGAAACGTAAAATTAGTAACTACAAAAATAAACATAATACATATACAATACATACACTACTTATACAAAACATCAGTGAAAATGGCAAAAGGCCACAGGTGAAAAGGATTTCAAATGAATATAACAGAAACAAATAAGAACAGAAAAACAAAGTTGCTAAGTAAATAACGTCATCCATAAAAAAACTGTCTAAATTAAAAGACAACCATAAAAATGCGTAGGTACCTACAAAGATATTGCATATCGTTTTGCCTGTGTGTTTTCCCCTTAGATATGCTCGAGGTGTTTGTGTTTAATAAATGATCCTACCCTCCGTTTAATGGCAGGAAATATTTGAGCCGAATCTAATCTCGCACGCAAGAGAAATGCTACCGAATTAAACAAATGCTACCTCCATCTTGATAGAGTAGGCTACTGTTTAAAAGTAACGGCAGGGTGAACAAGGTAGGTACAGATCCTCTAGTGTAATCAACGACCAAAATAAACGTCTCGCACGCGCGTGCGTTGAAGTGTCAAATTTAATTGAACGAGAATTCTATGTTTGTTGTCGATACGTGTCAGTGGCGCTGCTAATTGGCCCATAGTAATTGAGACGTTAACACCAACGCGATCGAGACGTTTTCTTATGTCAAAAATTACATTCGAAGCTCAGAGGGTCGAGTACGACTTCACGAATGCTGCGTAGCGATACGGTTATCGTATCGAGATCAAGAAACCTCGTACTAAATTTTAATTCCAAATACGCTCACGGGCGAGCGCTGTTCCAAACGTCATACAAAATCGACAACTAGATTTTACGTGACGCAGGTTTCGAAAAGTCGTGCTCGACCCTCTGGCCGTCTTAGATTCGTAATAAAAACATTATCTATACGTAGAGTTTAATTCTATTTCATGTGAAGAGAGGTAGTTCGAATGAACTTCGTCGCATTTACTGTAAATGAGCTGCCTTAGCTAGCTTGAAAGCGTAATTTCAGTAGAGGAAGTTCCTAAGCTTTTTCATTACATTTTCATGTTTTCAATTTGTTCAACAAATCTCACATTTTAAGAAATTTCCATCTTAATCTTAAACCTCAATTGTCAAAATAATGTAATTTTTTATGGCTACAAATTCTGAACCCGTGTCGATTGATTGACGGACCGGGAGACGAGCTGTCGGTAGGCCTCCAACAAGGAGGAGCGACGACCTAGTAAAGATTGCGGGACCGCGGTGGATGCGGAAAGCACAAGACCGGTCTGAGTGGAGAGCCTTGGGGGAGGCCTATGACCAGCAGTGGACGTCTTTCGGCTGACATGATGATGATGACCTATTGATTTCGACGTAGGTACGTACAAACTATTATTAATGTGTTCAACATTATGTCATCGATCCATCACTACGACATGGCACACGTGACCCTATGAACTTTACGTAATTAAGCCACTCCCTCGCAATAAGTTGATTAGTTTATTGCTATAATTATGACTTACCTACCTACAGGGGGCTTTTTATAGAAAAAAACTGCTAGGAATGTGGTGTATGCAGTTTATTTACAGGGGTATCCCTTTCTCTGATTTTCTCGCTGTTTCCAATCAAGACGGCTTTCATATCATAAATTTAATATCATTTTGTGCTCTATGTTTAATAAACCGCATTGTTTTTTTTTTTATTTGGAACCAGCCGGTGTAATTACGGGCACAAGAGGCATTTCATTTTAGCTCTCTGGGTTGACAATGCATCTGCAAACCCTCCGGGGTTGCGGGTGTCTACAGGCAGTGCTAATCACTTACGATCAGGTGACCCACTTGCTAGTTTGCCTTCCTCGTTGTATAAAAAAAAAGCCAGTTTTTTGCGGCAAGACAATTTTAAAACGCTGTGATTAAAGTACCTACGCTCATTATACGTAAATACACACTATTATGTATAAAATTCAGTTTTCGGTATGTACGTAGGCGAACTGAAATCATGGCAATTCCTGATAATAGTCGTTGTCCAAACATGCTTCATTGCGATAACCTATCCTGTTGTAAATAGATACGAAATATTTTAACATGTTTTTATAAAATTTTGACGTAATTATCATCAACAATGCTTACGATTATTATAGCAGGGATTACGTAATAATATTAAGGAAGGTTTAACAAACCTCCAAATGACAAAATAAGCGAAATTGATCTCCCTTTTTATTCTTTTCGCCTATTACTATCAAAATGAAATGAGTAGGTATTGTCTTAGCTACACTTTCATTAAAATTTATTTTAATTATATAAATTTATTTAATTGCGATGCATCGGAATTAAAAATAAACGGTCTTACGTGCCCGAAAAAAGTAGATCAGTTTCAAAATATTATTTTTACTCCACCAGTCAAATAAGTTCTGCTTACTAAAATAACACTACCAGTTTCAATTATTTCCGAACATCCACATAATTACTACACACCTTCGGCACAAATAAAAACGTAGGCGTGCTTACTACGACACCGAAATAAAATAACATCATCTTAGTTGCTAATATTGCCACTAAGCAGCAGTCCTTACACTGTTGCATTTTAGCTTGGAGAACAAGACAACTGGGCAAATTACTGGCTTGGTCACACGTTTTTTCAAGTTTATAAAGCATTTTTATACTGGATTACAGACAAAACTCTTTGCATATTAATATTGTGATCGTAAAGTTAATTATGTTATGGTTAAATACAGCAATTTAATTCCGTATTCAACATAAGTAGCGAATGACGCTCAATAGCTTAATAGCCGTCATTAAATACTAAATCTATTAAAAATTTAACTTTAGAACTAGTCATTTAAATAATCGACAGGTATTCACATTCTGATGTTAGGAAATATTTAATCAGACTATTGTTTTCATGTCAAATATTCTAAGACGTAACCCGATGCTTTGTTTCTTAAACTAGGAATTTAACCGTCATCTTTCGATACGTTTTAAACTGAATTAAAGACAAAATGTAACTGTTGATAATATAACAGATAGTGTCACTGAAACAACACCTCCCTATATTTAAGTGTGGTTGCATAACGAAAAAAAAAAACATCCTGCTTACATCTGATAGGTACAACTGGGCCGCTCTGAAGTAATACGTGTGATGTGCTCGTACTAACACGGGCAAATTTGACTATAAGTATAATCAGCCACATTCGGGCATGTCACCAAAGCTAAATAATTAATAAGTAGAGATAAACTACGTTAACATGGCCCGTCAATCCAAATTAAGTAAGTACTATTTCAATATGTTTAGCGAGACGACTCTGACGACTAGTCCAACAACTCATCGTTCTGTTCTGGGCTGTCAGCATCCAGTTCTTCCCTGCCACTTTTCCGATTTCTACCTCCCAGCGCACCTGAGGTCTTCCAACCGGTCTCTTATGTTCCCTCGGTCTTCATTCCAGTAAATCCCTGGACGAGTCTGATTTTTGGGCAATATGACCAACCCATTACCATTTCAGTTTGGCTGTACGCTTTAGAATATCTGAAACTTTGCTGTGCTTCCTCAACCACTATTTATTTATTTATTGAAAATTACATTTACATGGCATTATATAGGTTGCACCAATGCACCATGAAAGACAAAGAAATTACATAAACTACACTTGTCTTATTCTAATCAACATAAATACTCGTAATTATTCACATTGGATCATTCTCACATCCTCTCATACACAGATCATAGTGGTACCTACAGTACAGATTATTAGTTCTCCGATCTCGTTACTCGTTATTGTGGTCGCACAACTAATCCGAGTATTTATTTTTGTTTGTCGGCTGTCTCAGCAGGCACACATGAGTTGGGAGTCTTGGTGGCACTTTATAAATACTTTCACAAATGCATTGCAGCGTTTTGAAGAGGCAGACCATGTTATCGTAGTTCATCTCTACATAAAAGCAGCCGGCGCAGTCAAATTATCAATAACAATCCGACCACTACTCCCTTAACACCCAGCTGTGAATTAATCAAATTTCTCCACATTACGAGACCCGGGCCTCGATAGCCCCAGCACATAATTGCGTGTCACGAGCCAAAGGAAACGGAGGCGAGTCGGATGTCTGGAAAAAACAGATCTTATCCCAGTGTTATCTGATACGGCTGAAGCCTACACGAAAAAGGTTTTGTTACGCAATACGGGGCGTTCGTTGCCTGAATATTTAGGGTAGGATTCGGATTATTGAAGAGCTGTTTTCGTAATTCGATTCTGATAAGATAGCGGAGGTAATTAAAATTTTAAGGGTTTTGTGAGGTTTTACAATACAAGAACTTTTTATTGAACACCGCATAACAGACAAAACAGAAAAAAAATTACAAAGAAAATGGTGGCCTTATTGCTACAGAGCGATCTCTACCGGGCAACCTTATTGGAATAAAGGTTAGAACGGTTTACTAGAATTTTGTTGGTTGTTCGGGGGAATAGTTATGAATTATACAGGATGCGTTTTAATGAACCGTCAATAATTCGATCTAGGGTTGAGTAAGTGAACAGCCCTGTCAAGTTTTTATTAAAAAAAAAAACATTCTCCCATACATTAATTGTCTCTGCTGGTTGACAATTATTTATGGGACATTTTTATTTTTATTTATTTGAAAAAATAGTTCAGTTCTTCGCAGTCATGATTACGAATATTTTAGATCTTAAATGTTAGCATGTGAGTGGAAACGGCTACGAACCCTATCCTGGGTGTACCCGACACACTCTGTCTGATCATTTCTTTGTCTACAATAGATGTTAGATTCGTACCAATTTTGTATCATAGACGTTATACCATAGCTATAGGTAACGTTTCTCTTCGTAGTTATGTAAAAGGATCCATGGTTAATTCCAAAAAGGTTTCATCTGATTCTTAACTAAGCCACGAGCAGCTGGAAGGTAATCCTTGTAAACAATAAATCTTCTACGAACACCTTCCTTCATTATTGGAATTATTTATCGATACTGCTGATCATGGATTGCTAGTTCATCTGATTAAAACGTAGATAGGTATCTATTTGACATTTGTGTTAGTAGTATTCAGTAAAAAGGTTGATAAGGACTATTATTAAAGCAACTTTTTGTACTTTGATTTTCTCGGTCATCTCGTTAGAAGTTCGTTCGTTCGAGTTGGTAACTTGGCTTAAAATTTGTAGGACTCGTTGAAATTGATTTCATTAGGCAACCCAAATAGTTTCGACTAAATTAAGTTCATTATGTTACGTTTGGTAAACACAAAATCGAAACATTTATTAAACAAACTGCAGATGAAGTAAGCCCCTTAAGTTTACAAATTAAATATTTAGTTAGGTATCAAGTTTTCGGTGCGTAATTGAAATTAAATTCATAAAAAGTGATTGAAAACAGCATAGGTATAGTGAAAAAAGTTGTGCCACAAAAGTGGCAACAAAAGCGGAGTACAAAAGGGCCCGTCTATACGCTATAATATAATATAGTATACGTACGTAGGTAGGTTTTGTTATGAAACCACAGTGAGACTCAATCATGGTGAAATAAACGGATCACTCATGTGTCATCATCGTCATCATCACCATCATTATGTCAGTCGAAAGACGTCTACACTGGACATGGCCTCCCCGAAAGCTCTTCACTCAGACCGGTCTTGTGCTTTCCGCATCCACCACGATACAGCGATGCCGCGATCTTTACAAGGTCGTCACTCCATCTTGTTGTTGACACCAATTGACCTAGTCCCAAACTAGGCAAAGCTTGTACCTACTATGGGTACTAGACAACTGATAAACATATGTATATAGATAAATACATACTTATCAAACATCCAAGACCCGAGAACAAACATTCGTATTCATCATACAAACATCTGCCCCGACCGGAGTTTGAACCCGGGACATCAAGCTTCATAGTCAGGGTCTCTAACCACTTATTAGGCTATTCGGTCGTCATTATTTTGTTATATTGTATTATAATAAGTCTATGAATGTTGTCACTTGTCAAATACAAAACCAACAGCGGCATGTATCAAAGAAAATCCAAAATATGAACCTGAAAAACTAATATACAAGCTGTACATAGCAAGTGCGGCGCAAATAAAGGTAACCGGTTGTTATTAAATTACGTGAGGCGTAAACAAAATCAATAAATCACGTAGAAGGTTTGTACCGTAAACGCGAGAGGCAATCTCCGCAGGTAGGCATTTAATTAACAGGCATAAGGCTCATATTTGCGTGGCTTTATTATACTGTGTATTTACGAGTTTTGCGGTTGCCAACTATGAGACAGCTCTGTTTTATTTCGGCGGGTCGAAATGTCTGGTGTGAATAAGGAACTTAAAATAAAGGCATAAAGTTGAACAAATAATTCGCTTCAATAGAATGGCAGATTGGGTGTAAGTTTTCAAACACCGAATCCGTCTGTGGCTAAATTCAATCACCAATATGTTACTTTCTAAGGGCCTCCTCACATCTAGCGTTTTTTGAACGTCAACGTCTCATTAGGTCAGACATAACGAAAACTCTTCAAACCTATAGGTAAGGTAATCGCGGTGAATATCCCGTTTTCGTTATGTCTAATGCAATTAACCGCGAATCATTTAAAACTGTCTCATTACGTCTCTTTAGCGCCCGCGCAGCGTCGAACGTGGCGAACAGAGGCCCGAGTACGAACGACGACGAAACCTGCGTCACGTAAAATCGAATGGTAAACGTTATCGAGTTTGTATGACGTTTGGAACAGCGCCCACCCTTGAGCGTATTTGGATCTAAAATTTTGTATGAGGTTTCTCGATCTCGATACGATAACCGTAACGTTACGCAGGATTCGAAAACTCGTGCTCTGCCCTCTGCGCGAGTCGCCGTGAGGGCGTTAATGAAACGCTGACGTTCGAAAAACGCTATATGTGAGGAGGCCCTCACCTGTAGGCCGAGCACGACTTTTCGAATCTTGCGTAACGTAACGTTATCGTATCGAAATCGAGAAACCCCATACTAAATTTTACTTCCAAATACGCTCACGGGGGCGGGCGCTGTTCCAAACGTCATACGAATATCTCGATAACGTTACTACTCGATTACGTTACGCAGGATTCGAAAACTCTAGTCTTGCTCGACCCTCTGGACCCGTTATCGTTTTCATAGAAACATCATTATAATCCTTCTAGTAACATCAATAATACACAGCCCGCGTCTTACTGAAGAAACCATCATGTCTGGATAAGTACCCTTCTAACGTGCACTAGGGATCTGGACCAAACCAAACTTTAGCAGACTTTGGTTAAGGTTTTTATAAAATAAAAGCAACTAAGCACCTTCTTGCTATCTAATACCGTATTCGCTACGTAACACAGCTGGAACTTTTCCTGACCGGAAAAACTATCCACGTAAAGTTATGTGGTCCGATACGATGTTGGTACACAAGCATTGTACAGTTAAAACTTATTTCATTCCTCGTAGATAGTTCTAGAACTATGGAATTAGCCGTGTCTCCAATCTCTTTTATATGCTAAAAACTCACACGTATTAGAACGAGGATTTAGTTCAATTAAAAACAGTATCTAAAGTTACCTCTTTTGTACAAAATATCACTTTTTATAATACTGTCAATGAACATGGATATAAATCTCTTAAAGGAACTTCGTAAAGTTTCTGCTAAAGCATCTGCTCAAAAATGTTACTGGGTAGGTACTGAATTAATTTTAATGATGGATGAAGTCCAATATCCATTAAACAGCTCAGGGAAATTGGACACTATGTATTGATTTAAACTTTCGCGATTTTCGCACATTATCATGATACTCGGGACTTAATCGCGTAAAAAACGTATATTTAAATTTAAGTTTAAATACCTCGACGTTTCCGACGCGACGTTGCGTCCATGGTCTCGAAGGGACTGAAGAGGCGGGTATCAACATCTAGCTGCACGGGTTCCTCGAACTACCCGCACTTGCAACCCTAGTGAAAAAACTAGTAATAAAGATGTGTATATGTTTTTTACGCGATTAAGCCCCGAGTATCATTATAATGTGTAAAATGGACACTGCCTCAATAGTTGCCACCTAATTCATAGCAATAAACGTACCTAGTCAGGGTGTCAGACATGAGGACATTTACCTTACTGAGGAAAATAGGCTTCTTGGTTGCCAAGGACTTGAAACAAGCCCAATACAACTAAGTCACAATCTATGACAGAGGGAGAACCAATGAACTATGGGATGAGACGAAATTATGTCAGAAATCACAACTCAGTTTGCTCACACTCATTTGTTAATTCTGCTAATTTTAACTGATACCTGCTTCAGAAAAAGCCATTCTGCGAATAAAGCACAACACAATCATTCAAAAGCAAGGCAATTACTTCGCTATATTGAAAAATTGCTATTTAACTTCGCCAACCCTATTTATGTGTGCTTAGCTCAGATTGTATGTTATAGCACACACGCACGGATCGAACGCTGAGTATTTGCTACTTATGAACAGAAGCCGCTACTTAAAACTGGCATTAGATAGGTAGTAAAAAGATTCGTAAATTACGCTATTGCTGGTTTAGTAGGGTAAGTTAGAGTAGTAGTAGGTAGTGACCTGGCTTGCTTTTGGCTTTAATTGCAAGAGAATGTAGGAATCATGCAAATAACTTACCCATAAGGTTCTTTTTCATGTTATTTGATACTTGCAATCATTTAATGAGACACTTTAGCTTTTAATAAAAGAAATTTAAAAGGAAATTAATAATTCAATTATTTACCCCTATAATATAATTTGTCTCTATGTATTACATGTCATTTCATTATAAACAGTGTCACCATACAACAATAAAATCAAAAAGTCAAAATCAGTAAAATAACCCGCCCGCCTCATTCCTGTCGCAAATGCGCCCAGCACGCATTATTAACTTCGACTTGAAATGAAATTGCATTCTTTATCTAAAAATCGGTGAGAAATCCATAATGCAGTTCGCTGGCTTGGGTCACGGTGCAGTTACAAAATATCCGTTGAATATTTACGGAGCGGCAGCGTGGCTTGTTTTCATTAGCGTGATAGCTTCAACCCATTTTTGCAGTAAGTGTTTAATGTAAGTACTGCTTAGTTTCGAGCTGCTAAGTGAAATGAATGAACGAACTCATTTTTCTTTTGCCAACTTAAAATGCTAAGTCCCTTCAAGTTAGCAGACTCGTATTTTATGGAGCTGTAATCTTTGAAGCCGAATTTGCATTCGTGTTCTTACTGCTTTTTATGTCCAGAAAGCGCGTGTTTAATAAAAGTTCTTTGGTGGAAATAAAACAGTTCTTAACTTGTCTTTAGTTTCTTTAAAGAATATTTTGTACAGTGGTGGCAGTGGAAGCCGAGTTGACTTTGCACACATTTGGAAATAAGTAATTTTCCTACAAAAATGTCCAAGTAAAATTAGTTTCCTGCAATCCGTTCACGCCAGCGCTAGTGAACTTATTATCTATTCTATTTATGCTGTTTTTTTTTCCCTGATTTAACCCGGATCCTTAACATTCCGTGTTTTCCGTGTTGCGTGGTGCTGGTGGTTTTTGGTGCTTTGGGTATAGGCTCGTAGAGAGTTCCGAAACGCGTCAGCGTAGTGGTGTGGTGATTTTTGATTCGTGTAGCATTGTAAGTGAAGGTGTTACATGGAAACATACTTTTGTCGCTTGTCCATATGTAGCTATTTTGTAAAAACACGTGTGGCCGCGGGTAAGCAAATTAATTGATTTTAGTTCATATTCATACATCCAGCCATCTTCACAAACTTTCACGTTTATAATTATTATGTAGGATCTCCGTGGCTTCCTTGTACAGATTCTGACCACTCTTACTTTGTTACAAAGAAAGAACCAGTTTTTCAATTTATAAGTTTTCTATCGTTTTTAGGGTTCCGTACCTCAAAAGGAAAAAACGGAACCCTTATACGACGATCACTTTATTGTCCGTCTGTCTGTCTGCCTGTCTGTCAAGACCCTTGTTCTCTGGAACTCGTGGAGGTAGCATGCTAAAAATAATATCAAATAATCAAGCCTGCGGTCCCTTGGAGCCGTGAAAAAATCAACCTTCTAAGTCAATGCAATCAAAAGATACAGTCATTAAAAAATCAATTTCCATACAAATTGCCGAAATCCGAAAACCTAAAGGGTACTTCCAGCTGTCCTAGTAACTTGAAATTTGGTATGAAGGTAGCTCTTATAGCACAACCACTCCGAAAAGTCTCAAAATCTTAAATTTTTATGTCTGTAGATTTCGCAAACCAAAATAACTTGATCCCACACTGCGTAAATTTGGCTTAGGAGCAGGGCTCTGCTTGCTTACACTGTACTTCTTAAAACACTGGGGAAAAGCGTTAAAATCTTTCTACGGAACCCTCGTGCGCGAGTCCGACTCGCACTTGGCCGGTTTTTTACTCTAACAAGGACCAGAGATACCATAAAAATCTTAAATTTTTATGTCTGTAGATTTCGCAAACCAAAATAACTTGATCCCACACTGCGTACATTTTGCTTAGGAGCAGGGCTCTGCTTGCTTACACTGTACTTCTTAAAACACTGGGGAAAAGCGTTAAAAACTTTCTACGGAACCCTCGTGCGTGAGTCCGACTCGCACTTGGCTGGTTTTTTACTCTAACAAGGACCAGAGATACCATAATATTCATTCTACCGTCTCCGAGTAGTGCTATAAAATCTTAAACTTTACCTACTAAAGTCCGAGGTGGGTTACAAATAGCCAAGTTTATAGTTCAAGTATAAGTTTCATTCAGTGCTATAAATATTTTTATGAAATCAGTTCGCATCTTGCGGTTTACTGCCAACGACTAAAGTTTAATGCTTTTTAGATGCACTTAGAAGTTATTGCAATGCAACCACTTTTAAACTAACGTATGAAATGCTGAAATAAGAAATTCATTTCGGTTCGCCGCCAGCTCTTGGAAAAGAACGTTTGCTTTCGTTAAGTTTTTGTTTCTGAGAATTTATTGAATACTTTGTCTCGATTCTAAGTCAATTTTACACTATACGGTTTTAAATAAAAAATCGACCCCTACCACATATTTAAACCACTGTCATCATCATCATGTCAGCCGAAAGACGTCCACGGCTAGACAATGGACATAGGCCTCCCCTAAGGCCCTCCACTCAGACCGGTCTTGTGCTTTCCACATCCACCGCGGTCCCGCGATCTTTGCCACAATCTTATTTAAACCACAGTAAACCTCGACAAACCGTCATTACAATCTAACTTTTTTTTTTATACGACGAGGAATGCAAACGAGCAAGTGAGTCACCTGATGCTAAGTGATCACCACTGCCCATAGAAACCCACAACTCCGGAGGGCTTGCAGATGCGCAGCTCTCTAGGTTGGAGAGCTAAGATGAAATGCCTCTTGTGCACGGGCACAAGAACGGAATTACACCCGTAACTTTTTGTTTTAGTAAAAATTCTCTCTATAGCACACGAGGCAGAAATCCCGTTTAAATAGTCATGAATAATACAAAACAGTTTTCGAATTCGATCGCTTAATGCGGGGGAATTCGTAACATTATTGGTGTCAAAGTATCGTCACTGTAAGTTGACGCTGTAGCATATCTGGGAAGTTTTTAGCCCTCGAGCACTTTGATAGAGTTCTACTACAAAGCATACTTATCATACCTATACAACATTCATCGTAGTTTAATCAGGAATGTAACTCTAGAGAATGCCTTTGCTATAGTTAAATTTCATACATTTTAGAGATAAATATTTCAGTTGAGGTATTTGTTCAATGATGTTCTTAGAATTAAGTATGGTGACACTGTAACACTTATTTACATATAATACAGCATGAGACTTGAAGCCGACATAGCCCAAAGGACTTGTTTGCTGTAATAGAGGGCAGGGGTGTTATTCGCTTTTGAAGGCAAACGAGCAAGTGGCTCACCTGATGGTAAGTGACATCACTGCACCCCTATACAATCGCAATCCCACGGACGGACAGCGGAGTCTTAGTAATAGGCTCCCGTTTTTTTATCCGTTTTTTGGTACGGAATCCAAAAATAACCCAACCAACTTAGAAAATTTGAAAAACCCTCGACATTGTCATTTCAAAGTTCAATATTTCGAAAACGGGTGAACCGATTTTAATGAAACTTAGCTAAGAACCATCTCGCTTTTATTTCACTATGATTGAATCTCACGGTTAGTTTCATGTTAAAACACGGGTAGGTATTTTAAACAAGTTTATAATTATTTATGCAAGTGCTTAAAACCATATCGTGACCGCGTGGATTTATTATTTTCTTCCAACATTTTTAAAAAGGATCGTTTAAAATAATTTGTTTCCAAATGACGTGACGATAAATGTGTGAGGCCTTGTACCTTGCATCTGAAGGTCGGCATAAACCCGCGTTCACACGTACCCCACTTTTTTATTGTCCTCCATTGTTCCTTTTCAAAACAAATCGGCGCTAAGGGTTGCGTGTGCTGTTCTATACGTATTTTGCATGAAAAAGAGGCACTTGCTTTAGGCGAGCGGTAAATCGGTGCGTGATTTTTGTCGGATATACAACGTTATTTATTATGCTAGTGTGTAATAAGTTTTATTTGATAACGCTGCGACGGTCGACACTGTTTTTTGTAAGTTTTAATTAAAATGTTACAATTTCCGTTTTCATGTAGCTTACATCGTTAATATTACAATAAGATAAGGAAACAGTTACTATGGCACTTATCTACAATTTTCATTCCGGCTCCGCCTAAATCCAATACAGGCACCCGATGTCCAATTGAACAATGAAATCTAACAAAACATTCAAATACATAATAAATAAACGGCGCTTTCCTCTATTCACGTCCACAAATTTGACACGAAAGCTTATTACGGTCGAAACAACAATAGAAGCCTGAAAAGTAATAATGATTAGGATCCATATAACTACCTTTATTTGATCCGAGCTAGCGGACGTAAAGGTTGGAGGTACGTCAAAAACAAGGCAATTACACGTTCAATAGTGTCAGGCCGATTCATCACGGACAAACGATTCCCAATTGCCTTTGTCCCAGCACGCATGACTGCTGAAAATGACAATATTGCCTTCTCGAAATGGAAGGAACACACGGCGAATTTAAATAGGCTCAGATATCATTTAAGAATTGCTCTCCTGTGCAATTACTGGGACATGAAGCGTGCCATTTTGTTTAGATTATAAAAATGTATTGTCGTTAGGTATGAAACTCTAGATTGCTTTTATTACCAGGGTGGATTTTCAAACTGGAGACCCCTGGTCAACCTGGTCTCCAGTTTGCAAATCCACCCACCGATCCGATTTGAAACACGGCCGTTTTTCTTACAGTCTTTGAGCATTTTAGCTACAAACCAGTCCGTACATTCATATTTTTTCTAACGTCATAGTTCGCAGACTCCAACACTTTTACGTGCTTCTAGAAGTAAAATTCAAAACGACAGCGACTGCCAATTTGTGCCAGAAGCTATTACAATCAGTATACCGAATACCGCCAGTAAGAAAACTCGAACGATACCTACCATAAAACTGCCATTCAATTGAAAAAGATCGCGACAATTGTACCTTTATTGCCATCGCGGCACTTACGCTAAGTTATCCCCCAGTCATTCGAGCCAATGGCAATACAAATAGCCTTCATTTAACAAGGCATGTAACTTGTAAAAAAGCTAGCCTACTGGTTTGATCTGTGCCTCTCATGCACTATCCTACTTACTATGGCAGGCTTACAACTCTGAATTTTTCGGACAGAGTGTGTGCGAAATTCATTGAGCTTTTTGGTGAAGGAAACTATCCTACAAAGCAATTCCAGCAATTCCATGACGTGTGAAGTTCTCCATCTATACTGTAAAACCCTCTTTTTGAAAGGAGGCCAGTGCCCAGCAGTGGGGCGTACATTGTATAGGCTGAAAACGGAAGAACGAACGAACGTTACTTTTTGTCGATCCCCAGTGAACTATTCCTCTCCACCACTCAAAGGTTGGCTGGTAGAGAGGGATCTCTACCAGCCAACCTTTAAGGGATTAAAGAGATAAGTCCGCCTTTGTACTCAAATTTGATTATTGTAACTTGTGTTTTTGTTCTGTTTTTTGTACAATAAAGTGTTTACTTACTTACTTACTTAAGTTACTTGTAAATTAAGAACACGGAACGCCAGTGACGCGCTAGCACCGATTTCGTCACACCTCTTTTGCCTGATCCATATTCATCATCCGTCTCAAGCTTGCGAGTCAAAATACGAAACTGAAATTACGTGCGTGAAATTCAGAATGGACGGCTCACTCGTCCGTGTATTCTATGAGTAAATATTTGCTGTGGGATCGACACTTTGGCTGAGTAGGAAAAATAAAGAAGCTTGAGAAATACAACACAATTTAAGGAATTAGCGTGTTTTTATTTTACCTTCTTTTTCATTACGAAGGATTGCCATTACGTAGCTAATAATGTTTATTTTAAGTGCAATTTGTAATTAGGTGTGTTGAAGAAGATGAGCGGTTTTTAGGATTACTTAAAAGGGGGAAAAAAGGAATCATTACAAGATCACTTCGTTGTCTGTCTGGAATTATGAAATTTGGTGGGAAGCACGGTCTTACATAGCTCAAATAAATAAAAAAAATTACATTTATTTTATTTTAGTTGTATCATGTGACAATTGTTGAGTACTGTTTTGGTGCGCGAGTTTGACTCGCACTTGGCTAGTTTTTCTTATAGTAACAGTGTTGCTACGATGTACTTAATGTTTTATATGAACTTCAACACATGAAAAAACCATTAGTACCCGGGCAGGAAATACTTGTAATCAATCAACCTCTGATAACAATCACTCTATTATAACAAAAGCTTACGACTGTTAGCGCTTTGTTAGACAACAATTGAAAAACAGTGCCTCTAGGGGCCTAAATAATAAACACAATTGAGTTAGAACGTTTCATAATATGGAAATATATCGATTCGTAAAAAAATGAGAATTAATCGCCTTTGTAAAAATAGTCAGGGTAGTGGTAATGAATTGTTGTGCTTTATTACTAAACCTCTACGTTCTAACAAACAGTATTTTTACCGACACAACCATCTGTTGCTGATTTAGGTTGAAAGATTGCACTAATGCCGCTTAGTTTACTATACAAGTAATAATTCTTAATACCTAAAGGGTCCATTAAATTTGACGGACACAGGCAGAGTATCAACCACAATAATACCACTCCATGACATTCTTCGTACACTATCAATTGGCTTTACAAGATGTCCCAGTCAGGTCATCCAGACAAGTCCATGTGAAGTGAGTCGTCAACAAAAGAAAACCCAACAAAATTAATACCGCAGCAATGTTTGCGTGACAACCTTCGAAATTAGTGTCACAAATACACTCGCTTTGACACGAGCATGTGGATCCTTATAACGATGATACAAAGCCTGAATTGGATTGAACTCCGTCCAAATTGTATTGTTCAATTTGTTGGGGAGCGTTTAGAGTTCTGCCCCATTAGTTTTGACAGTTTGGTTAATATTGGGCAATTCAATTTCTAATATTTCGTGGGTAGGGTAAAGCGCTTTGCATTGAGGTTTTTATTTGCGAACTTTTACAAAGTTGGCGCAGGTAAAAGGGGGAGATATCCTTTTTATTTTCATTATTGTAATGATGACGACACATCCTTTGTGCCTTGTTATTACTTAATTGCATGCATAGAAAGAAAAAACGTAATAAATAAAGCTCATCTGCGATATTGTACCTGAACGGTACGAAATTATTTGCAGTTTCAATGAGATAATAGTTCGTTTCTTTACCATCTATGCAGACATTATCAAAACAATCACTCATTAGAGTAGTTCACTAGGAGAAAAACACTAGCGGGTTCTTAATAAATACGGACGAGCGCTTTAAACGTATACACTGAACATAGAATTAAGCGGACTTTTGACGTAATAAAATAGGTCTCCTAGCTAAAGAAATAATCTAAACGCAAAGGCAAGAGTTTCCTCTGCTCATACTGTGTATTACTCTGGCTATGTCACAGTACCTATATACAGTCAACTACTTGCTTAGAGCACCGATACGGCACATTGTGTGGGAGTAAGAGGGGCTTGACTCGGTAGGACACATAGCTGTCGTCGTTATACTGTGGTTAGACAACCCACTAATCAGACTAAGACACAGCTCGAAGCCTAGTCTCATATAAGTACACATTAACATAACGGCACGCGAAACCAATTAAGGCTATCACTATCCAATCCACATTAATAACCTTGATAAAGTAAGTGGCAATTAAAGCCGAGTCGGTCGCATCGCGTGTGCCGTGCGTCGCGAATGATGAGTGGTGAGGCCGGGGCGTTATGGAGTATGCGGTGTTTGGTGATAAAACAGATTGCTAGGTGTTGCTTGCTGGGTTGGCTTAGCAAAAAGCATACGGTTCCTGGGATAAGTCAAAAGACCAAAGAAGGATTTGATGCTGTCCGTCTGTGAACATCAAGGTATACGATTGGAATAAACGCACTAATGAAGGATTCGATAAAGTCAGAGCCTGTACTTGTGGATATCAGGGTATACGATGGGAGTCTGGCAGCAGGACAGCATCTGTGCCTAGTGAATAAGGGGGTCGCTCTGTCTACTGTCACCAACTGCGCCTGGTAAGTTCTTAAGATCTTCAGTGTATATTTTTGAAGGGTGAGACAAAATGCTTGGATGTAAGTATCTACTTACAGTACACGTCAACCTTAAATGGGAATAGAGTGCAGTCAGTCACTTGGAGAGGAAGGCGCACAAAGTCTAATGGGAATGTAGGAGCGGGACTGCGATACCAAACATTGCTTTAAAAGGTTTGCTGGATGCTCCAAGACTGTGACGAATATCCGTCTGATTGAAGAGACTCATAGGGTCAAATAGGTACCTACTTTCTGATTGTTTCGTTGCTATCATCACGCCTATTAAATTTATACCCGTTTGTCTGTTATAAATATCTGTTTAATGGCAATAAAATTGTGGAGTACCCAATATCATTAATTTAGAAAAATAGCACATAAATCAATTTAACATCTATCTATCCTATCAAGCTAATGACACCTATATGGTAAACTTACTCAAACTTGTTGTTCCCATTAAAATATTAGATCAATAACTTTACGTTATTCTTGCTTATTAATGTGTAATTAGGCAGTTAGAGTGGCTGAATTTTTTATAGACTTTTATTTCGGGGCTTTATTATGCCATCCACTTTTTTATTACCAGTTCCGTGCTGAGTGTCACGTTAGCCCCTTATGAATCACCAAAGCTCATGAAACTTATGGTGTGTTATGGTTTTAACTATTAGGACACGCTATGGTTTTGAAATGTCATTTTACCTAGGTACATAATTAGTCCGAAACATGTCGAGCAATATTCGACTGACATACGTGAGTGATCCGTTCATTTCACTACATAATTATGTATACCAAAAATACGTCGGCATACAATATTAGCCATACTTCATACTTAAATGTTTTCAGGGTTCCGACTGTACTGAGCCAAAATGGTGAAAGGGAACTACAAGGGTTTTCTTATACCACTCGGTCAGCCTACCTGTCCATCACAGCTGGTTATCTCAGGAACTACTAATGCTATCAACTTGCGATTTCAAATAGTTTTACATAATAATCAAAATATTTATTTTCATTGCAACAGAGTCTGAGTGCGCGGTAAAATCGTGTAAGAGTGGTACGTGTTTTTCGCTTAAAGTGGAACGTAAACATGCCGACTCGCGTTTTCCCTCATCAATAAATTACCGTAGTCCAACTGGCCATCGTAAACGTAAATTTAAAAAGAAACACGTTCAAATTCAGAATGCAAAAAACGTATCCGAAACATTACAGAAAATTGAAAAGCCCAAAAACGTCTTGCAGTAAATAAAATATGTGTAGAAAATCACCTGTTAAAGCTGTTAGACGGCCAGCCGCGAGAAATCGGGAAATATTTGGTCGGTACGTGATGCGAATAGAGCGTACCCAGTGCCTTACCGACTCACTGACCGATTTATTTGACCTCCCTCTTTGCTGTCAGCCAGTTTATCGGAATGGCATTTGATGTATTGTTGCAGATCAACCACTAATGGTTAATTCTGTAATGGAAAATAAATTGAATATCGCGATCCCTCATTGTATGAATGTGGGAACTTCTAAGTCCCGTGTTGCCTCGCAATATTCAGGGCAATCACTAAATACAACTTTTTCGGCATCAATACAGCTTTATTATATTGGATTAGTTTTGTAATTGTTTCTGAAAGATAAGAAAATTTACACATCAAAAAGCATTTGATGTAAACCAAAAGCAATCTAATAAAACACTTAAGGATAACGCCATAATACTAAAACGGTATTTTTAACGGTAAGTAAGCCTATGAAGATCAGATAGCACTCGGGTAATACCGAAATATCTAACAAAAATAAATATCATTCAGTAGCAATATTGTAATAACTTTCTCTTCGATACGTTTAAGCTGATTTTAGAGAACAGATTTCACCGTTGTTGAATTTTCAAAGAAAGCTTTGTGCGTATTAGTTTCAAAGCTTTCTGAACTGCTCTCCAATATGTTTTACGAAGCTACTGAAACTTGTCCATAATAGAAATCAGTCGTGATGGCTACTAGGATCACAAAATCAGTACTGTGGTGTTCCTTAAGTAATGGATACTGAGTCGCAATTGAACTCTTAATGAATCGGTTTTAAATCCCATTGTGCACCAAAAAAGTTTGACGGTTAAGTCGCTTGGATCTTTGAATTTATGTACAGGAACATCATGAAATACTTTACTTGCAGCAGTTTACCTTTTGTCGAATGTATTGTCAATCCTTTTTCCGTATACTCTTTCTGAAAAGTTGCCTTTGAAACTGAATAATAAACGATTAGGTACGGTCAGTTGGAAACATCATCTCGAACGAGCCTAAAAATGCGCGCACAATCTGCCTGCTTTTTCACGCCACTATTTGGAAATGTGACGAAAGCAGATGGTCTGTTCCTAATGGGGCCCCCAAAAAAATGAGTAAATTGAATGAACAGGTCTTCCACGAATTTAAACAGGACAGCAAAAACATAGTAGGTAGACCTGATCAAAGAGCAAGTCGACTAATCACATCGGCCCGCTGATCACTGATTTGACCAATCAGAACACGACTTGTGCTGCATATGACACAAAATCGACCAATCAAAACAAAACGTATGCCTTATAATATCAAATCAAATCGGCTTATGATACTCGTTACAATCGGTCTTTCATAATAATTAGGTCTTGGGTCTTGCGTAATACTAGGTCTTTTTTGATACTTACCTACCCAATATTTTTAATGAGGATTGATTTTTATTTCCCAGTTGTGGAAAGCGCTATGCACAATCTCGGTCAAAAGTGTCTCGTCTCTTAGAAGACCTCACTTACGGCTCGGCCCTCAAACTTACTCGTCCATTAATTGCTTTCTTTCCAGCCTCTACAACAATGTAGGTACACCTACATCCTACCTACATCTCAGTCGTGAGTTTTTCATACCGCCAGTTTGCATTCTACCAGTGACTTTTTCCTTTATTGTGACGTCTAGGAGGGATTACCTGCTTTATGTCATCCTGATATTTAAGTTCTGTTGTATTTCATTCTTTTTAAATGTACTGTTTTATTTCTCTGTATGTGTCGAATGTATGTGTATGTTTCTCTCTCTCTCTATCTCTCTCTGATATTAAGCTTCATCCTTTTCTGTTGATCTGAAAACATTACCCTCCTTTACGTGGCGCAGTCCAGTAAATAGTCCAATTTCAAAGATGCATTGTGCTACGTCGATGTCAAAAACTTACTTCTCTTGTTTCAAACCCAACTCGCACCAATTTCTCTCGCTCACACCCATAAATCGTTAACGAGACAATTCCAACTAAAACGGGAATAAAGCGCGCCTGTCTTAGGGAATTCTCTAACAAGATAACCGAACTGCTACCGAATCCCGGCTAATTTTGAATAATGACATTTAAATTGATCTTAACATAAACGAGTTCATTGACTCTCTCGGTGACTTGCATTTATTTATGTCTCATTGCTTGACTATTTTTTGTTTCAAATACGAATAGTACTAGAGATTTTTTTTGAGAGAGAGAGAGAGAGAGTTAGAGAAATGCGACATGTACAGGAGAAAATTCGGACATTCGGACAGACATCGGGACATTACGAAAAAATATTTGCTCTAGCTGAAACGGAGAGGTTTCGCTCGCCCTTTGCACTCGTTTAGTCAATTATGAGCCGGCAATCAACTGATATTTATTACGAATTCTAATATTAACAGGGGCCACATCGCCTTTCTTACTTTGCTAGATCCCTTATAGGAGAATCGCAAAACAAGCCAAACTTTTCTTGAACACAGGTCAAAGGCATGTAACTTCATGTCTACGGTTTTACAACTACAGTAATGTATTCAGTACAGCTCCAAAATCGAGCTCAGGGACAAAGACGGGCTCGGAAACTTACGTTGCCTCGCTTAAATTGGAAACTTACAAAACCAACGTCAAAATGTTCGTGACTGTACTGAAATGTACCTACATTCTTACTTTTGGGAACTTGTGCTTCGGTCCATTGTGGGAGATTAATCGAGATAAATTTAAAGCAGAGAGGTATCACTCCACAGCAGTTAAGATGTTCGGCTGGGGTGCCTCTCGGGCAGGCGTATGGCATTAGGTTGTCGCTCGGCGTAATTTATGCATTTTTCCCGCGATTTTTGCAACGAACAATGACTCCTAAAGTAACTTACTTACACTGTTATTTTTATTGCTTTTTCAGTTTCTAGCCATAACGTGTCAGCTGGACTTAGCGATACTGTAAAAACAGCTTGTGTAAGTAATTAGACATAACGAAAACGGGATATTGACCGCGATTACCTTATAGGTTTGATGAGCTCCCGATATTTCGATGCAGTTGCATGCCTCATGATCACGGGAAAACGTTTCGGGAGCGTTTTCGTTATGTCTAATGCAGTTAACCGCGAATCATTTAAAACTGTTATTGTGTAAGTAATGTTTCCGAGCACTTCAAAGTTCTGCTACTCCTGTTGCTGACTAAACAAGGTAGATATAGTTAAGGCGAGAAAAGCTTTCCCCTGTCAAGATGTTTATGACATTGTCATAAGATTAATTTTTTGCCTGGCCCGTGGGAAAGGTTTTTCTACTATATACATTTACCTATCGATAAGACGCTATCGAAGCCGTGATAGCTTAGTGGTTTGACCTATGGCCTCTGAAGCAGAGGGTCGAGGGTTCAAACCCCGGCTCGCACCTCTGAGTTTTTCGGAATTCATGTGCGAAAATGCATTTGTAATTTATCATGAACTTTTCGGTGAAGGAAAACATCGTGAGGAAACCTGCACACTCCTGCAAAGCAATTCAATGGTGTGTGTGAAGTTCCCAATCCGCACTGGGCCCGCGTCGGAACTATAGCCCAAGCCCTCTCATTCTGAGAGGAGGCCTGTGCCCAGCAGTGGGACGTAAATAGGCTGATGATGATGGTGATGATGAAGACGTCATCTGCTACATGCCAGTATCAGTTTAAACCGTGAATGTGAGTCGTGTTTAGTCAATAAAGTTCATTTAGCAAATATTCGGGATCGGCGAGCTTAAATGCTTGTTTGTATTTCAGATTGGAATAATTATTTGTGTTCGCCGCTGTATGTTCGTATGATGAATATGAATGTTTGTTCTCGGGTCTTGGGTGTTTAATATGTATATAAGTATGTATTTATCTATATAAGTATGTTTATCCGTTTTCTGGTACCCATAGTACAGGCTTTGCCTAGTTTGGGACAAGGTCAATTGGTGTCAAATTGTCCCATGATATTTTTTATTTTTTTATTTTTAAATCTTAGAGCAGGAAAGGAAAGGAGATGTTAACGCGATTTCCCCTGTACCAAAAACGTGACATTAAATCTGTGCAAAATGAACAGGGTCTGTTGGTTGTGTGCCTGGTTTTGGCATTCGTGTGACAGTTTTGTTTTAGTATGAGTTTGTAGAAACGTGATGAATTTCGAGATGAGCTTAGACGTGTGCTTTACGTTTGTGCCTTGTTCCCCTCGAAAAGTGGCAGAAAAATTCTAGTGCGTAGATAAGCCAAGGCGCCTTCCGTCCGTCTGCTTTATGTTTGAAGTCGTCGCTGGATATTTGTTTGTGTATTTGAATTGTGTATTTGAAACTCCCGTGTCATTAATTGAGCGTTAAATTGACCTGGTATTCAAATATTAAATGTTGATTTATGATTTAGTTAATTAATAAGTGGGTCCCAGGGTTACTGTAACATACAGGTAATCAGAACTAAAATAGAACTAAATAATTGAATATTAACACAAATAATCTGTAGAGCAATGTGATGCTAATCATCGATTGCAATATTTTAATTGAAATATGATAAACTAGGTCCTGAACTATGAAACTTGCAATTTGTGTAACTTTTTTCGTATTTGGGCCATTTTGTAAAAAGTTGTAAGTACACCCACTTTTTTTGGATTTTGAATAACTCAGAATTACGAGCACTATCGATTTTAATAGGTAAAAAAAGTGTACCAAAATTTTCATACACTTTTTTACATTCCGCTTCCATTCCTTTACTCTCATATTTTAAGTGATTTTTTTTCATGTATTAAAATCAATAATAGTCCTACCAACTCGTGATTCTAATAAGATAATAATTTAAGAATAAAAAAAAAAAACAAAATTCGAGAAAAAATATGTAGGTACAACTTTCTATAATATGGCCCATTTTATTAATCTTAACGAAGTACTTACCAGTCTTAGCAGTAACAAATTGATTTCTCTCGATTTCTCGTAATTTAACTTAGACATATCTCCAAACCGTATTTCGACATAAAGACACGGCGTCAGGACTCGAGTCGTATGCTTTAGACTACTAACTAACATTATCTAATACGAAATTTCTTTCCGCTTGAAACTAGCTCCACTATGCTGTCAGTCGACTATATTATATAACCATGGCAGGAAATAGTCAAACGGGATGCTGCAAACTAAAACTATTTGCGGCTAGAAAATAAACTAAATTCAATGATGTTTCTAATAGACGATTAAATAAAATTAGTCATGATGGTGAAATAAACTCATGTATAGTGGATGGTCTGTGTTAATAAAAACTGGGTCAAAGGTTAATTACTTACGTGATCAGTGTCATGTGCTACTCTACATTTGACAATAATAAAAAGAAGCGAGGATTATTGTGCGCCGTTAGGTTGTCAGCTGCACCTAATTAAGTAGGTAATCTGTGCTAGTAGTCTCGCAAACAGGGGTACCTCTTCATCTGGCATAATCTTGTTTACCCGAAACTCACTTAGCATAACACGTATCGCATAAACTTTTTAGCACAATAATTACTTTGCATAAAATGTACTTGGCATAAAAGTAATTTCCCATAAGATCCATTTCTCATAATTTAACATCGCCGAATGTCATTTTCTAACCTTAGTTCCCATAATACTCTTATACGTCACAATCAAATTTTTTAAGCGTTGCACTATGTTTTGCCCATTGGCGTACAAAAACATTGTGTTGAATTATAAACTACTTATTCTACCTTGAGCATTACTTAGGTATATGATTTAGGAAGCACTGTATATTATAATTACAAAATGCCGAATTTTAAAACACAATTTCAGATTAGGATAATTAAATTAACAATGAAATAATAACAATATTAAATTACAAACATAAAACAAAAACAAATAAATAATAATTTAAGCAATAATAAAATTAATCAACGACAATGAATTACAAACAATTCAAGTCATCATTTAAATAATCTACAATAGCATAATAACACTTGTTCGTAAGCAGAGTTAATAACTTACGCCTCAGAAATAATGTTGGTAACAATTTGAATTCTACAGGTAATTTATTAAAGATTCTTATCGCTAGTGAACATACATTTTTGTAATTGTGTAATGTAATTGTAATGTAATAAGGAGGTCATTATCAGTAAATTAATGCTCTTGAATAAGTCATAAATTAAGTTCTATATCGAATAAGGTTTCACACAAACTGAATAAACCACTAGTTAGAAAACAAATCCGGCCGTTGACTCAATTCGCCGTACAAAATCCCTTGAATTTACATTTGAAGATTGAGTTGCGTTATTTCGCAATTCGCGTCTCATATTCGGAGCGGCTTTGAGCCCATTTAAGTCCCTCTCACCTGAGCTAAGAGGCGAAGTCAAGGCCCTAAAAACGTCACAGGATATAGTGCCGTGTTTTAGAATAAGAGCATTCACTTGAAGCTTTTTATCGGGACAAGTATCTTCAATATATGATAAGTTAGTTTTCTGTTGAAAAATAGTAGTTTATGTATGAATTCGATGTCGTAATGACTATTACTTTACTACTTCCAGCGGCTTGACATGCTGAAATGCTGGTCATTTTCTACGGTTTCTGAACGCATTATAGAGAACTTATGATATGACTGTGTGTAGATAAAAACGTTTTTAATACAAGCCTTTTTACAGACAGTACTTACTGTTGCTCTAGTTTGCTTGTGCTGTGTGTGTGAGTACGTTTTACTGGCGGTGGTTGTGATTCCTATGGCCTGTAGTAGTCTGACTTATGGCATCTCAGGCAGAGGGTCGTGAGTTCGAGCTCCGTCTTGCACCTCTGAGGTTTTTGAATTATAAGCGAAGTTACATTGTAATTTATCACGAGCTTTTCAGTGAAGGAACACGTCGTGAGGTAATCGGCACACTCTTGTGAAGCGATTCAATGATGTCTGTGCAGTTTCTTATCTGGGCCTATAATACTATACCCAAGTCTTATCATTCTGAAAAGAGGAATGTGCTCAGCAGTCGAACATTACATCGTTACATTTATCTTTTAGGTACTCACATACACTGTCATCTAACACGCATCTATATTATACCAAACTTCAAGTCGATGCCGTGCCCTTAATCGTTGAAGAGTTCTCTCCAGCGGAGACGATACCGGCCACAACACCAGAACTTCAATTAGATTATTGTATGGTCACTGGACTTACATAAGTATGCTAAATTTCAGCTCGGTTAACGGTAACTGCTTTGAAATTCAGATGTAAGTTTTGACCCAAACATAGTTGGGTACATTACTTACGTACAAACATTGCAAGTTAAATAAAAGTTTGTAAAATTGACACACTCATTTATTGTTAATATAGCGCCCTTTGATAAACTTTTGACCCTTGTTTTAATGTACCCATGCTTGTAACATGTTACACACAAACATTTATGTTCTGAACTTATTGGACACAAATTGTATTTTTTTTAATAACATAATCATTTTGTAACACTTAATATTAACTTATTAGGTTAGCCCGATTACTTAGAAATGTGTTAACATTTCAATTGCTTAGACTGGTTTTGTTCGTAATTTTATGAACAAATCAAAAATAATTAATTTCTCAATTATTTCTTCTCTATCGGCAATTTGGCCTTTATGAATCTAACACTATTGTAAATTACTGAACCAATAAAAGCTAACGATTCCTTAGAAACGCTTGTACCGTCAACAAATAGGTACCTACATTAAGTTCAATAACACTCTTAAATCTAACTCTTACTTGCCATCTGCTGCTAAAATTTTAAAGTCGGACTGCCAACTTGGAAAATTCGTATCCATTATTCAATAGCAACATCTGACAAACGTTAAGAGAATGCCTTCGAATAAACAGCGAGGCCAATTATAAAGAGGCCCGTACTAATGCTAATTTGCTAGTCCCCTGAATAAATTTTCCCGGGAAAATTGTCATGGTGTTAAGGAATACTTCTAAATCTAATTATTGGCTTTGGGAGGATTATACAATCGATGCAGATTTCATTGTAGGGTGTAGTTATTGTCGGGAAGATTTAGCGCGATTTGCTTTAAGTGGGTTGAATATGTTATTATGATACTCGGGACTTAATCGCGTAAGAAACATATGTTTAAATTAGAATTTAAATACCTCGACGTTTCGGACGCGACGTTGCGTTGGGTTGGGTATGGCTTTTTTTTATAATAATTATTAACCAATAAATCATTATGACTACCTCTTACTACAACATAACATAAAAGTTCTATGTCGTAATCTTAAAATATCTCAGGGTTAAACTCGTGTTCGTGCGTTAAAATTAAAGAGGGGCTAAAACTACACAATCTTCTAAATAACACACATACTATGGTTTACGAGTTCAATGCACATTGAAAAGTTCGTAATTATACGAACAAAACAGCTATTTCCCATGGAAATACTGATAAAATTATACTTGGTTAGTGCATAAACATGATCACTAGCTACTTAACATAGTATGAAAACTACTACAGAATATTCTACAGGGTGTGTTAAGTTTTATTAGCAAGCAAGTTTTCTCAGAAAGCCGAGAGCGTGCACTTGATTCCGTTTAAGCGTTTCTTGTTGCTTAACATGAAAGCAAAATACCTCAACATGGATGTTTCTGCATTCTACGTAGCATTTTCAAGACATGGTAGCAGAGCGTATTAAAACTTCGCGACTAAAGAATGTTTTTACCATTTGTGGCCTATATATTTAACGACCAAATTGCCTGGTGGTTAGAGACCCTGACTATGAAGCTTAAGATCCCAGGGTCGATCTCCGGTCGAGGCAGGTGTTTGTATAAGGAATATGAATGTTTGTTCTCGGGTCTTGGTTGTTTAAAATGTATATACCTATAAGTATGTTTATAATTTGTCTAGTACCCATAGTAGGTACAGGCTTGTCATAGTTTGGGACTAGGTCAATTGGTGTCGATTGTCCCATGACGTTGGCCCATAGTATCTATGAGCAAAAAAAAACGTCCTACAGTAAGCTTCAAACTTAAATTCACCTCTGAAGTCCCGCTCCCACATTCCCGTTAGTCACTGTTTGTCTCGCTTTCCCTATCAGTGATTGACTTGACTTCAGACTCTTTACATGTAAGCTTAAGGTAGTCCTTGTGCCCGATGCTTTCCCAATAGTAGGCATCTTCAATCTTAATACGTAGCAATAAAGGTGACAAGCAGTAAATTATTTGATTTATAGTGTCGATCTATTTCAGCGGCTTTGCTGGAAAATAAAAAAATTGGCTAGTTTCGTGTCCCGGTAGGAATATCAAAAAATCCCTTGTTAGTGCATATAGTGTCATAATACTCAAGGTTAAGGCTATGCGTTGTCTGTCCGTCAGTGAATCAATTAGTCAGATAGGTAACTGTTTTAATTTAAGTACTATGTAAAAGGTTACAATTTCTACGTAATTCTGACCTAATGTAAACCTAACATAATCAATAATAAAGATACTTTATGTCTTGTCTTTCGTTCTAATCTACTTGTGTCGCTCTTGAATAAATATCTCCGCATAGTAGGAGATTTTCTTTTATTTCAAAAAGTTGTGCTGCTGTAATGTGGAAAAAGAGTCCGAAGTCAAGAGGAAAGTTTTCAAGAGTAAGTAAAGGAAACAAAGTATTAAGTAAATGGAATCAAGCAACGCCCGGCCATTACAGTTCAAAACATACACAAGCTACCTAACTGTGCTATAACAATGTTCTTACTAATCCTTTTTGTGCGTCCCTTTGTAACTCTTCAGCTTACCCTTAAGATGTACATAATTAATAGAATCGTCACATTGCACATAACGCAACAAATAAAAATAAGCCAATGTTTTGTCTTCAAGACTGTCTATTTTTGCATCTGGGACCCTTTGAATTTTGAGGACCCGGCGATGATTTCTGCGTCTCTAGGCACTTGAAAGTATAAACATGATACGACGCTAATAAAAGTCTATCACACTTATACGCGTACGAGACAATTGCATCTGTGACATGTGTTGCTTGTTTGCTCCTTAATAAAAAAATGCACCCATTTAAAAAACATCTGAAATTAATTTGAAACAGAACTACAGACAGCTGACCTTCAAAACCTACAGAGTAAATTATTTTAAATACTGTCTGCCAGTTTATGCTTTACTGCAGTCTCAATTCCGCGTGAAGTTGAGACCTCTATTAAATTTTTCAAAATAGGCTTGATTGTACTTACATTTGAATAAATTTTTATCAAAATTATGCAAGTACCTGACGCTTTGCTGTCCCGCACTCTAAAAGTTTATTCTATCAAATTACTGACATAATAATAATCTCCCTGCTTAAAATTAATTTAACTCCCAAAGCCTCAAAGTACTCGTAATTACTCGTTCATTTAATTTAATTTTATCTCCAGCGGGTCCCTGTAATCATGAGAATGCGTTATGGGATGCATGACAATATATCTCAATTTCAGCAAGTGCCTGCTTCCCCTACACGTATGAATCTCCCCCAGATCTGATACAGTAACGACGCTGCTCTGGTTATGTACGTTATGCAAGTCACGCGTCTAAAATCATCTTAGATCTAACGTCCTGGGCTCGAGTACGCGCCACTGGCGGCGTGACGAGCGTTTTCCTAATACATTGCGTGTATTTCATAGCCAATCGCATTGCAATGAGCGTGTCGACCGCGCAACGGAAAGAGAATTAGCTAGCCGTGCCGCTCGCAGCGCGCTATCGAGGCCCGGCGGTAAGCCTGGGCGCCATGCGCTCAATATTCCCCCATTCCCTCAAATTATACCTGAGTTCTCGATATGAACATGTTTACTTATTAAGTATTTACTTGTTTGTTTGTCTAAGTTTTCGAGGCTCGGCGACTTATATGCCGCTGTTATAAGGTATTTTTAGTAAACGCGGCTCGGTATTAAGCGGCTTACCTACGCAAGTTTCGTATATTATACCACGTTTGTAGGCCGCAGTTTTCAAGGGTACTAACTAGTATATCATTTAACTGAGGTTTTCGCCGGCTTTCAGCAGATTATTTCAGAAATCTGTATTGGTTGATAAAAAAGATTCAGTTTAATTAAACTACATTTTTTTCGTTAAATTATTCGTACACATCAGATTTAGTTGTATCCGTTTTGCTCTTATTGAATCGATTTTGTTTTGGCATAGGAACTTATTTTATATTCAAAACAACTAGAGATTGTTTTGTAGTTCCTGCTGTAGTATTTGTGACGGATAGACAGATCATTTGGATTCGGAACATTAAAAACGAAACAATTTTTTCGATGAAAGAAAATTAGGACACTCAATATTATGAACAATCAATGTTATAAATTACATTATTAATATTATGTCAAGCAATAATAAGCAAAGCACTCTGCTGGGCAGGGTGTTTACCATACATTGATGCGATGTCATAAAATATTCACGGCAAAGATTTTTGACGACACTCTTTTTCGGTGAAAGAGAATTAGGACAATCAATAATTATGTCAAGTAAGTATAGGCAAGGTCCTCTCACAGGCGTGTTCGCCGTTCATTGATGCGATGATAAATGGCCAGGGCAAAGATTTTTGAAGACAATCTTTTTCGGTGAAAGAAAATTAGAACAATCAATATTATGCCAAGCAAATAGGCAGGGCAGGGTGTTCGCAGTACATTGATGCGATGACATAAATATTCAAGAGAAAGCGAGGCGCAGCGGCATGTTAATGTCGCGGCTTAACATTGCGTTTGGTGCAAATAGTAAGCTTTGGAAGATTCATTATATTCGCTAATTACATACAAATAATCCTAACTAATATTATAAATGCGAAAATAACTCTGTCTCTCTGTCTGTCTGTTTGTTACCTCTTCACGGAAAAACCGCTGCACCAATCCAGATGAAATTTCGTAACAAGATAGTTTGAATGAGGAATAACGTAGGCTACTTTTTATTCGGGAAAATAGCGATAACTGAAATCTACGAGGACGGAGTCGCGGGCAACAGCTAGTAGTGAAATAAAGGGATCACTCAATACAAGTGGAGTTAAGCCCGACTTGTTTCGGACTAATTTGTAATCCTTCCTCTGGGAGTGAACGACTCAGCGGCAGCGAGACGCACACTGCGTACAAAGGCCCTGCTTGCGCGACTACTACATAGTGCAGTTACAGTTATACCTAACTACCCTCGTTTTCTTCGTCATTTTTATAATTACAATTTTTTAGGGAAGCACATTTTATACCTACTCTACACCACATTATTTGTAAAGGTTCGTTTAACACAGTCATCTAACTCCGGGGCACTCCTTCTTCAAGTGCCGCTTTAACTAGTGAAGGTCGGCAACCAACTTCTGGAATTCCTGTGTGTTCTTAGCAAGGCGAAATAATTCAGATGCGCTCGATATTCCAGTCCATTATCGGATGTTGCGAACTTCTTTCTCCGACCAACTCGCCACTTATCGGCTACCTTGCCCATTATAAGATGCAATGTAAGGGGCACTGACCGTCAAAAATTGGTATGACGACTAATTTCAATGGCTTCACGTACTTTCCTAACAGAAATATGATCGGTATCACAAGAAAGACGTATCAGTGGTGGTAAGTGGTGAACCTCTCGCTACCGCTTATGGCAAATTCCATACAGTAATAAGGGTTAATACGGCGTGTACTTCAGTCGCGCGACGCCGGCTGTTCCATACTAGTCGATTTACTAGTTACGACGTAAACCTCAATCCGAATAAGCGTTAAAATTAAGTGGGTTTGGAGTAAGTCGAATTAGAACGTGCATACGGTACGACGGTATGCAATTGCAGTGCATTATTTAATTGCTTTATGGGAACTCTATTACTCTTTAAGCTAAAGCGATAGTTAATCTTGATGCACTTAATTTTGCTGTTTGTCTAATATTTGTCATACCGCCTTATAGTTGTAAAGTCGAAGCATAGAATGTATCACCGTTACTAAGCATGTATAACTAAGTGAAATACCACCTTTATTTAAACATAGCACAGTGTTTCACTAAACCGACATCGACCACGAGTATAAGTAACATTAAGAAAACATTCTTTTGAAAAGGCAATTATCAGTTATCCCTCGAAAAATATGAGACTCTCATTTATTCTCAACACTTTTGAAACTCTCCAATGGAACACCACGTACCATCACGCTGACGGCCAAAGGGATGTCACGGAGGTAGATTTTATACCAGAACCGAAATCGGAATTTGTAAATTCAGTTAGTCGGAACAGAAATCGGAATCGGAAGCGGCATCGGAACCGAAATTGTAACTGGGATCGGGGTCACAAGAAATACGGTTTAGCTAGTCTGGTAAGGGCAGGACTAGCGAAACGAAATAGTACTGATATTATTCTACCTCTTTCATTTCAAATATTGTATAGAGTCAGGCGTAACATTGCGGAGGTCCATAATACAAAATAATGGAGTAATCAATGATATTACATATAGAAAGAAGTAGATGTCATCAGCACGCCGAATATGAAGCGCGAAAAATGCTACAAATTGTAGCATCTTTAGCCACAATCTCTCTCAAATAAGGTTCAAACTTGCGCGCAAAGGTCAAAATGTTCTGAACATGTTTTTCGATTGTCTTGTGAGCATATGACGTATCTTTACTTATAATATCATATCATTGGAAGTAATTAGTTAGCTCCTCCGCGAAGTAGTGCGTAGTAGCGAGGCTATTTTGCATGACTATACTACGCTACTTCGCGGAGGAGCTAACTAAATTAATCCATTACCTACTTTTCTTTAATTTCAGTAAAAAAAAAGTAATAAACTTATTTAGATGTAGAAAATAAAGCATAAACTTGTATTTTATGCTTACGTTACTTACACGCGCGCTGATCGACTTCCGATATACCTTCCGATTCAATAGTATCGGAACAGAATACGACCGGACGAGCGGACGACCGGATAGCATAGTGGTTGAGACACTGACAATATGAAACTTAAGGTTCCGGTTCGATCCCCGGTCGGGGCAGATGTTTGTATGATAAATACGAACGTTAGTTCTCGGGTCTTGGATGTTTAATAATATATGTATTTAAGTAAGTATGTTTATCCGTTGTTTAGGTACCCATAGTACAGGCTTTGCCTAGTTTGGTCAATTGGTGTCAATTATTGTTATTATTAAAATTCAAAATCGGTGGTGTAATATCAATCGGAAGTTCCGACCTATCAGAATCGGAACCGAACCTCCGTAACATCCCTAGTCCGAACCATGGCGCGGAGTCCACAATTTTCCGTGACATGCACTCGCGTGACTCACGTACAAAAGAGCAACCGTGAGGATCCGCTCATTTCGCTCCGTTGTTGCCGTTGTTATCCACTTGAACGTGACTGATAAACAAGGGTGCACGAGCATCACGGACTTGATTTTAATATTCCGTGATAAGCGCGGTAGGTACGTGAAATCGGTGCAGAGGTGGGTAGTTGGCAATAAGAGCCGTCGGTGCAAAACGGTCATTAACCTTAACAGAACGCGATTATAATTGAAAAACGCTTTGGCTAGCTGACACAAACGAACTTCATGAACTAAAAACAACGAATTTACCCACCCGCGACCACACGTGAAAAATAGCTACGTCTGTGCCGCATATGTTTCCATGCAACACCTCCAACCGCACTGGCCACTGCTGCACGAATCAACACGTGCCACGCCCGTTTCGGCACTCTCTACAAAGCCATTCTCAAAGCACCAAAACAATAACAATGCTACTAGTTGTCACACTTACATAAACCTCTGTAAAGTAACGCCTGATTCAATCAATTACTAACGAACTCTTAATCAAACCACTCAATCAAATATTGCAACACAAAGCCTTATGCCAGCTCAAAAGCTTTTTAGCAATAAGTTTAATTTGTGTCACTGTCACTGTATTTTCCCGTATGAATAAAGAAAAAATCATACCTATCGTAATTATAATTATGATATTTGACACGGGCGATAAAGCCCATTGTTACCTTGTATTTTCCTTGTATAAGTAGGTATTACGTTGTGTTCAATAAAGACATGATTGGTCAAACACACAGTCATGTCAAACATGAAGCGTTGGCTTCAAAGATTAGTATAATTTTATAATTGTCTTTATTTAAACGAGCCAGTTGATGTTTTCTTAGTTTTTTTTTCGTGCAGCTCTCTGTTAGTGATTTCAACAACGAAATAAAATTAATCTCGCACAACTTCACAAATTTGAAGCAAATTACAGCATTTGATTACATCAATTTTGCATAACCCTGCCCATTCATTATCGACCAGCTTATTCGGTGAACGCGAACCATTCATTCAGAAGCGCGGGGTATTTTTTTCAGAAAAAAATCAAAACGATTTCCTAGCGAAAAAAACCGATTCACGTCCCTCAGGAGGAAGTTAATAGATTTCATTAATTAACCCGCTCACTGGACCGAGTGATTGCACCACTGTCCTGGGATAAAAAGTGACAATTCGTCGGGCGGTGGGATTTGCCGTTATACCTTTTTACGTATGGGTTGCGCGAAGTAATCCCGTTAGGGTACCGCTTTGCTTAAACGGAACCTTTTATCTTTTTGCTTGAGCCGAGAAGTTTTTTTTGCGCACGTTTGACATGTTAGGTTACATGCTGAAGTGTGTTTAGGCAATATGGTTCTATAACCATTTTGTTTCGGAACTCTCGCTCGATCGGAGTTTGAAAATGTTTTCGTAGAAGTTACCTAAATTTATTTAGGTTTTAAATCTTAATTTTACTGTGTTTTATTCTCAGGAATTCTGGAACGAGGTATAAAGTACATAAGCGTGCATCACCAAAATAAGAGATCACTGACTCTAGACAGCTGTAGTAATAACAGGGTAGGTACAGCAACGGATGGCTATAAAACCAAAATGTAAGTACGTGGTTCTTTTAGTGGGTAAAGCGATAGAATAGTGCAAAGGAGGGGTAAATGCACAAAAGATCCCGCTGGGTCGAAGTGTATCCGCAAGAACCCCTAGATTTAAGATAAGTTAAGATAAGATAAGACGTGGTTCTCGAATGGCGTCCGCAGACCGGGAGACTAGCTGTCGGTAGGCCTCCAACAAGATGGAGCGATGACCTGGTGAAGATCGCGGGATCGCGGTGGATGCGGAGACCGGTCTGAGTGGAGAGCCTTGGGGAGGCCTATGTCCAGCAGTGGACGTCTTTTGCCTGACATGATGAAAAACGTGGTAGAGATAAATTACGATAACGTGGCCCACCCCTCCAAATTACTATTTCAATGTGTTTAGTCACATCCTGACGAAAGAGCGTGTTTGTATAATTTGTCTCAGCACGCACAAATGCGTCTTGGTGGTGCTTTGTGTACTTTCACAATTAAATTGAAGCGTTTTGAATTTAGGAGGGGCGAGCCATGTTATCGTACTCGTAGTTTACCTATCTTTATACACGTACATGGTATACGTTATACAAACGTAATAAGCGAATATAGGGTTCCTACTGCATCGTCACAATCTGCAAACTGTATAGACCCAAAGGACATTCGATTATTGCAATGCAGTGCTGATTTACAGTTTTGTATGGGATCCCTCAGTGAACACTTGATATTGGAACACAAAATAGCCAGTTCAATATGCCAGATTAATGTTCAAACACTAATAGTAATGTATGTACGAGTAAGCTAAATTATGATTGAATGGGTCTAGTTCCCGCACTTGTGCCGCATTCGCGACAAGTGCTCTAATTGTGACTCAGTATTGCTTCTGGAGAGGGCTATGCTCGGGGTTTCTCTGCAGGACAGAATCCGAAATGATGATATCCGCAGTAGAACTAAAGTTACCGACATAGCCCGAAGAATTGCGAAACTTAAGTAGCAGTGGGCGGGGAACATTGCTCGCAGAACTGATGGCCGATGGGGTCAGAAAGTTCTCGAATGGCGTCCACGGACCGGGAGACGAGCTGTCGGTAGGCCTCCAACAAGATGGAGCTACGACCTAGGAAAGATTTCGGGACCGCGGTGGATGCGGAAAGCACAAGACCGGTCTGAGTGGAGAGCCTTGCGGGAGGCTTACGAGTATGTCCAGCAGTGGACGTCTTTCAGCTGACATGATGATTGCTTCTGATACATGATTGTGTTCTAAAGTAATGTTTTGCAGCATTTGTTATTGCGCAAACACATCCAAACATAGTCCGAAACATGTCACAATATCACAACTCGATTTATACTTATACATGAGAAATCAATAAATTTAATTTAATCTCACGGTTATTAGTTTCATGTTAAACTTAGCTGATTAGTTGTCAACACTGATACAATGTAGCAAATTCTCTAATTTTGTATTATTGCAACAAAATCAATCGCTTCCGCGAAACATGCCATCAAACAGAATATCGTTGATACATGTCACGCGTAGGTATTCAATTTTCCGAATGTATATTTTTATCCAGATGAAACCGGAAATTTAATTGACAGATGACTTGTGTCTGTCACATCATACAGTCAATTTATTTCGAGGACGCGTCGTTAAAAAGAAAACATGGTGTCAATTTATATTTCAGTAGCTTTTACAAAATCCAATAGATACAGTCGAGTTCTCCGATATCTGTACAGCCAACGGTTCATAAATTATCTAAACACAGACCTTATGTAACTGGCAATAAGGTCTGTGTATAGATATTTTTGAACTGTTGACTGTGTAGATATTGGAGAACTCGACTGTACCTAGAATATCGCTAAGGTTATTTAGGTGAACGTTATCAATAAGATTAGACGAGTCAATTTTAATGTCACTTTGGTTTACCTAAATAATTAAATATTATGTTTCTTGAATGAACAATTTCAGGATTGTGCTCATTTTGTGAATACATAAATATTAGTGTATTACAGTTAAATGAAGGTACGTAACGATAAGGTAAAATACAATTTATGATATGAAAGCCATGTTGAAAATTCAGTTATTTGTATAAAAACTTCTCATATTCTCCGTGACGCAATTTAACACTGGCCACTTAATTCAGGCTGGTGATTTAAAAGCGAAACATGACCGATGGTCATTTGTTTTTGTGTTCATATCTAGGAGAGTTTTGGTGCATAACGTTTACGAAATTGAATTAAATTAAAGTGCAATTAACAGTTTTGTAAGTGCGATTTTGTTTTACTGAAAATGATGGTAAGTAATATTATTAATTTTTATTTAATTATTCCGTGTGCTTGGATTTCAACGAAAGTTAACTTTAAATGATTTTTATTTACAACAAAATTATAACTACAACAACTAAAAATAGAACTAAGACTTCATAAAACTACTAAGTACAAGTAATAAATAAAACTTAAGCTAAATAAAAAATACGAATGAAACCTTGTCAACTTTTAACATGAGATTCGGACTTATCGGTTTTCCTTATTCTCAGAGCACACGTCTCGTTGGTAGCGAAACAAACACTGTTCACCGTTAGCTCGTGTTTGTTTCGCTAACGCCGAAGATGCTTTCATGTTAAAAGTTGACCATCAGGTATTATTATTATTTTCTTTAACCATTACGTCTCTTCTATTTAGGAGGTAAAATATCGCACGGGTTATTATTTAGATGGTATTCTAGAGCTGTTAAAATACAGCTGCATCCATTCAGTTTTCTTCTCGTCTCTGTTTGAAGGTAAAACTGGAAAAAAATCCTTTTAAACAAGTTGAATGCGTACGGAACCTCAAGTCCACATAAAGGCTCAGTTTACGTTTTTTTCTCGCAAAGCTCAGAACGCGGTCTGAATGGGTGTAGTTCAAGCATTACCTTTTTATCCTGAGAGGAGCGAACGGGATTAAACGTCATATGGAAGTAAAACGTAATTCAGGAAGGAATTCGGCCTTTCATAAGGTTTTTTTACGAATGGGTAAGTTGTCGAATGAACTCAGGAAACTCCGCAAATTAACAATATGACGTTCAGACGTTTTGGTAAACGTTACTGGAAGTAATTTTTAAATTAAGTTACTTAGTTAACTTTTGTTATGGACACGGTAAAAAAAACTTTGATATTCCGCTTAAAATTCCAACCACTTTAAAATATTCACCCGAATGCCTAGATCACGATGTTTCAATTTAATACAAATCCGTTTAATATTACACATGATATGAACTAAAACAATTACTTTGCTCAACCGCGACCACTAATGACAAATAGTTATATCTGTGCGGCAAATGCATGTTTCCATGCAACACCTCCGCCTCCACTGCTACACGAATCAACACATGCCACACAGACCCAACTATCACCACCACCACTAAACTAAACGCAGACGCGTTTCGGCACTCTCCACGAGGCCATTTACGAAGCACAACAACAACCGCTCAACATGCCACCACTTCCACTACTGACATAATATGTAAACCATGTACTCAGCTTAGTTAATGACAAAATCAACGTACCCACTAATATTTTATAAATTACAAACTACCCTTTTATGTAAGTTCTAAACTACCCTTTTTTTAAATGAATTCCAAACTACCCTTTTTATTTTTTTTACGCCAGGTACCCCGTTATTTATAACCGAGTACGGTAAAAAGAGAAGTTATGTTCTCATTATTACTATGACACATTATTAAAATTAGAACCAAGTCGTAACAAGGGTAGTTTGGAATTCACTTTTAAAAAAGGGTAGTTTAGAACTTACATAAAAGGGTAGTTTGGAATTTATAAAATATTAGTGGGTACGTTGGTTTTGTCATTAACTAAGTTGAGTACATGGTTTACATATGTCAGTAGTGGAAGTGGTGGCATGTTGAGCGGTTGTTGTTGTGCTTCGTAAATGGCCTCGTGGAGAGTGCCGAAACGCGTCTGCGTTTAGTTTAGTGGAAGTGGTGATAGTTGGGTCTGCGTGGCATGTGTTGATTCGTGTAGCAGTGGAGGCGGAGGTGTTGCATGGAAACATACATTTGCCGCACAGATATAACTATTTGTCATTAATGGTCGCGGGTGAGCAAAGTAATTGTTTTTAGTTCATAAATATGGACCTCCGCAAAGTAACGCCTGATTCAATAAATTACACATGATAAATAATAATAAATAAATAAATATCATGGGACAAGTGACACCAATTGACCTAGTCCCAAATTAAGCAGAGCTTGTGTTAAGGCTACTAGACAACGGATAAACATACTTATATAGATAAATACATACTTAAATACATGTTAAACATCCAAGACCCAAGAACAAACATTCGTATTCATCATACAAACTCTGCCCCGACCGGGATTCGAACCCGGGACCTCAAGCTTCGTAGTCAGGGTCTCTAACCACTGGGCTGTCCGGCCGTCAAATGATGATTGTAACTATACATAATTAAGGCAAGAAATCATTTTGACTCGCGTATTTGTAGTCTAGGTGTCTCCGACATGGTTTAAACCAAAAGAATCACGGATTGGGGCGAATCATGTCGGATTTATTCCATTGTATCAATAATGTCTGAGTCTCACGGTAACATGAAACAACCGCGTGACTACTCGAGCACGAGCAGAGCAGCGGCGCGCAGTGTGCTTCTTGCTGCCGCTGGGTCGTGCGTTCCCAGAGAAAGGACTACAAATTAGTCCGAAACATGTCTGGCTAAACTCGACTTATATATACGTGAGTGATCGGTTTTATTTCACTATGAGTCTGACGGTAGTTTATTTTATTGTTATTAGACATTCTGTTTTTATTTTCACCTATGATGCGAAACCGCTTTAAACTTAAGTTTTTAATAAATCATAAAATTTCAACACGAGAAAATTATGCAGGAAATTGTATTCGAGTAATACTTGTTCTGACCAGTACATTGTCCAAGAAACTTACCTCCTAAGTACATCTCTAAAATGGAATCTCGGAGGACAGTTTCGCCTCTCGGCAATACACTGTGGACGAATCACGACTCGGTGGGCTGTAGTCACGAGCAAGCTGAATTATGCTGAATGTTAAATAATTGTCGAGTGCACATTTAAGCGCGTAAATTTGTTGTTTCTTTTTTGGGTTTTTATATCTCAAAAGGAAAAAAAGGAACCCTTATAGAATCATGTCTGCCTGTGTGTATGTCTGGAACGCTGAAAAAACAACAAAATTTACATTTAACAATTTACTTAACAAGACAGATAGTTGACAAAATGATTCTGTTAGGGTTCCGTTTCATCCTTTTGAGGCAAGGTACCCCAATCAAACTAAGAAAAAAGACATTAAATATGTAAATAAATAAATAAATATGGGACAATTTGACACCAATTGATCTAGTCCCAAACTAGGCAAAGCCTGTACTATGGGTACCAGACAACGGATAAACATACTTGAGATAGATACATACATATATTATTAAGCATCCAAGACCCGATAACGATAACAAACATTCGTATTCATCATACAAACATATGCCCCGACTGGATATCGCACCCGGGACCTCAAGCTTCATAGTCAGGGTCTCTAACCACTAGGCTATCCAGTCGTAATAAGAGGCACTTAGTTTCGTCACACGAGTAGACTCAATTGGTTTAGTAACAGCATTTCCATCCGATTCTTGAGCTGTCGACTTTAAGAATATTATTCATAACAAAGCTTGCTCACCTTCTTATCGATGTTGGAGGCACAATTCAAGCGTTACGTGTCCTACTCCCCCCTTTCTGAAGTCACGTGTCGTTGTGCTAAGAAAAAAACCCGTAACCCTCACGCGAGCTAGAGGAGCGTGCACACTTACTTTTTTATGAAGTAAAATAAAACGACGCTGGTTAGAGTAAGTGGGACGCTCATGCTTAGTTTTGTTTGACGATGGAAATAACCTTTATCTACTCAAATAACTATAAGTTCTCTATTATGCGTTCAGAAAACGTAGGTAATGACCATCACTAGGACAATCAATTACCATTTTCAAAACTAATATAATTTAAAAATATGGCTCAATTTAAAATAAAAATTCGATACGAAACGTCAGCTCGATGTGTGTGTCGTTGTTTAAAAAAAATCCAAATTCGTGACAGGTTTATTATGCCTTCGGCTTCTGAACCCATATTAAAGTATTAAGTATGTAGATAAAGTAATGTATGCAACTTAATGTAAATTAGGCCTTGAAACACTCATGTGAACCTATTATGAAACTTAGCTTCGCCTCGTTTCATAAAAACACACTCGTGTTTTAAGGGCCCTCATAATTGTAACAGTTGCATACACTACTATAAACGATAAAATTGTTTTATTGTCACGCACTCAAAACATTAATAACATTTACTGGTGTGTCACTTCTTTAGGAAAATAAAACTGATTTAGAACACTAGAGAGCTCAATGTTTCAGGCTATTTTTAAAGCAAATCAGAACCAAACAATAATTCATTTAAATCACATTCCAAATTAAATACGAATTGAAATATTTCACGCAATGATTAGGTACGTTCATTATTTGCAATTAGTATTTCGATACATCATTATGAAGCTGATCATGTGCCTACGTATTCAATAATGTTGGCTTCATTAGGAGAACGAAATTGCATTGCGCATAACATAAATCTGTTCATGAATATCTTCGTGTTTAAAATAGGAAATTTCTAGATACATATATAAAGTGTAACTTAAATAGGCTGGTGAGAGGAATGTGCCATCATGATAAAAAAACCGGCCAAGTGCGAGTCGGACTCGCGCACGAAGGTTCCGTAGAAAGATTTTAACGCTTTTCCCCAGTGTTTTAAGAAGTCCAGTGTTAGCAGAGCCCTGCTTCTAAGCAAAATGTACGCATATTGGTCTTCGAAATCTACAGACAGACATAAAAATTTAAGGTTTTGAGACTTTTCGGAGTGGTTGTGCTATTACAGCTACCTTCATACTAAATTTCAAGTTTCTAGGATAACTGGAAGTACCCTTTAGGTTTTCAAAGTACGGCAATTTGTATGGAAACGACCTTTATAATGACTGTATCTGTTGATTGCGATGACTTAGAAGGTTGATTTTTTCACAGCTTCAAGGGACTGCAAGCTTGAGTATTTGATATTAATTTCAGCATGCTACCTCCACGCGTTCCAGAGAAAAAGGGTCTTGCCAGACAGACAGACAGACAGACGGACAACAAAGTGATCCTATAAGGGTTCCGTTTTTTCCTTTTGAGGTACGGAACCCTAAAAAGTGCCATTAAATGCTTTTATTGGGAGTTCCCTATATACCCAATGGGTACTAAAGGCTTCTAAACGGCTCCTTTGTAAAATAAGCTAAATCGTACAGTAGACACGGCATCTATCCACATCTTGAGACAATTGTCTATCTATCCACATCGCGCGTCACGGCCCAAGGGAACAATTGTTTCCAATGTTTGCTCGTAAAACTTGTACGTACACGAACCGGGGAAATTTTACTCTTCCCACCCCAACGAATTATTTTACGAAACGTCTGATAAACTACTGTTTTATTGGTTGTTCCGGTAGTTTTTTCGCGAAGATTCCTCTGTTCTGGCGAATAGAGGTCGGACTTAGATTTGTAACGGCTGTACATTGTTATTATTGCTTTCGGAACGTGGAATGGATGACACCGTAAAAACTTCGTTTCCACATTAGAATTAATAACGCACTATATTCCTTTTTAATATAATTGTTGTACTTATGTCGAAGAAATTTCTTAGCAATTAAATTATATTTTGCTGTCGTATTAATAGGCGCTTTTAATGACAAATAGTCCATAGTTGAACGTTGTAATAATTGTTCGTAATTATAGGTAGCGCTGGCCTACATCTAGGGACTTACCGCGTTACCGGGAAAAGTACCAGCAAGTTTTGTCTTTTAACATAAAACTACTGTGAGATTCAATCATAGTGAAATAAACGGATCACTTTTTTCGGACTAATCCGTCTTCTAGGAGCACACGCCACGACGGTGGCGAGACGTAAACATTTTTGGAATTTTTGTCTTATTTTTACCAGTATTTTGAAATGTAACGATATTTTGGTGACGATACCACAAATACCGTATTACATACCGATGTTTTCGTAACGATACGCCCCAAATCAACACAGTTTTGATATTGCGAGCTCTTTCTACTAGCTACACCCTTTCCCGCAACACTTGACGTAAGGAAGAGACAGACAAGACGTAACTTTATCGAGTAGGTACCGGCAAAACATTTCGTGGGTAATCAACCTCACTTCTTTTTACAAAACAAAGTTACCTAATAGTTTACCGGTATAGTTATTTCCCGTCATTTATTTAATAAGTTATACTTTTTTACCAGTAATTTGGTCCCTCTCTACATCTCGCGTTCTATTCGTATTCCTTGCCTAAGTTACTAATTGTTTAATCGCGGTAAACTCGTAATTTGGGTTAGAATTACTGTTTGAAATTTGAACCTCAAATCTCTTACAAATTCAATAAAAAAAATTCAAGCGTATGCCTATTTCTTCGAACTCATCATTTCTCAAAATAACTTGCAAACCTTGCCCTGACAGTAATTACAAAAACAATAAGAAAAGAATTAGCCAAATATGCACTTACGTACATGCGGCAATTGATTTTTATATAGATACAGATGAGATAGAATATTGATAATACAAAAGTACCTATAGGTAACAATATTACCTAACTGTATTGGTATTTTGACGCATGAAGATGGTAATAAAATGTCTTGCATCACCAACGTCCACGTGCGTGAAAAATTCTAAATAAGTTCACGCTTTGTCACAAAACGTGACAAAAAGCCTTACAAACTGAACAATACAAATCCATTATCACTCAACTCCACGGCCCAGTAACCGCAGTTTTTCCGTATCGCCGCTTGGACGCAATAATCGTTCTTTCATCGAATGCGGGTGCATATTCAGTGGCACGATATTATCCCACGCACGAGTGTAATCCGCGTCGCTCGTGACAAACGACCCGATTAGCATCAGGGAGCTTCGCACTAGGGTTGACACGAAGTGTTATTAACCTCTGACGCAAAAGAGGGGCGCTGATTAACGCGTGTATCTGAGTTTGTATGTGGCATCGAAGCTTCTAAACGGGTAAATCAATTAGGATGCATTATTTTTAAGTTGTAGTCAATCAAAGACAAAGAGACGTTGTTTCAACTGACTTTGGATGTATGTGTACATGGTAAAAGTAAAAAATAGTACCTACTTAAAGCGTCAGATTTAAGTAAAAAGTGTAGTACCTAACTGGGACTTGAGTTTAATAGTAACACGGGATCGTATTTGTACGTGACGTAATATTGACACGGGGTTATATAACTTCATTCGTACTAAGTACCGAATATTGTGTTTAAGAGGCCCCATTCAAGGTACGATTTGTCGTTACGGTTCGTCAGTTGTTTCAGACTGATCGAAACGACGAATCAAAATTGTTATGTATTGACATTACGTGGTCATTTCGATCACTTTGAAACGAGGCATCGTAACGGTAAAACGTGTCGTGAATGCTGGGCTTAAAGGGAACATAATACATTTTCTCACGTTGTCTTCATTTGACGTAAAACAAGGCCGTTAAATCTACGTGCTTTAATATACGTTAGTCTATGTGCCAAATGAACTTTTTTTGTTAATTTAAAAACTCAGATTGGAACAAAAATATTAATCGTGTCGTTTAGTGCCAACCCCGACCAGTTGTCACCGCTGTCTGCGATTAGGATGCTTCTGCCGACTGCCTTGGTGATTCCTTTCCTTATAAATGGGTGGCTTTCCTGATAGGCCAACGTTATTGACAAAAAATAAATTAGCTGACCTTCTTTAATTAAAACTATACGTTTAAGTTACAGATTTCATAATTACGTAACTTTTTTCGTTTGATAAATCAATAATTTATTTTCATCTTGAAGTCATTTAGGTACCTAATTGGTTTTTGTCAAATTTTGAAAATGATGACAGTTATTTATTTACATAACAACAACCGATTAAGTAAGATACAATAATTACAACTAAGTTACATTAGAAAAGCCAATAACACCTATCCATTGTTTACATAATATATGGCTGTTATCACAGTAGAGATGCTTAAAACTGAGTTACAGCTAAATTTTAAACTAAGTATGAGTAACTAGTTACAAGTATAAACAAAGATTCTATTTAACAAGGTTTTCTTCATAATAAAATCAAAGCGTTCACAGTAAGTAAACAGGTTGGATTATAAAACCCTAGCGAATATTAATTTTTAATCGTAAAATCGAACAAGTTTTGGTGTAATTACGTTTACTGATAATTCTGAGTGTGAGTGGTGGCAAAACTCTGCTTGCTTCCGATTCGAACTTTTTTCTTCTTCGAAAATTTAATTACCTAGTCGAAATCCTTGTGATCACTTCCATAATTCCTAATTTTATGAGATATTAGTAATGCCAACCTAAATTACCCCTTAAAATGAGCTTCCACAAATTTCTAGATTTTAAACGAAACGATTTCCCTTCCTTAGACCTTTGTTCGTAGGAACAATTCAGTTGTTGTAGTAACAAATTGTGCGAATTACCATCCACGCTTGCCTGAAGTGGACGATAAACGCTGAGCCGACGAATAGTTCAAATAGGATTTTCTTGCATTTGGCTCTATCTTGCCGCTGGATAAAATTAAAAATGCTAACAAAATTAAAACATTCAAGAAAACTGGGCCGAAATTCACAACAAAACTCTTTTGTTTCAAGCAGAAGAAAAAAAAACCGAGATCCGCAATGTTGCCGTTCTGGAAATAATCTAATTCCAAATTTAAATTTATAAATAAATTATACTATGCATCGGAACATAAAAAAAATATTAGTGTAAATAAATAACAAAATTGAACCACAATTGACAAAGTTATCCGTGATAAAGTAGACCCTAACTCTTTCTTTAAAAAACTGTTAAAATTCCTTCCTCAGTACATGTTTCAAATATCAAGTCACGTAACAATAGAACTTTTAACCCAGAATAGTATTACACAACGTTGAACTTTACGTGTAAAATCCAATTTGGATGGGCTCACATTGAACTGCCGAAAACTTGAAATTCAGCATCTGCAGGATCCCATTACAGGTAGCTTTGCTTGTTTTTGACTCGGTGACTTCCTTCAGAGTTTGGCAAATGCCCAGATCGTTAACGTGGAAATCTGCAATCTGAACTTTACGCTAATGCATTCCAATGGGGTTAAGAATGGGTTTCGCTTAATGCTTTTTCTTTAATAGAGTTGCAATCTTTTGTAGTGTCTCTTCTAGTTCGGTAATGGACGAAGACGGAGGGTATTGTGTTATTGTCTCTGGTAATTGGGACGTAGAACGTAATGTGATTACAGTGGGACTGCTTGTCTCAATAACTTTAGGTGTTGGAGCGTAGTTTCGGTGAAGTTGTTTTGCTTTATATATATAGTATACTCTCAGCTTGTACTCAACCAAGGGTATAGAATTCGACTGTAATTTTTAATTCAATTCAGCTACTGATTTTGTGGTAATTTTATCTCAGAATAAACTATACCTTCATATTCAACCAAATAAAGAATACGGGATGACTAAATAAATAGGCTACGTAAATATACACTTATTATTGATGCACATGTTTTTGGTATAATTTTGTCGACATTAGCATTTATCAGTATATCAGTAGCGTATATCAGTACTTTCAATTTATTCTTGTCAGGATAATCCAACTTAAACTTAAACGTCGGCACTCGCGGTCACCCAATAATCCCTCACACAACTGCCATTTCACAGAATCTTAATAAACACGTACTCAGTAACAGCCCAGTCTCGTCAGTGTTCGGAAAAATCCCTTGATATATTGGATCGTTATTCGCGCCATCTCCTTCGTTGGGACGCGAATTGTTAATCGGGCAATTTGTCACGATCGCGCCTGGTGTTCTTAGAGGAACGTTCGACTGCGAAAACGAGCTCCCGACTCGCGGGATGGTTATAAAATATATCTCGGACGGTTTAATAAAAACGATTTTTACCTACGGCGTAGCGGGAAAATGATTTGACCCGACTGTGTAAAGTTGAGTGTGTAATGTATCGGAAATCTTTTTGATGTGAACGTATCCTGTTGAGGTATGATTTTAAATTAGAACTTTTTGATGGGTTTATTTTTAAGAAGTGTAATTCTAACCTAACTAAACAATGTATGTCAATGTTAATGATATGTATTATCGTTATAGACTGATTGGGACCATAGCAAATGACATAATGATTCCAAATCATATATTTTTATTGTCAAAAATTTGGTCTGCACATCGACGTTTTCTATCCCCATCTACTTAGACTGTATAAATAACTGTGTAAGTATTGATCCATTGCTGTCTTTAGGTACACAAATCTATTTCCCTAGTCTAGACCACTCCAATCCGTCAGTTTCACAACTTCCCTACATAATAGCTACAACTATGCAATAAACTGCATCGGAACTATTCAATATTCACGTTGCACTTTGTCAACAGGTCTCCGGCCGGGCTCGAGTGTCCGTGCGGAATCTCTGGACGTAGTCAAAGTGACGGCGGTGTCAGGCGGCGAGGCGACGCTGCCGTGTGACACCCGCTCGCCGCAGCCGCCCGACGCGCTTCTACTCGTCGTGTGGTACAAAGACGACGTCCCCATTTACAGGTAGGAGAAAATAACAGTAACCAAACTTAAAGTCAACCAAGAAAGTGCTTTACAACTCAAACTTTTGGCTGGAATCTGTGGACGTTAGCCAAGGCGACGTTGGTGTCAAGTGGTGAGGTGACGCTGCCGTGTGGCACCCGCTCGCCGCAGCCGCCCGACGCGCTTCTACTCGTCGTGTGGTACAAAAACGATGTTCCCATTTACAGGTAGGAGAAAATAACAGTAACCAAACTTATAGTCAAACAAGAAAGCGCGTTACAAGTTTAGAGGACTTTTTTTAGCTGGAATCTGTGGACGTAGTCAAAGTGTGTCAACTGGTGAGGCGAGGCTGCCTTGTGACATCGGTCATCGAAGGTTATCGCCTGCTACAAACACAACGTGCCTATAACCAGCCGGACAATCAAGTCATGTCAGTTAATGTGTGATGCTTCTCGTATGTTACGACTCCTTAGGTGAAGCTGCAATGTGACTGGATACGCTCTGTAATGACGCTGTTTGAGCTTATCTTAAACTACTGTCTGTTCTGTAAGGCAAAAGGACATTGATTGGTTCTAAAATCGTGTAAATATTTTCTCATACACGATGCGTTGACTAATCTTATTAAACTTTCGTATTCACACTGACGCAAAACCTCCATAAACACAACGTCAGATGCAAATTCCCCGATCAAGACATTCCACTCTGCAACTTGCAAAATATGCGAACATATTCATTGGAGCATTACGCTTATTACGTCAGCTCGCGATCGCTGCAAAACAAGCCATCTTAAGCTCTTATTACGCCAGAGCTCGCAGTCATAAATTGTTGGCCGTATTCAAGCACGTTTAACAGTGCTTTTATATTTTTTCACCTTTTTCCATGTAATAAGCTCGCTCGCGTGCAGAACAACAACCTGAAACCACCCCTACTATGTATTGTCTGCGACATTGCAGGCGACTTAACGGCTTTGTTTTTGGGTTCCGTTGCCTATCTTGAATTAGTGTGATAAATATTAAGCTCGAGCTTCTGTGTTTTAAAATGTATCACGCAATAAAAGGGGTGTTATTTTCTAAGGTTATTTATTCATGGCCGTTTCAGGGTCGTTTAGTAGGCTGTGAGCGAGGCATTAGAAAAGTAAACGTTGGGAATTTTCTAGGAAGGTATCTTAGATCGTAACGTCAGCTCGTGTTGATTAATTAACGCAAACCTTTGTGTGGAGTAAATAAGCGTAGTGATGCAGTGAAAAAGCAACTTCAATTAAATAGAGGGAATGAGAAAAAACAGTTTTGGAAAGGAACCCATTTAGAAAACATTTGCCAATAAAAATTTTCGGTTGTTTGATTTTTAGTAAAAAAATGTTTTAGGCCTTACTTTACGATTATGATGTTTCTTTTGTTTTTTTAACCCTCGACGCAAAAATGGGGTGTTATATAAGTTTGACCACTAAGTGCGTCTGTGTGTCTGTATGTCTGAGTCACTGTGTGTCCTTGGTTTACGTTTCCATAATAAGGAAAAAAATATCCGAAATTGTATTGCTCATGTAAATGTGCCGTTTTACTTTTACTTTTACGTCTCGTATTTCCCAATGATGCACCGCAAAGATATAACCACGTGCCGCGCCCCGCGTTCGCCAAGATTCATGGCTAAATCGCCGTCTGACAGTGTGTGAATATTTTATAAATCGCTCAGGCGCAAATTTGTTATGCATGACCGACCCATGCGAGTGCCAAATTAGTTTGGGCACAAATGCTGGAAGAGCAGAATGTTTGATCAGATTAAACGGTTTTTTTGTGCCCGGGATTTTGTTTGCGAAACGACATGTTGTTTGTCACAGCTTATTAATACGTTTCTGTTTGAAATACAGACACAACTAAGCGCTGGGATCTCTGTTGGATTAGAACGTAAATGCTCCACTCAAATGCTTTCGACGTAAACAAAGCGCTTTAATGGTAGGCACACTGTAAATATATGCGAAATCGATTCATTCTCTTCGTGCAAAAATAAAATGGAGTTGTACTTGGTGCAGCGTAGAGTCGAAAATCTGTTCTGTAATATTTAAGAAAGGTTTAGATTTTTCCAGTAAGTAAGGCTTTATTAGCCTTCTGTTGTAGCGATTTGCGCAAAGGATCATTTGTCATTGAATTAATTAACTGTCATCGCAACTTTGACAGTTTTTCCATTCAGTCTGGACGTGTTTAGTAGAGACGAGAACAAAGTATCTCCCTTATTATAATTTGAAGCAGACAATGAAAAATGTTGGTAGTAAGTAAATAATATCAGATGTTATTTGAGCTCTAGATTATAGACGAGGCCGACGTTGAAAACGTCATTGAAATACGATGAGTTGAAGCCTTTTTTCACTGTAGTAACTTGTATCGAATAACAAAGAAAACCGACCAAGAGCATGTCGGGCACGGATAGGGTACCCGTACCCGGTATGGTACCCGTTACGAAAAAGTCCTTGCATATCAAATTTTTAATACGTGATTTTTTTACTAGGAATTTCCCTAACTAAATATTTTATAAGTTGGTCAATGGGACAACAATTTACCCGTTCTTCTGTATACGGTCCCCTTAGCTGCGATAATTTGCCTTTGAAATTAATTATGTGCACTACACTGCTGCCATGTTTTTTTTTCACATTTCCAATTACAACGGCGTCTTTGGTGGAGGGGGAGGGACAAATAAGCACTTTAAAGATAAGTATTTGTTAATGATCTCTTCACACCCCCAACGTTTTTGAATGAACCATCTAACGACACCCCACATTATGTATGAGGTACGTAGGAGAAAAAAAAAATCTTCACTTTTTTATTCTAACACTTTGTCGGCGTGATAAACAGCTTTCTAGTAGCAAGACGGACGGACGGACATGGTGAAACTATATAAAGGTTCCAACAAGTTGTCTATATGGAACCTTAAAAAGGCTTTACGAAGGTACTTTTCCAGCAAAAAAAATAATACTTTCCAATACCAAATAAATAAATACTTGATTACAATCTCTAGACGAGTATTGTCGTTGCTGTAATAACAAATCTTCCTAAGAAATCATCAACGAAACGCGAAGGACCAGTCCTTACCAGCGATGTTTACGGAACAAATAATTTTGTTCCCATTTTAATAAAAGTAATTTAACCAATACGGACCGGCCCTGGCTTCACGTGATAAGGGAACGAGATTATTTACACTCATTTCGCAAAGTATTTTGCCTGTCGCTTGCAAAAAATAGCTCGATGAATTCGAGAATTAATATTGTGAGGAGGATGTTATTAAGACCCGAAATATATTAAGCATTTTCATTCTGCCTGAGTGAACAATAGGTTCCTTAATAACATAAAAAGTATGATACAGAAAAAGGATTTATTTATAGCTTGTATGTTTCCCAAAAGAATGAATTCGAAATCTTCGGTTTCTTTGACTGCAGTCCCTATTAAGTTTTTAAGATACCTACTAAAAACTTAACTTAATACAAGGTGCATTTTAATGAATCGTAAAGAATTCAGCCAGAGGTTGAGTACCTAAGTCTAAGCGAACAGTTTTGTGAAGTTTAAAAAAAAACTCCCATAATTAGGTTCATAATTTGTCAACAAGTAGAGGCAATGAATGTATTGGATGTTTTTTAGGGTTCCTTACCTCAAAAGGGAAAAACGGAACCCTTATCACTTTGATCCCGGATCACTTTGTTGTCCGTCTGTCTGTCTGTCTGTTAAGACCCTTTTTTTCTGGAACGCGTGGAGGTAGCATGCTGAAATTAATTATCAAAGCCTGCGGTCCCTTAAAGCTGTGAAAAAATCAACCTTCTAAGTCAATGCAATCAAAAGATACAGTCATTGAAAAGGATATTTCCATACAAATTGCCGAAATCCAAAAACCTAAAGGGTACTTCCAGTTGTCCTAGAAACTTGAAATTTGGTATGAAGGTAGCTCTTATAGCACAACTACCCCAAAAAGTCTCAAAATATTTTTTTTTATGCCTTTCTGTAGATTTCGCAGACCAATATAAGTTGACCCCACACTGCGTACATTTTGCTTAGGAGCAGGGTTTGGCTTACACTGGACTTCTTAAAACACTGAGGAAAAGCGTTAAAATCTTTGTACGGAACCCTCGTGCGCGAGTCCGACTCGCACTTGGCCGGTTTTTTTCAAAAAACAACTTTACGGGGGTGTTCACTTAGACCTACTCAACCCCTGGCTGAATTCTTGACGGTTCATCAAAACGCAGCCTGTACCTAAAATGTACATCCTGTAATGTACCTACTTGCAGCTAGAAGAATCGTAAAATAAAATAAATGATCTCAGTAATAACCCGATACTCGTAAACGCGTGGGAACATGATCCAATTTCAAAACACATATTCCCTTTACATCCAATTACAATGACGCCCCAAATTTCTTCATCTCCATCTTTATTTCCCTTATAATACCTACTTCAACGAGTTTGAGCGACTGGCTCAACAGCCCATAAACGGTTATACCCGACCTAAAATCCTTTAACTATCATCTTTGTCGCGGGCCCGGAGCTTGGCCCATGAGCGATTATGACGAATTTATATACATTCTATTGCTCCTAGGATCTCGAAGTTGATTGATGATACGAGCTTAGTAAGTGCCGATGTTAAGCCCGCCGGTTGGTTATGAAATATTTATGTGTAACGTTTTCATTCGGGCGCTCTAAAGAATTTCTAGGTGGGTCTTAGCTAACATTAAAGTTTAAGGCGGTTTGCTGGGCTGAACGATCGAAATATATACGTATAGCACGTTAAGCGTAGCAGTGTTTAGGTACTGAGGGTTTGTAAGAGGCTTACCTTCGTTTATAAAAACGTTCTTTGTTTAGCTTGCATTTAGAAAAAGTTTAAAAATTAAATAAACATCATGGGACAATTGACACCAATTGACTTAGTCCCAAACTAGGCAAAGCCTGTGCTATGGGTACTAGACAACAACAAGACCCAAGAACAAACATTCGTATTCATCATAGAAACATCTGCCCGACCGGGGATCGAACCCGGGACCTCAAGCTTCATAGTCAGGGTCTCTAATCTATAAAATAAGTCCATTAATTTTGTGTAGTCTATTTTGGGAACAAAACTTGACAGAGATTGCTTGCTGATTCCCCACAGTACTTGTTGTAATCGGATCGAACCTTGGCGTCAAACTCAATTAAGAATCAAGGGATTGGCGAGCGGAAATATAACTAATCTGACCGGAGAAAATCTGGTTTAATTAATTACAATTAATAAATTTCGAAATTTTTGTCACTTAAGGTTACAAAGAGATTAAAGAAATGGCGAGGTTTAATAAAATCGTCGCAGCATATTCTTATAAGCAATACAACAATTTTTTACATGGAACCTATAAACAATTATATAGCAATATCAAATGTACACAATCATTATCCAATTGCTTTCTCAACAATTCAATCACATGCCTAGTTAGAACTTTAAATTCCCTCTGGTATTTGTTAACTAGAACCATTTACTCGTAGAATTTAAATTTTCCTTCTTTCCAGCAAAAACAATTGCAGTCTTTTAACCGTGTTGAATTTTCGCAAGGCGCCAAATGTCCTCGCGCCGAGAAAACAAACGGCCAACAATAAATTATAATTTCAAGCAGGTAGATGTTAACGATGTACGAATTGCGAGGGCTAATTTTGTTGAGTGGGTAATTGCTTCTTTTGCCGTTGAGGCGGTCTACGGCTTTGAGTTGTGGTTGCCAACAATTTGAATATTCATTTGAGAAGTGCGTGCACGCGCGTATTTTATGGTACCGCTAACCTGGTGGCTTTTACGTCGAAAAACAAAAGCACAGTTCACCTTGTCATCTATCAAATCTTAGGCGGTTATTTCAATATATCAACACAAATCATAAACAAAGAAAATACCATAATTAAGCCCTCATATCAATAAAGCGCCTGCAACATTCAAGGCTTACAAAGTAGGGCAGAAAAAAAGCGTGACCGCTTGTAATAAATAAAACCACCGTTAAAACGAAAGCCATGTACGATATTATTATGATTCCAAACATAATCCTCATAATAAAATGGCCCCGGCCCAAGGCTACGGGGTCCGCAGTGGAAGGGTTAGCCACAATTACTTTAGATTGCCTGTAATGGCACCTAACTGTGTAAAATGAAATGGCCCTATTAGGTTGAATTGAGGCATTTTTCGTCTGAAGAATTTCACGTAAGCAAGTACTACTTATGTTCTTTTACGGAAAATTGAAATTTTGGATGTTGTTTTCTTTTGCAGTTTTGAATTAGCATAATCATAAAATTTAAATTAGAATTGCTAGGCGAAGTTTTATCGGCGATTATTTTATTACAGTGGAACTCGATTTCGCCAAAATTTTTGCCGTAGAAATCGAAAGATGCACAGTACTTATCGTTTCTCAGGTGAGCAACTCAAAATGCAAATAGTGACAAGTAATAAAGTGGCTGGCAATTGGCATGTCGTGCGTACAAAAAGCCGTGATAGCGTGAAGCAGAGGGTCGTGGGTTCGAGTTTTTCGGAATTTATGTGCGAAATTTCACTTGTAATTTATCATGAGCTTTTCGATGAAGGAAAACATCATGAGGAAGCCTGCACACTCTTGTGTAGCAATTATATGGTATGTGTGAAGTTCCCAATCCACACTGGGCCCGCATGGCAACTATAGCCCATGCCCTCTCATTCTGAGAGGAGGCCTGTGCCCAGCAGTCGGACTTAAAAAAAGACTGATGATGATGATGTTGTGTAGATGAAAGTTAGACATTAATAAATCAAGTCCGAAACAGCTTTATCGCAAACACAAAATACATACAAATGACTATTGCCCGTGTCTTGTGCAAGGTATAATTGAAATTGCTGTTATTATCGCTACCGTAATAGCCGGCCAATAATATTACGTTCCTGATTACCCCATATTACACCCATTCACGTTTGGCCATTGTACAGTACAATTATTGTGTTGTTACAATTACATATCAATCTTAAGTTGTTGACGTGAAGACAAAAGGAAGCCCCACCTATTACTACCAGCGATGTATGAGTTGTGACGAGACTAAGTGTTGTATAATTGAGTGTCTGTAGAACAAGGCAAAGAAAATGTTTTAAGGCTGTATAATACACAGTCAACCGTGAAAATCTCAATGATGATCAGTATCCTTCCAAACTTGACACATCGAAAAGTCTTATGATCGGTCTTCATCACCAGTCTTTTTTACGTCCCACTGCTGGGCACAGGCCTCCTCTCAGAATAAGAGGGCTTGAGCTATATTTCCCACGCGGGCCCAGTGCGGATTCGGAACTTCACGCACATCATTGAATTGCTTCGCATGTGTGTGCAGGTTTCCTCACGATGTTTTCCTTCACCGAAAAGCTCATGATAAGTTAATAAGGTTTGCACCCACGATACTCTGCTTGAGAGGCCATAGGTCAAACCACTAGGCTATCATGGCTTATCATCAGTCATATGATCAGTCTACGTAGGAGCTAAACTCTTATCGGTAGCCTAACCTTTTGCTTTAATGGATCTTCGGTCAGCTGTTTTACTCCCTGATACTACATTGATTTGACCAAAGAAAGGTCAATAGCCTTTCCCCGTAAAATTATCTTAAATGTATCTCTCCAGTGCCTCTCTGACCCACAGCACAACTACGCTCCTCAACTAGTTGAGCCATCGGGAATTTAAATTCTCTATGACACAGCTTTACTACTTTTCGTCCGACGACTTTGAAGCAACGTCGCGGAGCTCCTATTTCATTTAGTTTAAGCGCTTCGCGCCTTGACACAACTCTAACCTAGCCTTACCTAGTAAATAGACACATAGTCGTCAAACGAAATCGAATGGTCAGAGACTCTCCAGTGGTTTTAGGGTCGTTAAATGATATTCTTTTTACAGTTTCGACGGGCGAGTCAAAGGCCCCACAGCGCATTGGGCGGATGACTCCCTCGGCGGCAGGGCGGCGTGGATACCCAGCTCGCCATCAGCACTTCGTCTGAACAAAGTGCTGGCCACCGACAGGGCACAGTACCGGTGTCGGGTCGACTTTAAAGTGTCGCCAACTAGGAATCATAAGATTGCTTTAGATGTCATTGGTAAGTGTTATTTACGCTTTTTGTAAACAGTGTTTAAAAACAGCATTAATTTCTATACACGCTATAAATATCTAATACGTCGGTAGCGTTCAATGTTCATCACTTTTTGATTGACACGGGTACAATTCTACGAAAACGTAAGATGAAAATAATGACATAAAGGTTACAAATATACTACTTCGCTTAATTGCTCTCTTAGATGACAATTACGTGGAAATAAGGGAGTAATGAAACACCTACTGAATTGTGGCTTTCTTCACGTAATGACATTACTGACTCCACTTAAACTAAGCTGATCACAATGGTTTTGGCAAATAATCAATAGGACCAAGTTATTCTCAAACTTGCAGTTGCATATCCAATTTTAAACTCCTAACTCCACTCGGCCTCGGTAAAGGAATTGTTGTAACGTAGACGAATTATTAGCTGGCCACGCTGTCGTTCCTGCCGTCTAAGTCCCGTTTCATATAAAATTTATAGGCAATAATTTCGAATTCGTATCTGAATGTAAACTTCCATTGCACTCAGAACGGTACTTGAATAATGCAGACAGCAATTTGTGGATATTGAAGCGTTCACAGACTTGTTAGGTTTCAAAATGATTGTGTGAATGTTTAAATGAATCGAAGAGCGGGGCTGCGTGGACCATTGATGCTTTAGAATGTAAGTAAAAAAAGTAAGTAAAAAGTTTTATTTGTTAACAAAAAATCTTACAATAATATTACAAAACAGTACATACAAACCAATACAAGTTTTACCCTGTACTGCTCCTTCACCTTCATACGCATAATAAAGTTGTTGATTTTGTACAACAACCTTACTATTTGTAGATTGTAGGTAGCATGAGCACGAGCACAGCAAAATACAAGCTAAGGCGCGTCGGCGCACGGGCCGCCGGCGGCGGGCGTTAGGTAAACAACTCATCATACAGGTTGATACAAAAAATGCCGCGCGTTACTTAGATCGAATTAAAAATTAATACAACGGAATATGCATTAATGGATCTAACATGTCTAAAAAGTATTGGTGAAGTTTTCGTTTAATGTTTTTCTCATTCAAAATATTCTTTAGCTCCAGTGGCAATTCATTAAAAAGAAAAGGAACCCTGTAATGGAGACGCCGGGTCCCATACAAGTTCCGGTAGCGAGGCGTACAAAGAAACTTATTCTGACATCGACGCGTATTTGCGATGTGATTTTGTTGATGCTGCACTCAGTCGCGGGAGTGATGAAGCCATACGAAAGCGTTTCAATTATACTTATTTGGCGTCACTGAGGGTCGAGCACGACTTTACGAATGCTGCGTAACGTAAAATCGAATAGTAAACGTTGTCGAGTTTGCATGACGTTTGGAACAGCGCCCGACCGTGAGCGTATTTGTAACTAAAATTTACTCGATACGAGAACCGTAACGTTACGCAGCATTCGTTAAGTCGTGCTCGACCCTCTGGTCTGTTTGAATGTGTTTCGTTTTTGTGGGTGTTCACGTGTGTACGAACATGTAATCACTTTATTTTGTCTTCAGAGAAAAGAAAAATATGTACACACGGTGTTTTTTTGTCATTAACGTAAAATCTGCTGAGATTTGTTTCAAAATAAACATAATTAGTTACCTTCCCTACATGGCCACCCAATTTAAAAAAGTCGACATCAATACAATAAATAAAAATTACTTTAGCTCAGACATATAATAAACGGATTACTGACGATTTTAATGTTTCGTTCACAGTTTAAAATAAGTAGAGATCACGAGTACCTTCTTCTTCTATTACTTTTTCTACGGGAATATTTTATAGATCCCCATTTCAGTGCAGTGAGATTTCAATATTAAAATAATATATCAGGAGATAGTCACCTGGACGGGCGTTATGTGGATTATTTATGTACTTGTTTCGGAACTGTGCCAAACTGCCATGAGGTATGTAGCTGATCGCGTTATGCTGTACCTTGAATTGAAGAGTTAGACTTTTAGCATGAAACTACCGTGAGACTCATAGTGAAATAAACATGTTTCGAACGGAGTGAAAGAAACAAAGAAACATGCTCGCGTCCTGGTGACAATTAAATAGGTAATTCAACTGGGCATAGCTAACTTATTCAACGGTAAAAACCGCAGTGAACCTACTTAATTTTTTTGGCTTCTTTTTTGCTGACAAAGTCTTAAATTCAATTTTGGGGTTGTTACATGCTCTACAGCAAGTTCAAATGTAGTTCATTGTACTCTCGATCTATTGAGGTTACTTCTTTTTAAGGTTCCGTACCTCAAAAAGGAAAAACGGAACCCTTATAGGATCACTTTGTTGTCCGTCTGTCTGTCTGTCTGCCTGCCCGTCAAAAGCCTTTTTCTATGGAACGCGTGGAAGTAGCATGCTGAAATTAATATCAAATACTCAAGCCTGTGGTCCCTTGAAGCTGTGGAAAAATCAACCTTCTAAGCCAACGCAATCAAAAGATACAGTCATTGAAAAGGATATTTCCATACAAATTGCCGAAATCCAAAAACCTAAAGGGTACTTCCAGTAGTCCTAGAAACATGAAATTCGGTATGAAGATAGCTCTTATAGCACAACCACTCCGAAAAGTCTCAAAATCTTAAATTTTCATGTCTGTCTGTAGATTTCGCAGACCCAATATAAGTTGACCCCACACTGCGTACATTTTGCTTAGGAGCAGGGCTCTGCTTACACTGGAATTCTTAAAACACTGGGGAAAAGCGTTAAAATCTTTCTACGGAACCATCGTGCGCGAGTCCGACTCGCACTTGGCCGGTTTTTAGCATTATGTCGTAAATAAATCACAAAACAGACAGTGGGGTTTTCATCTTTAGTAACTACTTAACACTTAGTGAAAAGTTAAACATTTTGTAAGTTATGTACGACCTTTCTGAATAAATACAAACCACTTATTTGATCACACTACAAGTAGGGGTGTTATTTTTTAACATACGACTATGGTGAAACGCGATCATAGTGAAAGAAACGAAAGTGTCAAATTAGTTTACACATACCGAAAAGGACACCAGCGAAGCTGTGACAGTCCAAATTATTCAACAAAGCTGTCATTTTCAAAGTTGTTGACATTGACAAGTCATTTAAGTCAACAAGTAAGTCGAGGAAATTAATTTTTGACCCACCGTGGAACCTTTTCACAGTAAACGTCATAAAGACATCGCATTGCTTGACAAGGAAAATCGTTATCACGTTTACTACGAAAATGTTCTATGGTGTGTCAGGAATTAATTTCCTAGACTCTACTTTACTTTTTCCATAAGAATACTTACGCAGCTCCCACAAGTTTCGGTACATACTAAGATTAGATACTAACGAACCAACTGACAACTGTGGACCTTATCGTCGACAATGTCATGGTGACATCCCATGCCTGACAAGGAAAATCTAGTCAGGAATGAAATGGTTTGACTGTACATTAAGATTGTAGTCGAGTTACACTGTTCGTTTGTAGTACCTAATTAAAAACTCGGACTGTGAAGAAACCAGATTTCTCATTTCATTACGTGATTGATGACGAGTTTCGTTTCTTATAAATAAACAAAAAATACAAAATAAATACCGCGGGATATTTGACACCAATTGACCTAGTCCCAAATTAAGCAGAGCTTGTGTTATGGGTACTAGACAACGGAGAACTTTAATACATAAATATATAATACCCACGATTCCAGAGCAAACATTCGTCTTTACGACACAAATATCTGCCCGACCGGCGATCGAAGCCGGGACTTCAAGCTTTGTAGTCAGGTTCTCTAACCACTAGACTATCCGGTCGTCATAGTGTATATTCCTTCGCTGGTCTCCTAATTAGGTCAGCAGAAACTTCGCACGCAAAAAAGGTGCCCACTCGGCCGTGACCAGAAATATATGTCCCTATTCATTTGACAGTATCCACATTCTGCATTTTGGCGTTAAGCCAATTTCAACTTTATTGGCATAATAACTCTTATGAGTTTAATGTCCTCTATAAAAATTTGTTATTCTTTGGTTGCACTTTTATATTTATTACGCGTATTTATTGTATTGTATGTAGAAGCGTCTCTAAATATAATAAGTAAACAGAAGACGTAAAAGTTTGACACGCTGTAATGAGTACACGTTCTTGCAAATAATAATAAAATTGAACGCTCATGTGCTGGGGTCACTTGTGTTTATTTAAATCATGAACGCCAAGAACATTTCGATGGAATTCTTTCTAGTAAACGTAAGTCGTACATACATTATTAAAAGTTACTTATAATAAAACGGAACTCTAATTACTAACTTTAACTCGACGGATTATTGAAATCGGATCGCTACATCAGTGAGTTACATAAACTAACATTGCTTTATTGGGCATGCATAATATACACTTTCATCAAAAACTGATTAGAGGTCACCGAATGATTGAATATCAGAATTTTAATGAGCCACAAGCCAGACCTTTTGCTCTGTACTCATGGAAATATATTGCAGGCGATTATATTCCCTGTTAGCCGGAAATTGATCAGGGAACTAAAGTAATGGCTTGAATAATTAAATTAATTATGTAACGAACTAAATTGAACGTGAAACGTTTGTTGATTTAGTGAGCTTTGGTTGGACGAGAAACGAGAATCGAAATAGTTGCATCACATTCTAATTTTTGAAAAAAAACGGAAACGCTCCGAATGAAATGAAATTTAGATGCAGCATTTGTGCTCTATCTATACTTACATAATTATACTTACCCATACTAATTATAAACCTAGGTCGATAAAATTTGTGTCAAAATTGATCTACCGTTTTACCGTATTTATATATTTTCGTAAAATCCGGCCCTAAGAAGATCAATCTGAAATTAAATATTTTTTTCAATTTAAAGTAAGTCAAGTAATTCAGTACGTAACAGTTTGCTCATGACAATCTTCATTCAGAAAAAAAATTGTTCAGATTTTTACGAGTAATTAATTCAAATTGATCCTGAGTGGCCCGTTCTTGATTCAAAATAACCTACAGCACTCTCGCGTATGACGTCAACACGTTTTATCTAAACGTAACTACCAAAGAAGAAAATTGGTTAACATTTCAAAAATCACAATAACGATGATAAGATTCGGGTCTGAAGTAATTTGCGTCGGGGACGGCTAGAAGCCTTTTTATTTTAGCCAATATACGGTCCGTTGAAAAAGTTTAATGTAGGGTAACTCAATTATGGCGGGAGCCGTGCGTGCCCTACATTTATCACGGAGAATTCACCGGGATCCACTAACTGTGAGCAAGGCTAGTTCGTGGAAACAGTTATAAGTGCCAGAAAAAAATTGGATCAAGGTTTCTCAACCTTTTAATGGACGAGTGAAATGTAGGCATGGGGCCAATGATTACGCTTGCTGACATAAAGTCAGCAGCAGAAGTAGCTAAGCAACCGAAGTGGTCAGAATGATGCACGGCTCTATTGTTATACATACATATAAGAGGTTGTGTAGATGATTGTGACCGCTTCGGTTACTTAGCTACTTCTGCTGCTGAGTGTTCATGGTACCTGTAGTGTTAGTCTCTAATGCAGTCTGAAGCGCTAATGCCACTTTCCTGTAGATACTAAAATCCAGAAATAAGTTTAGATACAACTTAATTAATTAATTCAAAGAGTTCAATATAGTTACCTACTGGGATGTGGACTGGGACTTTACTTATTAAAATGTCTATAGGGTCTGTGATTTGACAATGTTTCGGAAATGTTATTATATGCAACAAAAAATAATCGTATTCAAAGACAGTATAACACTTTAGGTAAAAAACTTACTAGTTCATTATTATTAGTAGAGTCAATATATCGACAAATGTTCTTGTAAATTCCAAACAATTTAAGTACAGGTGAAGTCAATAGGAAATATGGCATCTTCAGTATTACGTATTGTTGAAACTTTTAATAAGATTGAACTTTAGCCCTCAGAGATAAAACGCAAAGTTTATCAACCAATTTATTCTTAGTTGCAGTAAAAAATACCTGATACTTTTAAGTATTGAAAACCTTTAAAACCTTGGACTTTGAAAAGCAATACCTTATTCTTTGGAAGTTTTAAGTTGATGGAAGTTTTTAAGTTACTAACAGCGGTCGCCCTGTGGTTTATGCTTTGAACTTAACATAGTAAAGTCGAAGGTTGGTCTATGAAGCAGCGTTTTAATTAATGAAATGTACTTTTTGTTTGTGGTGCCCCGGTTAATTCGTGTATTATTTATTTATTGCAATAACGAGTAAAACCATTCGTGATCCTTCACGAGTATAGTAAGAGCTTAAATTAGACATAGTTAACCTTTTTAAGTACCTGCATTAAAATCAATTAAAAACTGATAAAGTCGAGTAAAATATCGAAAACAGAAAATTGCCTTCATGTTCATAAATTCAATCCAAATGAGGCATTCTATGGAAATAGTGAATGTCTTGTGTGTCATGAGAGAATTACACTTTCGATATTTTGATTCAACTCAATCTATGAACGAGTGATTCGTGTGTAAACATTAGATGGAATAAGGAGAGTTTAACTAGAAGTAACTTTCGCAACTTAGATATATTGAAAACGGGATATTAACCGCGATTACCTTATAGGTTTGATGAGCTCCCGATATTTCTACGCAGTTACAGTCATTTATCATGATCACGGCAAACTGACGAAACGAGGGGAGGGAGGTAATTGCGGTCAATATCCCGTTTTCATTATGTCTAATCCAATTAACCGCGAACCATTTACTTTAAAACTGTTTCCGTAACTTACATGGTGCTCTTCACAGAATTACCAGAGAAGCCGAAGATATTCGATGAGCTAGACAAAGAAGTGGTCGGCGTGGCCGGCCCCTACATAGAAGACTCCAGTCTCAAACTTACCTGTGTTGTAAGTGGAGGTAAAACTAGTAGACACATCATTATTGGTGGTACTGTGTTTAATGTTACCAATGTTAAGTTTCTTCAATAACTTTTTGGCACTTCCACAAGTTTTTATAATTTCTTTTAGTTGCGTCTCTTAAATGAGTGAGTGTGAGAGTCTTGGTTTTATCAGTGTTGTTATTTTGATACCTCTGTACGTCAAGATTTTCTTTTTTCTTTCAATTATTTAATAATATAAGTTCATCGTTTTTAGAAGTAAACAAGATGAAAGTATACACACTCTATTACTATTTATTGTCCCTTTAAGTTTAACTTTACATGTATTGTGGAATTATTGGCAAATGACAATGGGCAAGGCTTGATGCTTGTCTTAGTGCACACAAATAGTCTAGAGCAAGTTCGACCTCAACTTAACCCTCGCCGTTTGTAATTTTAAGTCCAAAAATAGTGTCCTTATCTTCTTTGTTTTATATTATATCATGGACGTTTATATATCTCATGGACATGTTCAAAATTCTCACTGATAAAATAGGTCAGTCGTGAAAATCATGGATTCCGTTACATAAGGGGTCAGCATGAAAAGTAGCCCCCATTTTTCTTGGGAACCATCTCACCCGATCTGCTGCAAGTCAATATAATATTTACCCTTATATTTTAACGTTTATATAGAATAGCTCTTTTTAGCTGACAATTTCATATAGGTAGTTGGCATATAGTGTAAAATTATTTGAAGTTTATGCAAATACTTAACGCATTTAAACAGGTATTCTAAAATTTTATGTTGAAACTGGCGCCTTATTATAGCTTTGATTATTATTATTACACATAATTTTAGTACGATAAATGAAGAATATTATTAGTATCACATTAGCAAAGGATTTAAAATTCACGATCAGCCTTATGCTATCAGTTGAATTGGTATGCTGTATGTTTCTTATGTTTAGTTTTGAAAAGGGACCGACTTAAAATCAGCTTTGCGGCTTGCCTTGCTGCAATATTATGCTGAGTTGGGACCGTTTTACTATTTATAAGTAGTTAGAAAACAATCCTGTTATTAGATTTTCTATTTCTACTGTGTAAATAAAAATATGTGTGAATAAATCTCTATCTCCCTAAAGTGAACATTAAAAACTACGCAGACATTCATCCTAAGTTTTTATTTTCAAACACATTATTTGAGCAAGCGAGTCTACTTTTGTACTGCATTACTATTTAATTTACAAGTTAGTATCATAGCTTATAAATAAACTGTACATTGTTGTACAGGTAAACCCATGCCCCGTGTTAGATGGTGGCGGGATGACAAGCCAGTACAGACTCTGGAACCTGTTGAAGATGGCTCCAGACTCAGCCTTCTCGAGCTGAAGATCCCTCGTCTCACGAGGGATTATCTTGAAGCTGTGTACACCTGCACAGCGGACAACACTCTACTGGTGCCTCCTCTGAGGGTCAATGTACAGATACAGCTTTATTGTAAGTATTGAAACTACCACCAGAGGCTTAAAGCACGCACAGGGTCTGTTGATTGTGTGCGTGATTTTGGCAATTGTGTGACAGTTTTGATTTAGTATGAGTTTGTAGGAACGTAACAAATTTTGACATGAGAGTAGATGTGTGCAGTGCTGTTATGTATGCTATGTTACTCGTTCCCCCCTTCCCTTCCCTTAAAAAGTGGCAGAAATATTGTAATGCTTAAATAAGCCAAAGGCGCGTCCCGTCCGTCTGCTTTATGACCAGAGGTCTCAATAATTATTATGGTCTAACGCGTGTATGTTTGGCAGTCACATTTTTTTTCTATCAAAGGGTCTAGTGTTGGGCAGGGATGTCGAAAGCAGCGAGCGTTAGATAAATAGCCTCTGGTTTTATTCAAGCAAGTTTTGCTAAAATTCTGCATTAAAGTAAACTGAAACTGCGAAGCAACCGTGTTAGCATTATACGACTGAAATATGACATTGTATCGCATTTATATAACTTAGAATCTAAGTCTAAGTCTTAGATAATAAAGAGTAAACACTAATAAAACGTCAAGACTTGGAAATGACCTTCAAAATACGGAACGCCGACCTTCGTCACAGGAACACGTAAAAGCTAGTGATAATAAATAATATTCTCGACATAGTAATGAGCCCTTGGGCTAGGAGGTTAACTATGCTATGCCTGAGGGGTCAGCAATACGTGTTGACCTTTCGCCTTCGCCTATTTAGACATACGAGTTATGACTTGCCCATTAATTATATTCCAACTTGCTAATAACGCTGGCCAAGTTCTGTAATTGTAAACTTGTTTGACTAGAATGGCTATTTAGGTTAATATTGTAGTTATACGCTGTTAGGGACAGGCGCTGGGGAATGCAACGAAGGTTTTTTTCGTTTCTGAATCCTTTTTCATAAAACTGAATGAAAAAGTCACGAAAAAGTAAACGACAAAGAAGCTTTGACTTCATTTATCTTCTAAATTTCAGTAAAAAGTGAGAAATACTTACACAGTTTACAAGTATTTCCGGAAGCTTGATGAAGTGGTATTGTAAAATTATTTTATTTTGACATCAGTTTATACCCAATTACCCATATTGCGCAGAGTCCGTGACAATGTTCCACCGAATAAGGTAATTTCAATAAAGAAACGTGAATTTAACGACCAATTAGCGAGAAGTAAATTCTGTTTTAAGTCAAGTGGAAAGAAATTTTGAACCTGCCGTTAAACGTCTCACAAAAACCTTCAAACGTCCACTCTAATATTCACAGGTGTTTTCCAGCTAAGCACACAGCGCTATGTCACGCACACGATATTACAGCATTTGTCTAACTAACCGCGCAGGACATTATAACCGGTGACAACCCTGACGGCACACTACGTCATCTTATACGTGCTTGCTGTGAGATATGAGGATTCTAGATGCGGTTGTAATATGACAGAGTGGGAGCTACGATTTTTATTAGTTACCGCCGTCCGTCATGGTTTGGTCTTAGTGATACGCAGGATCGTAACTTTTGTGAGCTTAGGGTGTAATGAAATGAGAAATAGTTTCAGCGCCTACATCTAAGACATAATTATATGAAGTTTGGGCCTCATAGCGCCGTGAAATGTTGTAATACAACAAGAATATTAAGTTTACTTATTTGGTAATTCACTTTTCAAATTAAAAAAGGTTGGCAGGGATGTTAAACCTGTAAATAAAACTTAAACTTAAATAACCTTTAATGATCGCAAAAACATCACAGAACACGATACTAAATATTATTAACTTCGAAAGTACTCGTAGTATTTTGTAGTAGTTTTGGTTGTTTTGTTTTGTTAAGCAACGTAATAAATTACTCTTAAACACAAACATAAAATTACAAAGTATTCTAACTAAGACAGCAAAAAAGATCCAACAAAGTATTTATTATCATAAGAATAAAGGAGTAGTGCAAGAGTAAACGAACTTGGAAAGAAATACGAAACTAGCTTACTCGCAAATTTTTACTTTATAGACAGCTCAAGTAAAGTGTCATTTAGAATTTCCAGTTAGCTAATTAATAAATAATCTTTAACTTTACGTTTTTGTAGACCAAAAGAAAGAAGCAGAAAGTGTGCAGACCGAATGCGTACAATCAAAGCAATTGAGACTATTTGCGGTGTAGTTGTTGTACATGTCTTGTACCTAATGTTGTAATTTTGTATAAATTTAAAGATTTTAATTCGCATTTATTGGTTCAATCTATGTGAAGTGACTGTGGACGGCACACGTAATCGGAATTTGAACGACCCCGTCGTAGTTCATCGAAAATTATATAATGTTATTTGTATCTCCAATAAGAAGTAAAAACCGTTACTTTAATTTAATTGCTGTATAACAATTATAAACGTAAATATTTGTCAAATTTTATTGCTAGCAATAAAACACCGAAACGTTTAAAGCGCCGCCTATGCCACTCAGTATTTTTCCACCGAAATCTCTACAATCTCACGTACCCCAAAATAGTTTCACCCAGTTCCACGCTCCCGCGGAATGGGGGAAAGTTTCATAAAGCCCGCTTAACCTGCCGACAACCGCTCATTCAGTGTTATTGCAAAACTGAGTCCACATAAAACCGAGCGATTAACATAGATCATGCGGCCCCGTCTGCGGCGGGGCTTACCTCTGATATGACGGCTCGTGGCTGTTACAAAATTCTTTTGTGTCAGTAAGTTGGTCGCACCGAAGCAACCATTAGTTTTTATTTGCCCGCATTGTCCTCCCTAACACCATTCCACCGTTGGCAGATAGGAAATTATTTTCCATTATAATACATAACACCATCCATTCTGCTCAGGGTTAGCTTTTAAGCTAAAATGTTATGATTTTACTCTTAGCGTTTAATTAAAAGGCTTTAGTTTCACATTGTTGCTTTGTGTTAGTCCGTTGCTTTGGCGAGGCGCGAATTTTTCCTCGAAGCCGCTTCGCTACTCTTTATTCAGGAAAAATCAACATGAGCCATTTTTACTGTTAGTATTTGTAGTTATAAATGTGGAGTTATTTGGGATGGCTTAAACTATTTGGTACATTACAATGCAATCGACAGAGCTAACAATATTTCGATAGATCAACGAAAACAATAACATTGAAACGATAATCCATACTCAGTTTTATCTTTTGAATTCAATTTAAATTCCTATCGATGATTCCGGCAATGTTAAGCTTGGTTTTGGTTATAATTATTTATTTATGTTAACTCCATCTCAATTTAAACTTAATCTACAGTGCGGCCACTGCTAGTGGAGATCTTGGCGAGAGAACAGCCACTCTCGGTGGGTCAAGAAGCAGAGCTGGCTTGCAGGGCGGTGGGTGCGCGACCGCCAGCCATCATCACCTGGTGGCTAGATGGGAAGCAGATGGCCGCTGCTGAACCTCAGAAGGTAATCGGCGTAAAGTGTCGCCAGATTTTATAATGATAACGTGAGAAAGAGTAAATAATCTATGGGATCGTGAGGACCATCTAAATTTGCTACACGCGACCGCACGTTTGGTTCTTGCGTCTAGCATTGAATTTGACTAAGTAGATCACGGAGCAATGTTTTAATGTTTCGACTGCGTAGAATTCGGTTATCGCTATCCCGCGGGAACTATACAATTTTCCGGGATGAAAGATAGCCTGTTTTAATCTAGGATATAAGCTATCCCCATTGCAAATTTCATCCAAATCCAAAGCCGTTTCAGCGTGAAGAAGTTTGTTAAAACATGCTTACTCACAAACTTTCGGATTTATAATATTAGTAGGATTGGTTTAGTTCATCTATAAGTACCTAGTTGTTTTCTAATTATTTTTGGCTGGTGGTAACAAAACTAGAGGCATCATATTTTACACACTTTCGTGACCACTATGGACCCAACTATTACTACTTTACTCTGAAACCTATAGTTATGAGTTATGAATTCCCTTAGGATTCAAATTTAATGTCCATATCATTTTAATATGCTAATATTTAACTCGGACGCTGGTAGTTTGTATCCAAATGTAATATCTGTTTCAATAGCGAAACATTTACGGGATTCATAAGATTTTTGCAAATTTGGCTACACTCTGTTTATACGTTTGATGTTGCACGCATCTTTAAGTAGGCAGTAATATTTGCGTATCGTCATTATAAAGTCCAGCTATATTTCCTTCTCTTCAGCTATAGTTCTTCCTCCTAGTCTGTTTTCCATCGACGCAGAGTCTAACCAGATAAATCATTGTAACGCACTGTGTAGCAATATGGCATTAACCATGAAAATTGGAGCTACTTTAATAGTCAAGAACTAAAAACAATTTATTTGCTCACCCGCAATCACAAGTGTAAGACAGCTAAGTCTATGACGACCGAATAGCCTAGTTGTTAGAGACCCTGACTATAAAGCTTGAGGTCCCGGGTTCGAATCCCGGTCGGGGCAGATGTTCGTATGATGAATACAATTGTTTGTTCTCGGTTCTTGGATGTTTAATATGTATATAAGTATGTATTTATCTATAATTATAAGTATGTTTATCCGTTGTCTAGTACACATAGTACAGGCTTTGCCTAGTTTGGGACTAGGTCAATTGGTGTCAATTTGTCCCATGATATTTAATTATTTTATTTATTTATTTATTTATGCGACAAATGTATGTTTTCATACAACACCTCACCATCTACTGCCACACTACTTAACACAATATATATATGTCACACAGACCTAACTATTACTACCACTTATGCTCACGCGTTTCGGAACTCTCTATGAGCCCACCTTCAAAGTACCTGTTTTTCAAGTTGGTTAGGTTATTAAAGACGCTCTTGCAATTAATGGTAGGTACTCTGAGGATGTTGAACGGTGGTTCTTTGGCAGTATAATAAAAACCATACAATTCTTACAGAATTCTGAAGACAGCAATGAGACGGTATCATTCTTGCGATGGACACCTCGTATGGAGCACGACGGCAGGATCCTGACTTGCAGAGCAACGCACTCGACTTTAGAGCACGTCACGTTAGAAACTACTAAGTTACTCAGTTTACATTGTAAGTATGTCAAAGTTTTACAAGAAGTCTGTTAACGACGCAAGCTTTGGTTGAAACAAAGCGATTTGAGATACAGGGCTCAAAGAGGACTTCCACATGACCCCTGTTTCGACAACGCTACAAAAATGTAAGATTAAAATGACAATTCGATCTACATTCCATTGCCAACAATAACTCTTCAAATCTTCAATTCACATTGAAATGCCAATGTAGACTGATATAATAATATTTGTAACTTTGATCATAAAGTTGTGGTTGTAGTTAGGTGTGTTACTTGCTAATACTGACCGCCTAAAAATAGGTTTATAATAATGAAGTGCGACTCATTATTTGATATTTAAATTATAGCATACAAAGTAAAAATTTACAATCGTTTATATTATATATTTTTATTTAAGAGGGGCAGTGCCATGAAAAAGCCTTTATAACATTATGGTATAACAGCGCTAGTTGCCAGTTTAACACCTAATTTACATAAACTTTTTAAGCCAACTTCTAAAATTGGACATTGTGAAACTACAAAGCACTCGTAAATGTTTTTTTAAGTGTATGTTTTTATAGGTACTTAGGTATTAATTGATAGGATACTTCTTAATTTAGAAAACGTTGTTTGGTCAACAGATATGCCTATAGTCGTTCTACAGTTAGGTTCCAAGTTAAATCCTAACGACATAGAAGAGGGAGACGACGTATATTTTGACTGTGTCGTTCGCGCTCATCCACAGGCTTATAAAGTCGTTTGGGAACACAATGTGAGTACTTTTTTTACACGATATAAAATTATATTGCAAAAATATGAAGTTTTTCGGATATACCAACTCTAGAGAAGCTTGTCGCAACAGAATCTTGATATTATATCACAACTAAAACCTACCTTACCTACTAACTTACCTAACGTATAGCTATTATTATTATTGTTCTTTGCAACATCGGTTATTATGATTATGCTTTTGCACATTTTTGTTAAGTTTTCTAAAATAAAGTTTTCGTTACTTATGAATTTATTACAAAACTCGAGTAGCAAGCTTAAGTGAATTTACATTATCTACATCTTTAATAGCTTTAAAGCAGTCTCCTCTTGGAAATGTTGTCTCCTAAGTACAAACAGAGCTTTTCGCATTATTCTACTTTGTTTGAAAACGCCTAATCTCATTCTGTAAGTCTTGTGTAAGACACTATACATTTATTTCAAACAACAATAAAAAATCGAACTGTTGTGTTGTAACATAAGATTTTCTTAATACGAATTAGACTTTTGCGCTAATTAGACTTTCTACTAAGATTTAGATTTCAAGACCACGAGACATAGTAGAAAAACCTTTCCCACGGGCCCGTCAAAAATCAATCATAAGACAATGTCATTAACATTTTGAAACGGGAAAGCTTTTCTCACTTTAACTACAGTAATTTATAGCATTTATTTTAGTTACGCCCTTATGCCTCCTAAATATTAGTAGAATGAGTTAAAACTGCGAAAGTGTAAAACATTATGTCACAGATAGACATTTAAAAGACTATTAAGTACGACATCGACATCGACATCGACTGCTTATTCTAGGGTCAAATACTAACGCACAATCAGCGCACTGGCGTGATAGCCAACTCAGCGCATCTAGCCGTGCAACACGTCTCCAGAGAGAGCGCGGGAAAGTACGTGTGCACAGCCTCCAATGTGGAGGGCGATGGGCGTTCTGCGCCGGTCAATCTGCAGATCATTTGTAAGTATTTTAAGTAGTTACTTACATAATCACTCACACGTTCACAACAAAAATGCACACGTAGTGAAATACACTGATCACTTTGTTTCATACCTATAATATTTATGTAGACAAAGCTACCCTATTTTTTAACGTAAGCAGTCAAATGACAGTACGACACTGGCCGCATATAAATGGGTCAGTCCACTTTTCATTGCCACCCGTTGCCATGGAGACGTCCCCTGGGTAACTCGTCTAAAATACGATTTTCTAAGACCCCACTCCCCCGAAATTCAGGATTTGCATGCTTAGGAGATGAAGCATGAAGGAATTGGCATATAACTGTTAACTTAACTTAAATCTTAACGTTTGATGGCGTGGGACCTTTAGAAAATCTTATTTTAGACGAGATGCCCAAGAAACATCTCCGTGGCAACGAGTGGCAATTAAAAGTTGATTGACCCAAATACATTGTGCGTTTTAATCGTCAAGAAAGTGATGAATCTTTATTCTCCGACCCGTTGAAATTGTGTGTGAAACTAAATATTAAGATTTATCCAGAGGCGTAATGCCATATATGCCAGAGGAGCAAGTAATGATGGGAGTATTTTTAATGAACTACATGCTGGCCCACTGCTGGGCAAAAGCCTCCCCTTTCTGCTTTCATTCGTATCTGGCTTCTGCAAAGTCTCGCCAGTCTGAAATATTGGCACAGAGAGCAAATACGTTTGCGGGTGGTAGGACCTTGTGCGAGGTCCGTCCGGATCGCTACCACCATCTTACTCGTTAATCCTGCCGCTAAGCAGCAGTGCTTGCACTGTTGTGTTCCGATGTGGAGAGTAAGACAGCCGGTGTAATTACTGGCACAAGAGGCATTTCATCTTAGCCCTCTAGGTTGGCAACGCATCTGCAAACCCTCCGGAGTTGCGGGTGTCTATGGGCAGTGGTGATCACTTACCATCAGGTGACCCACTTGCTCGCTTGCCTTCCTCGTTGTATAAAAAAAAAAAAACTTATTGAAACACGATATTTTCTTAAAACAGTTTGATGTGACAGTAATCCTAAACAGCAAATGTAGTTTTTTTTTTATGAACATGGACTAAAACAAAAACGGAACCACGAAATATCATGAATCGGGTTTGATTCCCTCGGTAGGCTATGTTTTCTGGGTATTCTTGTTGGATTGATTTTTCAAATTTTAATAACAGAGTATTGCTTTGTGCACATTATTTGGTTCAAACACTTTGGTAGCGTTTGCTAAAAATATGGCAAGCAATAACCTTCGCTGGTCTGAAATTTCAATAAAATTTCCATGCATGCAAATTTTATGTTAAAAGTGACAAAATATAAATGTCACACGCAGTTTTCAATAAACTGCTACGTCGTAGGAAGTGTCAAAAAGACATTACTTCTTGCCAAAACCGGAATAATTTTATTGCTAACCTGTTTTTAGTAATGACACATTTAGGAAAAAGAAAGTGGCTATCAAGAAATATTACTCCTAATTATTGAGCTTTCTGTCTACTCGTACAAACAGCAATACACACACGTGTACACTTTTACGAATTAGGTACTATAATTTGAATTTTGAAATGTACCTTAATAAAATAACTTTACTACGCTAAGCTTTTCAACTTTATAAACTGTCCGATTATAAAATGTGTGGTCTATGGTACTTTCTATGCAAAGATAAAACATTTTTCATTTCGTGAAATGCGTGATTCACTTCTTCAATAACTACTTAACAAAGTTAAATCAAGTTTTCTGCAAGCGTAGTTAACAAAGCGGCCAACTTCAAACCATTTAACAAAAGATAGTCAAATAGATATCCATTTGAGTACAGCCATTTTTACTCGCTCTCTTGCTACCTAAAAAGTTACCAGCGAAGTTAGCCACAAAACTAAACTGGACTAACTTCACCCCATCGCGATTTCCGGGCTCCAGATGCGGGATCCGTGATCGATTTCTCAAGTCCGTGTGCACTGACCCAACTTGGTAGGTATCGAAGGATACCACAGAGTTTACACGTCGAGTTCAACTCGTATTGTTTTGTTATTTTTTTTTTAAATGCGGGCGTTTTTATTGACAATGTCAGACACATATATTTGGTCACAAGACGTGATTTAAAAAACATGACTTTAGTAACGCTTGACAGCACAAGTTAAATGAAAATGCCTATACATCTTGGGTTTTCTTTAAGTGCTAGATGACTTTCTTCCCGGTATGATTTATTGAAGTTAACAACAAGTAATATGGGTAGGTTATGCTAAATTTGTCACTATAAAATTTTAGAGCTAGGTAACATAAATGTATCACTTACTCTTGGTTTCCGGGGAATGAGAATTTTATTATTATCACGTTTAAAAAAATGTGTCTTTTGTGATTTTTTTCCCCAAAAACTACTTATTTCGTTTTTCTAAGTAAAAATAAGTTTAAGCATTTTCAAGAATACTTGTTTGATTATAATTTATAGGTACTGAAGGTAGAGTCTTGGAAGGAAGGTCATCAAAGAAACCTCAAACCGATTTTCTAGGCATCTAGTTTTCAGTCTAGAAACTTTAATAACATCAAACAAACAATTATTGAATGTGAACCTAAAACTGCTTACCATCAACTACTTTGATCTTGTCCTATTTAATTTCCCAAATCGTTTTCATTTCAATAAAATAAATATTTAAGCCTCAATTATTTTTTAAATTAGACACAGATGTGGAGGTCGGAATGTTCGTTTTTTGAAAATTAATGCTACATGCCGAAGTAATCATAAATTTAAAGCAATATTTCACGTGAAAAACTCTTTTCCAATTCCCGTTATCAATAGCCTCGGTCATGAATAAAGCGCAGATTTTAAGCCATATTTATTAAAGGCAGCTCCCGCCAGTAAAATATTATGATAAATATTTAAGGCGAGCGTCCACTGAAACTGTGAGAAACAGTATTTAACGACCCAAGGGAAATTATATTTTATCACCTCTGTTCTACAACGTTTATAATCCCTTCAGTAGGTAATTTCGGAGTGCTCAGCCAAATAATTTAATAAGCACCCACGGCATTAATTAATAAACAAACGGAGAGTATCGTGTGGAAGTTTAGGTTTATAACCGTTCAAAAGCAAGGGACTGTTACAGAAATTAAAATAAAGAAACTAAATTTTACCTGGTTAGGTACACGCTTAAAAAAGCAATTTAAATATGGAAATAGAACTTATTCGTAATCGTAAATGACAGTAAGAAAAGATCTTTCTTTAAAAGCAAAGAGAATCTGTTTTTGTGTAAAAGTAACATTTTAATAATAAGAAACAGCTAAATACTTTCGCTTTCAAACCTTACAAACGGGTATTGTTATTAAACAAATCTGCAAGTCAATCGTGCCGCCAAATCTCAACGGTAAACACGTCATATATACCCACGGTTCTCGGCTTCACACGCCATTGCTAGCAAATTGAATGCACATGGAACTAGCACATGACTTGCAAATGCAAGCAATACAGTCCGAGATGCACTTTGATCGTCAATACCATCCAGCTTGCGCACAAGTTGCTGTAACTAATAGCAAGCTTTGTAAGTAGTTACTAGAAATGGAAGATACAAAGTGAGATTGGATCACGAAGTTGTCTTAACGGCGAATAATAATGATAGTAATAACATTTCGGACGCCATTTTTTTCCATCACTTCACGTGGTGAAATGGCGAGTCTGATGGGTGGTGTTGAATTCTATGTGTGGGGTTTTATTGTATGTCGAAATTATGCCCTAAAATGTTGTTAGTTTACTGTAAGTTCATTACCTAAAACTTTCTAAACAGCACCACTTGCTTTAATCGCTTCTTATCTTTATTCCATCATGGTTGCATGGTGCATGGTCAACTATGTAATAGAGGGTTCAACTCCCGGTTATGAATGAGATAAAAAAATGTGAAACTGCCGTGAGACTCAAACATAGCGAAATAAACGGATCGCTCACGTATATAGATAGATAGATAAAAAACTTTATTCGACAACCATGACTATAACAAATGCAGCAAGACAAATATCTTACAAGCTATACACACGGAAATTTATCTCGGCATAGCCGCGAAAAGGCGCCGACTCAGCGTGTGCTGCTGGCATTACTGCCGCAGCGCTGATATTCTGCCGGAACCTACGGATGTTATATCAGTCGAGTTTAGCTCGACATATACGTGAGTGATCAGTTTATATCACTATGATTTGAATGTCATTTTTATTTAATCTAAAATAGACACCATGTGGTCTAAAAACAAATTTCCCTATCTCTTATGGGTTCTGACTTCTCCCTACTGACCCATTTGAATTGATCACCCTGTATTATCTATACCTATAAAACAGTACCGTGCCTGACTGACTGACTGATGGACAACGCACAGTCTAAACTACTGGTGCGAGAGGCTTGAAATTTGGCAAACATATACCTTGAGTATCCCAGAGGTGCTCTAAGAAGGGATTTTTCGAAATTCTCACGGGATAGGGAACTAGCCCATTTTGAAATATTTCACGGGGTCAACGCCACGGGACATAAGCTAGTTATATCTATGACCGTAGATAAGCCGGTATGCAAGAACAAGGCGCCAGCGATCGTCGGCGCGGCGCTCAACGAGGCGGCGAGGGTGACTTGCGAAGTGGACGCCTTTCCGCCTCCGAAGAATTTCCAGTGGACGCTCAATAATTCCATGGGCACCGTGGAGTTAGAACCGGTGGGTATACATTTATTTCAGTAAAATTGCAAGGTAGACTTACAGTTAAGAAACCAAAACGCCTAGCTCATTAGTAACATGCCAAAAACAACATCAAGTTACCTAGAAGAGTTCTTATTCCCCAACCATCGGAGTGCACACCAGCATCTCGGATCTCGGATAAGAACTCATTCAACAGTGCCCTAGCTGTCGGGACAGTTCCTGGCTTTGCGGTACATCATCATTCTACATCATAATCATCAGCCTCACTGCTATCCACAGGGTTCCTCTCAAAACTTTAGTTTAGTTAGGCTTTAGTTCCCACGCTGGCCCATAGCGGATTGGGAATTTCACACACACCGTTGAATTGCTTCGCAGAAGTGTGCAGTTTTATTCACCGAAAAGCTCATGGTTAATTACAAAGTCGACTTCGCTCATAAATAAATGAAAAACTCATGTGCCGGTCCGGGTTCGAACCCACGACCCTTGCTTGAGGAGTAATAGGTCAAACCACTAGACCACCACGGGTTTACAACGCTGTTGGAATTGTATGTTAAGGGTGAGGTTGACGGGCGAAATTTACCGCAGTATTATGGGCTCGCCGGTAAAACTCGCGGGGGGATCACGGCAAAACCGCGATCTCGTGAAATGGCAGCCGGGGTTGCAGTAATCTTTGCCGCGGTGAAGCTGATCCGTCAATCCTATTCAACACTTTGGAAATGAAATAATGAGTCAAAAGCATTAAAAAGATGAATGCGTTACAAGCCTAGAAGAGTAATGTAGAATAGGAATGCTTCTTTGGGTTTCACTGGTTCTTCAAAGGTTTAGTAGAGTAGTGGTTTGTAATATTATATGAACGCCCATGATTTCTGAGATTTTCAACTCCGGTCCTCTCCCGCTGGCCCTATTCTGGTCAATTTTTATTTAATGCACAAAAAGAAATATCCAGAAATTGCTTTGAGCTCTATGCATGGATTTCTATTTTATTTCTATCTAAAAAAAAGAATAATATAACACATAATAAAATACATAATATTAAAAATTTCCTCTGGTAAACGGCCGGACCGCGTATATGAGCACCTATAGAAGTAGACATTGTGAATAATTATATTATAATTATAATTTACTTAGCAATATTTTCTGTAGCACGAAAACTAGTTATCATGTAAATGAAATCAAGCTTTCGTACTACCTTAGCTATAGGTATTCAAGTTATCTACACAACATAGATAAGACACAAATTATGGTCACCGAGCACACCACATTTTGCATTCTGCGCATAAATTATTTAAATTTTGCAAATACACTGAAACTTATCTTGTCTCAGGCGAAATTCACGATAAACAACGGCCAGTCCATTCTCACATACACCCCTACTTTGGAAGGGGACTACGGGTCTCTATCATGCAGAGCCACGAACCTGGCTGGGCAGCAGATAGAACCTTGCCGCTATACGCTGCTACCAGCGGTTCGGCCCGACCCGCCTTTCAATTGCTCTTCCTTGAACCTCACCGATGATTCGGTCGAGCTACGATGTATGGCAGGTAAGCTTCATTTGTTTTCAAAACTATATACCTAACTTACCCATAAAAAAATATTTTTTAAAACTGTACTTTTTCTTGTCTGTAACGTAAGTGTGTGTATTGTCATCCAACTTACGTTCCATACCAATTTTCAAGTTGATGCCATTAACCGTCAAGTTCCCTCCTGTGGAGACAATCCTGGCCACACCACCAGAATTTCATTATCAGATTGTTCTATAGTCACCGAATTCATATTAAATATGCAAAATTTCAGCTAAATCGAACATCGGGAAAAGGGTCAAATTTAACTCGCGAGAATGTATGTATGCAAGTTGCATTGCAATCCGGGTCTCATAAGGTCAATAGGTCGTTTCCACCAGTAAATTATACCTTAGGCCTCATCTGCACATTCCATCAGGTAAGGTAGGGGTCAATAAATATTTGCTGCATCATTGCTCACGCAACTATCGTATATTTTTATACATAGCATAGTTTTCTTGTTTAAACGATCTTTACCTATTGTAATGCTAAACAAAGCGTGCCAATTCTATCAAACATTCAACTATGTACTCAGTAAAATGAATAACGCCAAACTGCTTAATTAAACCAATTTTACTATCGACTAGCCGAAATAGTAAAATCTAATTTCATCATTCAATTAGTCAGACTGAATTGGAAAATAGAATCGCTGTCCAATATTGAAAGTAAATCGTACGGTTTAATTTAAACTGGAAAGCGTTAGAGTTGAACCGTTGTAGATAAAAGTTAGCTCATAAAGCTTTGCTCTGCTTTACGGGTTACCAACTACAGTTCACCGGAATAGCGTCGCATTGGATTCAGTGTTGCCATTGTTAAAAGTAAAATAATGCAGCAATAACGTTTTGACTTGATAAAGTGCATCAGTATGTATGGGATCTGCCCTTAGGTAAATCTCAGGCATATTATTTTCTAATGCGCTTGCCTTAGCTTTTGCATTCATTATCTCTCTCTCGCATTATAGGCATTGGTGTTTATAAGGAAAAGATGGCGAATGCCAAAGCAATAGTGAGCGCGTTAGAAAACAAGCCCACTGCTCTCAATGGTATTCCGTTATGATAGAGATAGCTTAAAGCAAAAGGATCACCTATGTTTACCATGTAAACTTGTTTTTAGTTTAATTGATATGATACTATAACAAAAAGTGGGTATTTTGCAGTAAATTGATCAAATAATCGGCAACTCTCAAAAAATATTATTTTGTTCATGCCTTCTTTTTAGGCACTTAATATAAAAATATTACGGTGATTAATGATTCCAAGAAAGAATTTGAACGAGACTTCAAGAAGTCAACCCTGGGTTAGTGTCAAACCCAGTTGTTTAGTCAGCCTTAATAAAATAAAAGTAATCCTCTAGGTTACGACGGTGGCCTACACACAATCTACTTCGTGGAAGCATGGGAGCAAGGCTTGCTCATAGCCAACGTATCTTCCATCACCCCTACCTGGAAGCTGCGAGGACTTGGTTCTGGAAAGACTGTCAAGCTGATATTCTACGCCAACAATGCTAGAGGACGCTCGGAGATCACCACGTTGAGGATATTCACATTGTCGAGACTGGCGTTGCATACTGGTCAGTATAAGTAGTTCGTTAGCAATTAGATGTTGCACGACATGTTTCGGACTAATTTGTAGTCCTTCCTCTGGGAGCGCACGACCCAGCGGTGGCGAGACGCACACTGCGCGCGCTTATATACGTGAGTGGTCCGTTTTTATTTCACTATGATTGAGTCTCACGGTAGTTTCATGTTAAAAATTAGATGTTGCTTTACACGGGATATATTTTATCGTTTTTTTTACAAAAACCGGCCAAGTGCGACTCGGACTCGCACACGAGGGTTCTGTAGAAAGATTTTAACGCTTTTCCCCAGTGTTTTAAGAAGTCCAGTGTTAGCAGAGCCCTGCTCCTAAGCAAAATGTACGCAGTGTGGGGTCAACTTATATTGGTGTTAAAATCTACAGACAGACATAAAAATTTAAGATTTTGATACTTTTCTGAGTGTGTTGTGTGTTGTGCTATAAGAGCTACCTTCATACCAAATTTCAAGTTTCTAGGAACACTGGAAGTACCCTTTAGGTTTTCGGATTTCGGCAATTTGTATGGAAATAACCTTTTTAATGACTGCATCTTTTGATTGCGTTGACTTAGAAGGTTGATTTTTTCACAGCTTCAAGGGACCGCAGTTTTGAGTATTTGATATTAATTTCAGCATGCTACCTCCAGGCGTTCCAGAGAAAAAGGGTCTTGACAGACAGACAGACAGACAGACAGACAGACAGACAGACAGCCAGACAGCCAGACAGACAGACGGACAACAAACTGATCCTATAAGGGTTCCGTGTTTTTCTTTTTGAGGTACGGAGCCCTAAAAAGTTGACAAAAGTAAGCTTATTAAACTGGCTTTTGTCGCAGAAATCCATTTATTCTCATACAACGAAAGACATAATATTATTATGTGGACGCCACCGCAGTTTTGTGACAATCGCGACCGTGCAACAAACACTTTTTTTTTCACTTCAAAACTTTTAAAATAATATCAACAATAATTACTAGCCATGCATCTCACTGGCAATTTCTCCAGTACCTCTAATGGTGACATATTTTTCTGTAGGTATGACTTTTTTGCATAATTGTTACTATCATAAACATAGCTTACACGTCTCAACAAATTCCTGTGCATTCATTACTCCGACGCCACATTAATGATACCGTGTTTGTCTAAAACAGAAGCGAAAACCACAAACAGCCACGGCATGGAGGCCGGCTGGGCCTTAGGCATCGTCGCGGGGACCTTGGGCACGCTGATTGTGGTCACCATCATAGCCCTTTTGGCGAGGAGGCGGCACCATCGACCCATGCAGTACGAAGGTAAATGTTGTGTAGAGAGGTATAGAATAGTAGTTCACGCAACTGTTATAATACATAATGAGGGTCCTTAAAACAAGAGCGTGTTTTTACGAAACGAGGGGAAGCCGAGTTTTATAATTATGTAGAGTTGCATATGCATACATTACTTAATTTACACACATAATTATTATTAGTCTAAGACGGGTTCAGAAGCCGAAGGCTTTAAACCCGTCTCGAATTTGACTTTTTTTAATAATCATAGACAAACCTGCCGAGCTGATGTTTCGTATCGATGTATTTTTTTAATTGAGGCCTATTTTTTAATTGTATTGGTTTTTGAAGATGTGAAGTGATTGTTGCAATTATGGTCATTTCCTACGGTTTCTGAACGCATAATAGAGGACTTATGATTATGTGTGTAGATAAATAAATAAATAATTTGGACATTTACCTAGGTACTCTTATCAAGTTTTTTTTCGACTTAGAATTAAGAATTTTCGATTTCGAGCATTCGACTTAGGTCAAAATTTTCATGAAACGGGTGATGCTGGGTGTTTTTGATAGTCTTTAGGTAGGGCAGGATACGTACACCATTATAATAATAGGTGTTATAGTGAAAAAACTATTTCTACATGTCAGACAAAATTAAGATTTTGACATGGAAAAACATTTCTCACTTTGATTATACTTCAATTTAATTAATAGTAGGCAGTAGTTTTATTTATAATAGTTGATGACAGGTAGCAATGTTCCTGCCAAAGTGTACTTAATTGTGCGTACTGTCTTTACTTTAAATTAGCTATAGAATTGAAAGATGCAAAACTAGCATAATTTATACTATCTTTCGCTATGATTGCATACAAAAATACGAATAAATCTTTTAAAATTACGACTCTTTTGTGTTAACAAAAGCAGTAAAATTCTACCTCATGCCCCAAAGCCATTGAACAAAGTTAAAAAAAGCAATGTATCCACGATCTAAATTCTATGGATTTCGAGCAAATACTAACCCAATGTGTTGAATGCCTTTACCGGAGCTGTTTCGCATTTTTTTTTAAATAACTGGCAAAAATGTCCCCAACGCTGCGATGGTTGAATAAAATTGTCGTTCAAATATTAGCTCTATTCCAGCTTCTGCAACAAGATTTTGAAAAATCAGGTCCAATTCTTTTATTTATTGTTCTACTGAAAGCGTTTGGCAACAGTGCACGGCTGCAAATATCGCGTGTGGAGTACCTATACGGGACCAAAAAGGATGGAGTTTGAATTTATAGAGCCGTTTTAGTAACGAAAATAATACACTTTTAGTAACAGACCGTGACTTTGCAAAATTGTCACTTCTACAAAACGGCTTAAAGCAAAATTTCAGTGTTTGTTTCATGGAAAATTTAAAGTTGCATTTTTAACTAGAGTTTCGCTTTGGTGTTTTTTATTTAAGTTCAACGACCGCCTGTACTTTTCAAACGTTTTACTGTACTGTCGCAAACACAAGTTAATGGTATGTGTGCAGTGTTCTAGTCATTCGTACATAGTAAAAATTTGACGAACGCTGTATTTTTCTGTATAAAGTTTTCCATCGCCGCTTTTTTGTTAGGGTGATTTGATGAAGAATTATTTTTGAAGGTTTTAATATTCGTTTAAACAACACCGTACTTTTTGTAGATGTAAACACAAAATGTTATCTATCTAACACAAGTACAATTCCGCTTCAAAAATGACAAACATTATCATGTTAGATTTGCATGGTAGATCAAACTGAATGTATGTTCTGTCAGACCACAAATAAGTCGGAATTGCTTCGCTGGGAACTTAAGTGGAGTGGGAGATTCCGTCGCGTGCCCAGCATTTTTGAACGCCCCCGTACCGCGTTCACTGCATTTGAAATGTGATTTATGTCCTACTGCATTCCTACTGAAATTGCAGATGTTTCGTCACTTGCTTACGACAGTTTTATTTAGTTTCCAGCTGTCCGTTGTAATAGAACATACGAGAGACGTTTCTAGTGAAATTCGTCTTCATTTTTGAGTGTGAGTTGCAAGGAAAGTTAAGTGTTAAAGAGACTTATTGTTGGAGTTGGTTGAAGTTGGTTCGCGTGACAGCGAGTGAAAGAATTTTGAATAAGTAGTTTGAAATTGTGCAACGTTGGTTTGACGTGAATATGACAACTGTATTATAGTTTTCCAAAGTTATCAATTAAAGTTTTGGGTAGATTTAATGATAAATTTCGGAATGTACCTAATATAAATCAGGGAGTCTTTTCTTTTTCATTTGCTGCTGTACCTTGGTTTTCTATAAACTTGTACACTGCTCAAAAATGTCTAGGGATCAAATGCGTATGAGATGAGTGTAGTTTAAATACTTAATAACTTCATGTAACGGTAATGTGTTTAGTCAATGCCCAACAATGAAGCGATATGATTAAGTGAGATAGACGGAGACCTTAAAAACTATTGTAATCATAATTTGGACAGTAAATGTGCCACAGATATGGTTAGAGATCTAAATGCCTATTACTGTCCGTCTCAGATTTACAATAATAAACACCAAAACAAAACAAGGCTTTCTCCCGATCAACCAAAGTAAAGACAAGTCAAGTGATGACAGCTTTGACATCGAACTTTTTTTCTAATCTAAAATGCGTTCCGATACTGCCTCGGGTCTGAACATTTTGAATAATGGATAATATGGACCAACAATAAGGATTACTTCTTTATGATCTTTCTTTTCTTTCTTTGTAAAAACAATGCACAGGAATAGGATAAAATTATGATGAGCAAAATATACAATTCCGGTAAAATGGATGGTTGCCACTAAATGTCATTTATTTGAGTCACAATAATAACAATAATTAATTATGCTGACAATTTATATTTTAAACGCAGGGCTTCATGTTAACCGACCGAATAGCCTAGTGGTCAGAGACCCTGACTATGAAGCTTGAGGTCCCGGGTTCAAATCCTGGTCGGGGCAGATGTTTGTATGATGAATACGAATATTTGTTCTCGGGTCTTGGATGTTTAATATGTATATAAGTATGTATTTATCTATATAAGTATGTTTATCCGTTATCTAGTACCCATAGTACAGGCTTTGCCTAGTTTGGGACTAGGTCAATTGGTGTCAATTTGTCCCATGATATTTATTTATTTTATATTTTATATGTACATTTTCTCGTTATCACGCAAATGAAGCTATAACCGAGGACAATTATTTCAACAGATTGAAATTTATCCGTACTTATTATTTATGAAAGATTTCATTGAAATAAAATTAACAATGACATTAATTACCTAAAAATTACCAATCACTGTAACTCGGAAACAAGTGTTTTCTAAAGATTCTATTTCAAATATTGATGAGACTTTCATGCGACTCCTTTTAATATGAAAATTATATAAACATAGTCTATCTATAAGTAAATGTTAAAATGTCAAAATTATACGTAATAAAATATTACAGCGTGTAATTTAATTGGGCGTACCTATCCTCTTAGCGTAGGCCGCGTATACAGCTGTCAATTAGTGGTTTGGGGGTCTAAATTATTTAGAATTCTCTTAGTCTATAAGTTCTAAAGACCCTTCTGGCCTGTTTTGAATTCCCGTCAGTCTGAAGCAACATCTGCATATTCATTAGAAGATTTTATCACCCCAAGCCGTAAATAACGCTTTGTGCAGATTGGACATTGAATACGGAATGAATAATTAATTATCTGTGATTTAGTTAGATGACGTTTCTGTTTTTAGTTCAAATACTAGTTACTAGGTAACCTTTTTTCGGGCAAAGGCCATAATATCGAATTGACCACACACTCCCTGTCAAACATGTGTTTTAATTTGAATGACGAAGCTGGTATTCAATTGTCATTGTTTAACTGTGCGCCTGGGCTTTCCCAGGCTAAAAGTTAAAAGCTAAAGCTAAAGGTTAAAAGTGTGCGTTTATGGTTTCTTGAAATTCAAAATGTTGCCATTTACCCATTTCTAAATTAATAAGGGTGAAATCGTATTCTTCCTTTTCATATACTACTTAGTAGAAAATAAATAATGCTTCATACTAAAACACTGATGTAAGGTGTAGATCACTATTTCACCAACGTAACTAATGTCAGTCTGCAATTATCCGCTTATTTTATTATGACATCTGAGCTGGCACTTTTGGTCGAATTTGACAAATATTCCTGTCGCCACTCTTTCGCTTTTTAAGTACCTACCTGGAGGACAGAGATGGAATGAAGTGAAGTGCTAGCATAAAGTTGGTGGAGTTGTTGTCTGGTTGTTTCTACCTACAACTAAACTACTTGAATATGTCAATTTCATTACGCCTTCTCATAGTTTTGCAAATAAAGATTTCTGATTTCGCGTATTCTGGCAATTGTAAGGAAATCACAAATCACTAAGCCACGGCCTACACAGTATTTATTGTTTATTCGCTGTAAGATAATGGGCCAAAGCCTAGAAAGAACGCATTAGAGGCCGACCAAGATTAATGTCTACTTGTACTTTAGCGTTGCAAAAACTAACAAACAGAAAATGAATATATATTCTCAGAAAAACTATTTAGGATGGTTTTACTTGGCTATCTGGACAAAGCTATTACACGAGTCTTAAAGTATATAGCAAGGAAAATTGTCCTGAGCTTTATTTCTTCGAATCTGAAGGTGAATGGCATTTTATCAATCATAATATCGACTGAGTTTAGTGCCAGGCTGTGGCGTGATGAAGACAGACTAAAGGTTTTTTAGTAGGAAAAGAAAACGTATAAGTGATCTCAAAATTATTAGAAATTCACGGTTTTATGCCTACTTGTCTACTTTTGTACGCAATCACAACCGTGTCTTTGAAATCAATTATGCATGGAAAACTTAAGTCCGTAGCACTGTTTGACATACGAATAACACGAGTACTGTTATAATATGTTATACGAATAACAGTCTTCGCATATGCTTATTTGTCATACCAACTTATTTTAACGTGCCCTGATATATTCTTGTATTAGATAAAGCAAGATTCATATTTGCATGACTTTGAAAATTTCAGCCACAGTTTAAAAAATAGCTAGACTCAGGATAGGCTTATATATGTTTTGAATAAATTAAAGCAGTCAAAAATATTTCACCGCCAAATTCAGTCTCTTACAACTTTATGATTAATTATTATAAGATAAGTTAGATAGTGATATTGAACGATACTTCAAATGATCCAAAGATAAAAAACGTCCTTGAATTTTTAGAGACCTTAGTAATGAGAACGACAGTGATTTTTGTTCTTTAATATTTTAGAAGTAAATTGTTATTTAATTATAGTTATTTTCGACTTGATAACTTAAATAATTAAACAGGTAGCTGTACTTATATCTTCAACTATACGTATTCATAATAGTCATAGGTAGGTATTATTTTTCTCAACGGAAAGGAGATTTCACGTTTTCCTTTTTTTCAGCTCCCATCCAGACAGTGAAAGCGTACATAGGATCAATTCAGAGCACAAATCACTCGCCCATTCAGCCGGACGACAAAAATCCCGACGTGGTGCCCCTTGGCAAAGGTACGTGCTTTCAAATATGTTTATTTTTATTTTTAGCCTGATCTGTCCCGCTGCTGAACAAAGGTCTCCCAATACTTCCACTGCTTCCGGTCTTTAGCAATTAGCGGCCAGTCCTTCAAGGAGTCCAGTTCATCCCGCAATAGCCGTCTAGGTCTTCGAGTTTGAGGGACTCCACTTTATGTTTTACCTGTACATATTTCATGTCTCAAAACAGGGCTATTTGAGCACCTAAAGAGATATCAGGAGCGGTATTAATTTGCTTTTGAAATCCTTCACAAATTCCTAAATGAAAGTGCTCGTATTCACGAGCGAATCCATTCGGACTCATATATTTTTATTACCTATATGAAAAATTTGGAACCACGTGGTGACAATAGAGGTGCTGTGGCTGGCACAAATATAATCTTTAATAAACCTCGAAACTGATTTAATATCATCTAAACCATAATTACATTTACTACGGAACGGAGACATAAATTTAATAAACAGCCGGCTGCCTCGTAGGCTTTAGTAACATAAAATCGTATTAAATTTCCTCACTAATATTTTGGAACTCGACTTTTGAGGAAAATGTTCGCAGCGGGACGCTTTAAAAGTGTTGAATAGGTACACATAATATCCAGGATATTTTAATAATCGCTCCGTTACAATTTCATTTGAACGCGATAAATGTGTTTGTATAAAATTGTTTGTCGTATTTTATTACTATTGGAATTCATGAAAATGTTGTACCATGCACGAGGAGGGTAGAAGCATTTGCACATAAAAATACGAATTTTACAGGTTTACAGGTTTTTATGTTACATGTTGACAAAATAAATGAAATAAAGTATTTTCTCTTATACTAACATTGTAGAATGAGCTTCCTGACGAGGTTTTCCCAGCGAGTTAAGTTTCGGCATGGCGGTCTAAAGAAGGGGTGGGTTTAAAAGGCAGGGTCGGCAACGTGCGTGTGATGCTTCTGATGTTGCAAGCGTTTCTAGGCGGCGGTAATCGGTTAACAAGAGTCGACCCGCATGCTTGTTTGCCACAGACGTGGTACTGTGAAGTCGATTACTTTAGCCCAATGGAGGGTAACTTTGACCCGCACGTAAACCACACATAGCGTTGTCAAATAAAAAAACCGGCCAAGTGCGAGTCGGACTCGCGCACGAGGGTTCCGTAGAGAGATTTTAACGCTTTTCCCCAGTGTTTTAAGAAGTCCAGTGTTAGCAGAGAGGGCTCTGCTACCAGAGCAGGGGCTCTTAAGCAAAATGTACGCAGTGTAGGGTCAACTTATATTGGTCTATGAAATCTACAGACAGACATAAAAATTAAGATTTTGAGACTTTTCGAAGTGGTTGTGCTACAAGAGCTACTTCGTACCAAAATTCAAGTTTCTAGGACATCTGGAAGTACCCTTTAGGTTTTTGGAAATCGGCAATTTGTATGGAAATGGCCTTTTTAATTACTGTATCTTTTGATTGCGTTGACTTAGAAGATTGATTTTTTCACAGCTTCAAGGGACCGCAGGCTTGAGTATTTGATATTAATTTCAGTATGCTACCTCCACGCGTTAAAAAGAAAAAGGGTCTTGACAGACAGACAGACAGACAGACAGACAGACAGACAGACAGACGGACAACAAAGTGATCCTATAAGGGTTCCGTTTTTCCTTTTGAGGTACGGAACCCTAAAAGTAAAAAAATAATATCAAGTACCTAATACCAATTTTAATATACATTTTAATACCTTGGTATGAAACAGTTTTAATGCAATAAATAAACTTGGGCAGAGCAATCTGCTTGGGCCAAAGCTACCCTCCAGGGCTAAAGTAACCCGACTGTGCTATATGAAATCCGTCGTTTAACTAGGTACGCCTCGTTGTTCGCAGACTTCAACTGCACACGTGATCTTGAGCGGCCGCCTGAGCCGCCGCCCTACGGCGCCGTCGTGTCTCCACCTGTGGGCTCTTCGCGTAGCGCGCACAGCCTGCACCAAGACTTGCGGTCGAACACGCCGCACACACCAAACACGCCCGCTTCCGATGTTCAGGTAACCTCAAACAGAACCTCAAGCATACCTATACGGGCCCTTTGGTACCTCGTTTTTGTTTCAAATTCAGTGAGACTAGAAAGTAGTCTCAGTGATATGAGCTGCGAGCACGTCCGCACGGGCTCGGCAACACCGTTCCTATTTCAAAATGTTCCAAAGGGCGTGTCCTGATGTTTATATTAATGACATCAAGTCTTCATTGTTTACAGGGGGCTTCTAAAAGGGCAACGTTTTTCTGTAATATGTGGCCGGCAACTATTGCTGTGTGACTCTTACTATGAAAGCTAGACAATGCCGGCCACATGTTGCAGCAAAAATATAGCCCGTTTAGAAGACCCATACGTGGAGCCCTAGGACAGCGTAGTGTTAACCGGTGGGCTCCTCGGCAGCAGGAGTTAGATGTGCGATGAGAATTGCTAGGTGTTGATTTCAACTTATAAATACGGGTTTTAATAAACCTGCTAAAATCACACTAAAATGCAATTATTCATAAGCACAAGAACTTCCTATTATAACAGGTTGTACTATACCGAATCAAGTACGTCCGAGTTTCTTATGATTTAGCTTATTCGATGGAGCCTAAAAACAACAACAAACAAACAAACTTGGTCGCGAATGTTGACGCGGAGGACCAAATTAATTGTTTTTTTATTTCATAAATTCATGGCCTACCGCAAAGTAACACGTACCTTATTTAATGAATAAAATATTGGGGCACTAAGCGCATTTCGTCTAACCCTCTATCCACTTGCACACGCGTTAGTGAATAGCGTTGCCTCTCAAACAAGCTTGGCCCCCAAAATTACATTAATTAATTAATCACACATCATATCCATAATGCTCAATCACCGACTACGTCGATCCAATTCAATCGGTAGGTAATGACGTCCTCAGCACGGGCGCAAACCATTATATTAATAATAACATAACATTTCCCTAATACCTACCCAATAATTGACCTACAGCTGATCATCTGCGGATTGAGTTAATCTTGTAGCTTGGAGTTAGGCAGTTATAGGTAGGTACTTATCTTGATAAAGACAGCGGATTGTTGAAGCTGACTAATGAACCTTTTTCAAATGGTTTGAAAGAGTCTGACAGTTGTTAGTTCGCTGAAGGAAATGAAGAATGTAATTGACTTACTGAAAATTAACACGCCGTTATTAATAGTAAATGTAAAGAGCTTTGAGCATGGTGTCTACCTAATTAAACTCAGAAAATAGCAGAACTACCATGTGTATTGAATTGAAACCTCGCAATTATAATATAATTGAGGGGTTTCACTCCCATACACTAATGTACAAATTATAATAATTATTAGGTATATTATTCAACCCGATATTCCCATGGATAGAAAGAAAATACGCTATTATTTTTTAAGTGTAGTATTATTTATTGGTGGCTTCAGTTTTAGGCCCGCTCGCGGGTCCGGTCTATTCTTCTGAGACCGACACATGTAGTTATGTATTTAGCAAAACCTTACGAAACGGCCTCCTGTCCTTTTCTGATCTGGCTACGATGTGATAATAAAGAAAATTCTTAACGGTTTTTCCTCCGCAGAGCATCGGGACTTTAGCAGACGATCGCCGCAGCGTAACAAGCGGCACTCTATCAAGACGGAGAGAGGTCGTCACCACAAGGACGCCTCTCCTCGCCAACACGCGGGAGAGCTGCGTCTAGTTTGTCTTTACCTACTCTATAAAAAACGCTCGGCAAATTCGAACGAAACAAAAAACGAATTTAAACTAGCGTTTTTTTTTTTTTTATTTGAGGGAAACAGGCCTATTTTTGAATTAATTTTAGGACAGGTTTTAGGTTAAGCAGGTGCATCGAAGTTATATTTGAAGACTGTCTCCTGTTTCCTTTGATATAAAGATTAGGATAATACTTAACATTTGTTTAAGTTGGTTTGTTTGAGCTGTAAAAGGTTGAATTGCAAATTAATGAAATTATGGCAACGATAGCAATTTTGGGATAGTGATTAATTATGATTTTACTTATCAAAGTGTCCTTTTGAAAGGGGAGATGATGGAATATAAAGAAAAGGTGAATGTAGTTGGATTACTTCAATGCATTTCGGAGCAGTTACACTATTATGATGACATAAAAAAACTTTACAATGTAAAACATTACATTTGAGGCTCAATATATTTAGGTACTGAAGTTACTTCTTTTCTCACCCATTATTACTTGTTTGCCGATTACATTTGCATAAATTTTTCAAATAACTAGTGGTTTTTATTGTCGTTTCCTACATAAGTAAAGTCTGAAGCTATACTTAAAATTTAGCATGATATTTTGTTGAAAATATTGGTTTCAAAAGGAACATAGGACAATAAATGCAAGTAATGAATAAAATAATGCAAACCCAAAGTAATGATTACATAAGACACCCTAAAATTATTAAATAATGATTAATGACTCGACAATTTACTATTTTTCGTGTTATTTAGTTAGATAAATAAAACACCTAATGTCTTTTGTTATTAAAATCAAAATTTATAGCGATAATTGTCAACGTTGGGTTTCATGTTCTGGCATTCAGATTACCTAATTATATGAAAATGTTTTGAAATATCAGAGATGTTCTCTAGTTCAGAGAATTTTTAATATCGAATAAGTCTTTTAAGATAAGTAGCAAATTAACTCTGAAATAAATAATAATTAGTTCTAACGACTTTGTACGGTATATAATTTTTAATAAAATGAATTCACTGTGATGCTATGAAATTTATTATTGTACTTTATACTTTAATTGAAGTGTTACACTTAATATAACTTGTAAATAATCTTTATGAATTACAAATTCTAAAATAATATTATATAATATATATAGTAGGGAAATATTTTAAAGATTTTTTGTATATATGTACATAGATTAATATTATTATGATGTTAATAAGTAACGTTTTAAGAGAAATGTTAACACTGAATATTTAATTTACCATGCTTTGCATTTGGTACGAATTGATTTGTCAAATATTTCGGACATTTTAGTTTAACATTTCAAGACTTTAATGACACCAAACAGTACTCACTTTTAAACGTAAGACTAAAAATCACTGTTACTTTTGCTTCGGATACTATTTAATTTAATGCATAAATATTGTATTTGATGACTTTTTAAAGACTTCTTGACATATCGTAAATTTAAAATGCATATGTGTAAAGTTTCTTGAAATAATAAATTTGCTTATTAGCAAAATATGTACGTTTTGGAGTTTGATTGTAATCAAAATTGCAATTGCAACGCACAGGACAACGTTCACGTTTTCGCTGGATTCAACTTTATTCTCTGTGAGCATTTGCTTGAAAAATACATTTTGTTGTTATCCTGTGCTACGATATCAGATCGATGTACAAAAAATACCTAATTATGTTGTTATCAAAGTTTGAAATAAAAAAGATTCCAATCAAAGTATACTCGCTCTAAAACCGGTAAGCATCACAAGTTCAAACCCACAGGCAAGCCAAATCAATCAGCTAATTCCCGCAAACACTTAAACCCAGCACCTTACAATAAAGCCGAAAAAGGTCAGAGATTGTTTACCTACCGCCCATTGTCGTCCGTGATTAGAATTTTTATCCTCGCCTTTGTTGTGGCTAAAGGTGGCAAATTTAAAAGAGGGACATCATAAGGCTTTGATGACTTCTCTTGTTTACAGCTTTGGTTACGGATACCGTAATCTTAGAGACAATGACGCCTCGGGATTAATACAAGTGGATTGGGCCGCTGGATTCTTTTGTATTTTTCGGCCGCTATCTGAGTTATTGTTGAGGATCTCTATTCAAGAGTTTGCGAACTATTTCGCGCTTGGAGGTGCGAGGCGATACCGCGGGATCGGATAAGGCTGAAGCATGCATGTTGTTTGCGCGGTGTCTGGGGGGATTTTGAGCTTGTAGTTTAGTACAAACTGTGTTTGGCTATTCAAAAGTAGGTACAGAAAGTAATAGGTTGGATTAAAAACAACTACTTACAATCATAAGAGACAAGATGGCTGTAGTTAGTAACCGTCTCAAGTTTTTACGTGCAAATAGTAAACGAGTGTAGTTTTATTTAAACTACGAAGGCGCAGTGACAGCTTATTTAGGTACCTAAGAAGGTAAATGTGTCGCTGTGAAGTTTATCTATTAGCAGGGAAAGTTTCAAATTTTCAATTCAAAAATCTACATACGACTATCTATATCCACTTTTTACTAACGAATTTATACAAAAACTTTCCAGTTACACCCAAGAAACACCGTACCAAACGCTTCTAATTTGTAAAAGGTAAGTGCAATTTATTACGATTCATAACAGCGGACAATGGAAAGACGCGTTTCTTTCAGTCTTGTGACGGGCTCATTGTTGGCCGCATTGCGTGACATAAAATTATCGCCGGTGGGCGACGGAACAATAGCACATTTCCGGACTATTCACTAGCACGCCAGACACGTAACTGTCCCCGATTTACCAAAATTAAAAAAATAAAACGGGTAATGTGCCCGAGTGAAAAGTAGGTTTTCTTTTCAAATTGTCGTTTATTTGGAACAGGCCACTCAGTAGTAGGTAATTTCTTTGTACATCATGCTGGTAAGGATAGAGCTCATTCATAGCACAATAATCACGCTGTTTTTTAAAAAACGGAAGATAGTGGGTAGTTCCTGTGTAGGTACGTACGAGTAATGATGAATACAAGTGTCTTATCTAGTCTTTATCAAATACCTAACCTTAAATATATTAAGTACATGCAAAAATTGTGATTTGTCTTCATCTCCATCAAAAGCCACGAAAATAGGAAATGCTCTCTGATGACCAACAGTTAAATCCGCATTCGAATCCCACCATTACTTCTCAAACGTTCGAAAACGAGCAAAAACGTTCGAAAATTTGGCATCCACACCGATTGCTTCGATCCTGTAATAACTGCATCGTACCAGTTTCGAGCGGCTGTATCTGGTTCAAACCAGTTTTGCTCGAATTAGCGAATGGCTCGAGCGATGCAGTATACAGTTGCGTGCCGACCTTTGGCATGTGTGCATACGTAATGGATGTGCGCGTCCCTTCAATTTAGCACCCCATGAAAATGTTGAGTTGACGCTGCAGTGCGTGATGTTGAGAACATGACCGTTTTAGATATTCGCTACATTTGGTGATTCATAAAACAACGAATGCGACTTTTAATTTTTTAAGCAAGTACGTCTCTCACTTTCTTACAATCAAAGCAATTATGATTTTTATCAACAATGATAATGTATGTGGTTTCATTTATTGCTCCTTTGACTGACTTTCGTAGTCAAGGGAAAACCGATTGCAACTATGATCGTGTGAAATACTTATTCTTATCACGCGTCATGAAACAGCATTTCTGGTTTTCTGTTAAATGGGTCATGTAAAAAGAAGTTTTAAGTATATTTACACACTTTTTTTTCTGAAATTTTGAAATGCATATTTTCTTAAAATCACGAGTACTATTGATATTAATACGTGAAAAAAAAGTGTCCCAAAAATATTGTTCCATTCCGTTACCCTTTTCAAATACACATAGGTACACACAAATACTTATGTGAGTAACAGAATGAAAGTACAAAAAATATATGGAAATTCCCAAAATTTTTTCAATGTTTTTTTTTATCTAATTTTTTGAGTCTACTATCGGTTTCCAAAAGATCATAATTGCCATGAAGAATGCGCCGTTAGAAACTTGGTTGTAAGTTTTTTTTTATAACATAATTATGTTCATCATCATCATCAACATCATCAGCCTATTCTAGTTCACTGCTGGACATAGGCCTCCCCTAATGAGCGCCATAGCGCCCTGTCTTCAGCTTGCCGCATCCAGCATCTGCCTGCAGTCTTTCGCAGATCGTCATCCCTTCGTTATAATAGTTCTAACAATACACGATGATGATGATGATGATGTGTTCCTGTGTATCCCTTCAGCAGGGACTAGGGTAATCAAATACATAGCCACACATTAATTATATAGGTACAGATAATATAGGGTCCCAGCATTAATAACTTTAATAATAGTACGTACCTAATCTAAACGGCTTAGAGAAAGTTATAAAGTCTTTAAGGGTCAATACAAACTAAATTTAAACCAGCCGAGGTGCAAACGCCTCGAAAATAAATCTGAACCCGTCACAATCCCATTTGCTTTTGGAATGCAGACAAAAAAACGGCAATAAATCTGATTTCCCTTGACTCGTGACAACTTTAAGCCGGTCCAAACTAGTTTTGGGTGCAATTCTAAAACGCATTTGGCTATGTGACGCGCTATCTCACGGACCGGCGACGGTGTGAAAAGCCCGTGAGATCCATTTAGGTAATTGATACGTACGCCCCGTCAATTTAACGATGGCCGACTGAGTGTACATTGCTAGCATTGAGAAGAAAATTACGGCGGTGCTCACTAATGAATGGTGATCGAATCAGTGATTGGTTTTGCGTTTTCACAAAGTAAAAAAATATTATATTATACTCAAAAAAATGTCTGATATGTAACAAGCCGCGAATCATTTAAAACTTTAAAAAATGGGTATTATTGAAAATAACAAAATATTTTTTGAAATTATAGAGTTTGCCCGTGATCATGATGCATGTAACTGCGTCGAAATATCAGAAGCTCATCAGATCTATAAGGTAATCGCGATCAATATCCAGTTTTCATTATGTCTAATTGAATTAACCGCGAATCATTTTAAACTGTGATTTACTGGAAGTATCCTGTAGGTTTTGATTTTACGACAATTTCTGTGTAAACACCTTTTTTATGACTGCATCTTTCCGTTTGACATACCCATACACCGGCCAGTTCCAAAATTAACAAGCTTTAATTAGAATACGTTCCTGTATAGGCCTACGCTCCGGTAACGTACCATTTCATTAGCATCAATGGTTAATATCGCAGTAATACGTATGATACGTGACAAAACAGTTTAACAATACAATACAATACAAGAACACTTTATTGAACACCTCTTACAAACAAAACAGAAAAAAACCGCCTTCAAAAAGAAAACCTCAGAAAAAGGTTTTTTTTTTAAGGCGGTTTTACTTTTTGTTAAAAGGTTTTTTTTTCACAATTTTCAGTTACGTTAATATTTAAAATATTATCTTCCAACTCCTAACCGTTAAGGAGTTGTATCTTCCATCATCACCTCATCAACACGAGATGATGACTACCAGACGCAAGTACTTGAATAGCTTTCGAAAATATATGAAACACATGATCCGTTCCTATAAAATTTGAGGGTTGCCCTCGATTTCCCTGGGATCCCATCATCAGATCGTGACTTGGTGACAATGGGACCAACTAGAAAGTATACCCTTTCAAACGAAAAAGAATTTTTGAAATCGGTCCAGCCGTCTTCGAGTATTCGGGCAACATACATAAAAAAAAATAAAAAATATTCCGACGAATTGGGAACCTCCTCCTTTTTTTGAAGTCGGTTAAAAAGACAAAGAAAATGCAAGGTTGCAATTGGCGGTAATCGCTACAGAGCGATCTTTATCAGGCAGCCATGACGGAATAAAGGTAAGAACAGATTAAAGCAGACGGTGATGCTTAGCATTTTTTATCGTTTCAAACGTTTGAAAGCGCACAAGCAAAAAGTCTTCTACTATACAGAGGACAGACATGACCTGTACTTTTAGTTGTGTCATAAAATTCCAAGCACAATCAAAAACCTTAACGTTAAAACTTCACTATAATCTCGACGTAGAGCCGGTGTGCAAATTCAGTTAGCAGTAATAATTCCTGTTAATAAGATAGTAGGTAAACTCATGTTCTATTCCTAGAGCTTATTAGTGAGCAGCACAGTGGTGAGCAGCTAGTAAAATGTAAACCTGCGCAGCGGCACCAGTTAAACAGCGGAATTCCCGCTTCAAACTAAGCTGCGTCCTAATTATTATGCACGAGACGCGTCGACGCATATGAAGCGTCCCGTTTTCCGCTCACACGGCCTGCTAGGGGTGGCGATCGAAGAACGATTAAATGCGAAATTTCTCGTCGAAACTAGATTCGATTAAGTAGATTAATTTATTTCTTATTGGAAATCACATTACATTTTAAATGACAAAAATAATAAGAAACCTTTAAGTAGCAGGTCCTACCACTGCGAACTAAATCGAACCGTGAGACCACTAGAAGGCGCAATGCCACTCGAAGGTTTCAGTTAAACTTTTTTAAATACTTGAATACAAATGAAAGCCTGTAACTAATAAAATAAAATAAATGTTGAATCCATGCAATTGCCTATCTCGTCATCCTTAACGTACTTATGTCAAGGTAACAGGTTGGGTTCTCGGGGTATTAATTATTTATTTACGTAAAGAAAGTAAATAAAAATCTATCTTCCAGAGATCTATTAATACTCGATAAAATTGAGTTGAGAATTGATCCTGTTGCATTCGATTCGCATGAATCGTAAATCTGATAATTTTCTGAAGAATTGGCATCCCTAATATGCCTAATATGCAACCTACCGCTTGTATCGGAACAGTGTACATTATCTACTTAATTCGCATTTCGATATCATTTTTGAGTACAAAGGTTTTTGCTTGTAATGAAAGCAAGTCTAAAACCAACGCGTCGTATTTTTTTAACTACTTTGGAGTGTAGGTACTTTGTTCGTGGTCCCCTTTTAACGGTAAGGAGCAAATAGGTCACCGGATGGTAGGTGATCACCACTGTGCATAGACTCCTGCAATCCCTGGGGCATTGCAGATGCGTTGCCAACCTATTAGAGGGCTATGATGAAATGCTTGTGGCCGTGATTTCTTTGGCTGCCTTACTCTCCACACCGAAACACAGCAATGACAGCATTGTCTATTGGTAAGATGGCTGTAGAGCTCCAGCAAACCTTTATAGCACTTTAACTACTTCAGAGTCATACAAATTAAAAACGAATTGCTATGTGAGCTGTTGACATCAAGAGGTTATTATTGATATTTTTTTTATTTCCAAAAACGAATCGATAAAAAAAACTATATAGGTAATTACCGAATCTGCTCACAAAATTTCACGAGAATCGGTTGAGAAATGCGGCCTAGAGTAGAACAACAACCTACAAGAATCTACTTAAAAGAGCAATATTCCCAAAGACCAGTCTGTTGGTCTGTTGCTGCTATGTTTGTGTGGTATCTCTATCTGTCGTTTACGGAACTCAGAGAAGCCTTACATTACCATGAATGAACACTAGATGCTCTGCTATCGCGATCAGATTTTTGAATATGTTTGTTCTTTTGGCGAAAAAATTCTTATACCTAATCATCGAACCTGCTTACAAATTTTCACGAGAATCGGTTTAGAAAGGCGACCTGTAGAGGAGAAAAGCTCGACAGCCGGATAGACATACAAAATATTTTTTGTCCAAGCTGAAACATAAGCTTTGCTCGTGCTTCGCACTCGCTCGGTCAACAAGTTAGAAAAATTGTGTACAAAATTGTGTACACGAGCGAAAGAAATCTCTATAGGTATTCGCCTGCTAATAATCGCATGGAATCGGAGGCATCAAGCACGAAACAAAGCCCCAGTAACATTACTTGCTGGACCTACCGTTGATAAGACAGGTACAATGGAGTCCAAACAAAAACAGACGGCCTTTGTTCCAAACAAACAATGAGAAAAGTGAAAAAGCTTGGAATGACAGCTTTGAGGAAGAATCCAGCTAGTGGAGACAGGTATTGCGACGGGTATGAAAGATTCTACTTACGCTGTTTCACACTCGTACGAGTTTTATGGGAACATTTTATGACCGTGACACGAATTCGTGATAAAATTACCTGGTTATTCATTTGAAGGCGAGTAATCTTTAGCACTCGATAAACTACACAAATATTTTTCCGAATTATTTGACAAAATGTGAGATACGTAAATTAAGTACAATTTGCATTCCCCAGCTGTAGTTAAATGAGACGTATAGGTAATTAGGTATTAATTAGTATTTTAAGTAAGGAAACGTTTTTGAGAAAAAGATGCAAACTTTACAGAACATCATAACTTCTTCAGGATAATTAGGTACAATTGTTTTTGAATACCAGTCATAATTATACCACTGTTTACCTAATTGTTTGCCAAGTTTTCCTTCCTCACCAGGTTAGCTGGAAGATATCCCTTTTTAGGGATAAGCTCGCCTTTGTACTACATTTATTGTTTTTGGTATATTTATTGTAATTGTTTTGTATTATTATGTCATCATCATAATGTCAGCCGAAAGACATATATTATGAAATGAAATAGTCTTTATTGTAAGATTATGGTAAACACGTTAGTGAAGTTGTTAAAAAGTCATAGTCGCACATAATCTACCCATTGGAGCATACAATAGCAGACACAGAATTAATACATTAATTTAAATGTCAGAATATATTAGTAGGTTAATTTTTCAGAATTAGGTTAAAAGATTGCTAGGTCATGTCAAGACAACAAATACAATTCATTACGTCATGTTATCAAAATTAAATTCAAAATATTCCCTTAAGGTATAAAAACATGTCTGAGCAAGTATTTTCCTTAACGTTGTTTTAAATTTAGCTCCAGACATCATTTTTATATGTTGGGGTAGGTGGTTGTAAATTTTTATGCTATTATAATACATTCCTTTGCGTACAATGACCATTCTCGATTGCGGCACCCTTAAATTTAGCTTATATTTGTTTCTTACGGGCCTAGTGGCTTCCCTTATCTGAAATTCAGCAGGGTTGTTTTTGATAAAAAGGCAGCACTGAAGAATATAAATACATCTTAGTGTAAGTAAGCCTTGATCAGAAAATGTAGGCCGACATGATTCATCGTCCCTTAGCCTAAAAATAATCCTGACGCACCTCTTCTGTAGGATGAAAGTAGAGAAAGCATTGACTGAGTTCCCCCAGAACATGACTCCGTAACTCAGAACGGAGTACGCATGTCCATAATATGCTGATAACGCTGTTTTAGTATCTGCAACTTTCACTAACATTTGCAAACCATAGCAAAAACTTCTCAACTTGCCCTTAACCATCCCCACATGCTGTTTCCAGTTAAGGGACGAATCAATAACAATTCCTAGAAAATCATACGAATTTATCTCCTCTATAGCTGTGCCTTTATAGTTAATATTAAGCTGGGCTGCTTTAGCTTGATGAGGTCTGAATTGGATGAACTTGGTTTTTGACAGATTTATGTTTAGATTTACCAACCACTGCACAATATTTGCCAGTGTGGTGTTTATAGATGTTTCATATTCAGTGTTGCTTAGTCCCCTGCCCAATATAAGAACAGAAGCGTCGTCTGCATAGAGAGCGCTAAAGTGTGGGTTAACTATAGAAAACTTATTTATATAAATTAGAAAGAATAATGGACCCAATATACTTCGTTTGGAAGCTCTTACATTGTTTGTTATAAAATGTTACCTGTGTGGCCTGAGAACGTTTTAATAGATATGTTTCCATAAGCTTCAGTGCTACCCCTCTTATACCAATATTTTCAAGTAACCTAAGCAGTATTGAGTAGTCCACACAGTATGTTTGTATTATTATGTGCTATAAAGTATTTACATACATACATATTTTCAATGCGATGTTTGTTTTCACTGTTGCACCTGTAGGTAAGTAAACGTATAAATATAGCGCAGCCGTTTGATAAGTCAGTAAGTATACCTGGTGGTTAATACCTATCTAATTATCTACCCTAATAAACGTAATTGTTACCAATTTGACGAAAACTAATCGTACCCCAACAACGTTTATTCTAACGTAAGGTAAACGTCACAATGTGTCGCACCTTTATTAAAATACATAAATTGACACCCCTGCGTGTCACCTTAATTGCTATAAATTAATATCAAAGGTGCCACCTATTATAGGGGACGTGTCAAAAAAAAAATTCAAAATTCAAAATTTTATTCAGCAAATAGGCAGTTGAATGCTCTTTTATACGTAATTTTTTTTGAGTCTACAGCGCTTTCGGAAAGTCATTTTTTCTAAAAACAAGTTACATTAGCTCTTACAATACGTAACCACAGATAAGTTACACAAAGAAACCTCACTCTATCATTAAAAAAAAATTAAGAGAGAAAAAAAGAATACCGTATTTTAGAAACAAGTGTAATTAATAATTATTAGAACAGCAAAACTAGAACACTTTACTTTACTGGCACGTTTTAATTGAGCAGGAGATGTATAGGGTCTTCAGGGCAAATGTCTGTGAATATTTGAATTACAAAGGGATGTATAGGGTCCCAGAATTAATACTATAATACTTAATCTAAATGGCTTAGAGATGTATAGTCTCTAGGGTCAATTTAAACTAAATTTAAAATCAGCAAAGGTGTAAAACGCCTCCACGGTCAAATAATAAGTATAATAATACATATACATGAACTGGATATATATAATTATGGTCTCCAAATGTCAAATAACAAAAATTTATGAAATATACATTTCATGTCAAATAAATAAAACATGATTTATGTCAATTGTATATATACGCTAATTAGTACGCAGCGGACAACGGCAACATAGCCGGACACCATACACGAATATCTTCGGGACGCAGCCAAGTCACATTGATGTCCTAATTATCTTCTCTGATGTCTTACACTTAGGACATTTAGCTTAATCCTTAAAACTAGAGATGAAACAGATAAGCAGCCAAATTGACAGGATACCGGATATTCGGCCTGTTTTCACATTACTTCGTAGTAGTGATGAGCTGATGAGTTTAGCACCGCAAAAGTAGTGGTTATGTTATGTAAGAATCCGAGCGTATTCGGGTCTCCTAGTGATTTGCGAAAGTAACATTATTGTCTTGCTCAATTATTCTGATCTGCGGTTTCTGTACGAGTGTTTATATACTTATTGGTCGGTTTATCAAATATACAAGGAAAATAGCGGAAACACAAACTAAAACAGGACTTCTGTTAAAAAGACGCCAATTTGGGAAGAAAGACAGCTTTTACATCCACTATCCGAGCGGATACTGCGTAACTTATCCAGAATCCGGCCGAATAGTAATATAAGGCCGGATAACAAATAGCTGCCGGATATCGATTTAATTCTACTTCAAATCACGAAGCCAAGTTTGCCCAGCAATTTATAAGACTATTACCAGGATTACTACAGTGGTCGCTAAACGATCTCGTCTAAATGAATGTTGACTGACGGTACCCATCCGACGAATCCGGCAAATGCAGCTGTGTGCACAATTAGTGGTCCGGCTAGGATAGACTGGAATTTATTTGAGTTACGTTTCAAAGTTAATTACATTTGCCGACCACGAAGAATTCACATTAATTGAATTTCTTCTCAAAAGTCTCGGTTGGATTTTTAGTGATATTCGAGAACACAACGGACTTGTTTTTTGCGGCAACGGCGAAAGTAAATTGATAGGTTTTAATTTCATTGTCTACTCTAGTGTTTCGTTAATTGTTACACAAAAATGTTAAGGCCGTACTGAAAATTAAGGGCACAGTTAGTTAAACAGTTTCTTAGTGACGTATGCTTCAATAACGTTAAAATAATTAAACGAAGAGAAGGAAAATTTCACGTAGAATGAATATAATCTAGGTAGTGCTTATGCATAAGCATACACACATGTAAGTATGCATAATGCATTATGCATATGTACTTATGCATAGCATTATGTATTATTTGCGTAAGTAACGGACGCATCGCATCAAACGGATCGTAGTGTTATTTGTATAAGAAGTCATACAAAGTGCGTCCTCTGATTCGCATCGTACGAATCTCACGGACGCTGATGCTCTGAGAGGCAACTTTTACGATGCGTGCCCGATAAAAAAAAATGGCGTCAGCAGTCTGATTGCTGGTAGTTGCTTCGGAAATTTGTTCGATCGCTGCCGATACAGTGGTCAAAAAATCCGTTTGTTATCCGTGTAATCCGTTACTAACCATGCAGAAATGTGCATGCCTTCCTTAAGTGGCCAACGATGTACCTAACCAGCGTATGTTGCAATATTTTTTTTAAACAAAGGTGGCCAGTAGTTCGAGCACGAGTTTTCACCAAGAATTGAAGTAACGTTATCGTATCGCCATCGAGAAAATTTGTGTGACGTTTGGAACAGCGCCCGCCGGTGAGCGTATTGGGAACAAAAATTTTATATGAAGTTTCTCGATTTCGATACGACAACGTTACGCTACGCAGGATTCGAATATACTCGGGCCTCTGTTCCTATAAGACGTATACCTATAGTAGATAAATATCAATAGGTACCTCTTGTTTAAGGATAACGATACTGCGTATTTTTATCAATAAATAATCAAACGGAAATAGCGTTCCCCTCACTTTTGCGTCGCTGCAGAACAAAAACTTTTAGATTTGGCTTCCGTAATTACCAATAAAAACTCAAAGCAGAGCGTAAAGGCGATCGTCCACTTCAATCAAGGCGTAGTAGCGATGATTGGACGCAATTGGGCAGGCTGGCTACGGCCCCTTGGGCAAACACCTTGTACCTAACCCAGTGGTATATCTTAATAAATTTTAACCAGGTTATTATTACTCATTACTGGTCAATGGAGGTTTCCATCCTTCGCTCAACTTAAGTGAATATCCTTCAATAACTATGGATTGAAATAAATACTCATAATAAGAAGAGTATAAATTGAATTGACCAAATTAGATTGTGATCGTCTAGAAAGATTAGGACTCCCTACGTTGTGTAATTTTTTGTTTTAGTAATCCCAAAATTCTTTAAGATGTGGTATGTCTGGATTAAAACAAGGTGTAAGTTTTAGAGGTATTCATGTATTCAAACTAAAGACTTATAATTAAACACAACTAATGTCACACAGTATAATAAAAATAAAACATAACTAGTATAACACAGTATAATAAAAATAAATAATGTAAGTGTACTGATTTCTATAGTAAGTGAGTAGAATAGTAGGTAGGGTCTGGGAATGGGAATGATGATACCGGGGCCATCATTGGCCCCGGGCAAGGTTCCAACCACTAATGGAGGTGACACCAGTCACCAACATTACCCCCTCCTTGCTACCTTCACACACCAGCAGAAAAATAATAATAGTTTAGGTTAAATTTAGAGCGCTAACCACGGCGCTAAGTCAACTCAAATAAAGAGACTGGCTAGGAGGAATGAGTAAACCCAATTCCAAGATAGATTTAGTAATTAGATGGAAATACATCCAATCCAACCAATGCTCGTTCATTCTGCTGCGTCACCGTGCATAAAACACAGGTAAAGTTGGGTAATCAGTTGGAATGCCTAAGCATAACCAATGGATTACAAAATATTCGGTATAACCAAGCTGCAAGCAGACAAGGTAGTGTGGGGTCTCATTAGAACGTAAGGAGAGCGGAATCCACCAGTCTTTTCATTATGCTTTCTCTTCCCACTGAGTGGGCCTCATGGAATAGACATAACTACATCGAAAGGCGATTCGGCAGGTATCCAAAGGTTCATAACAAGAAATAATTAGATAAAGGTAGCATGTAAACATACTACCGAATTGTAGAGTGTGGTGTGTAGGCACTGAGTATTAAACACAGGTTAACAGCACACGAAAAGCATCTGGTAAAACCGGATGAAAGGTTCGAGTTGCAATAACTTGAACAATTCAATAATTATAGTAACATTGTAAATCAGGCACTCACAAGGAATGGTAGGATTATGATAGACAAATATTTGTCTTGAGTTAAATGAAACACCTTAAGTAGAATTCATTTATTCAGATAATCAACACCATCGCAGGAGCTTCCCAAATCCTACAATGCAATAGTCTCAGATATATTGGTCCAATAAATGGTCATAATATGTTTTGTAACACAAGAGGACATTGGACTCTATTTTGTTCTACCAATAATCCTGGATCAATGGTATACCAAAACAGAATTTTAGATTTGAGTGATTGCGACACTAAGATAATCCAGAGGAAATATCAAAGTCTAGACCTTCAGTTAACACTGACTTGAAGTAGCATATGAATATGTCTTTTACACAGACTTACTGGTGGCAGGTCCGCCTAACCCAGTTTAAGTGTAAGATCCATGTTTCATACTTAACCAGTCATTAATAACCGAATTACATACAGGCAAGATAGCTCTTGACAGGCAATCAAAAGATTGTCGTTCAACAGACATAATGAATGATATGTTATAAATTCAACATAACTACAGTAAGAACTTCACTCACTTAGCCATGAAGAATAGATAACACGTTGCTGGCTAGGCCTTCACTCAGGGGAAAACCTATAGTAAAACACAGTTTGATTATGATCATTCCTGGACCATACATCCAGACACTTCTAATCATAAATGTATTATTATAAGATTAAGGCAGCTCTGCATTACACCTCATTTCTACAACATAATGCCGTCCATAGTCTCATTAGACCTTTAGACATTACTTTATAGAAACTACTTCTCACAAATACCTCGCTCTGAATTTCCATGGAACGCTATACAGCTAATCCCTTCAGAACTACACAACAAATATAGTATGGAGTTTGTGTACTGATAGTATATTGTGTGAATAGTGTGTATGTATAAAAATACATAAATGCATATAGCTAATAGTTTAGTTGCATGTTGCAGGCATATTTTGTATAAATAACACAAATGTAATGTTCGAACGGGTGATGTCATTCTCATAATGGAATCTATTCTGTTAAAATAGATCTAATTTTGCTTACAAAATTATAGAAATTCATTTTCTGAGAAAAACCACCAATCCATTCACACAATAACACAAATTAATATCTTAACAGAAAATAAAACATTCGCAGTGCAAACCACACAAAGTAAAATATAAATTCCCTAACTTTTCCCTACAAATTGTCCTACTCCCTAGCATTGTATAGTCAGAATTAGAAAGAACCTTAGCCTCCATACTACGTTATGCTTACTATACACTACTCATTACATATTTTACTACAACACAATGAAAAATGAGGCAAAGACTCAATTGAAGTCCGACATACACCCTAACCACAGAAAAGCATGCTTACATACCTTTTATTTACCAAGATTAGGTAAATATATATAAAAATCCAACCTGCATACAAGAACACACTACCTATCACACTAAGACACAACACAAATTGCCCATAATTTCACTAAAAAAACACCCCTAGCTAGAATCACTCCCTATTGCGAACTGAAATTTAGTCTAAAACCCATAAACTAGACTACCCTCTAAAATATTACCTACCTAGCTAAACTTCTAATACGCGTAATTCAAACCGTCACGGATCTGACTACGGAGTTTGAATCGCCATAGATAAAACCCAGCACTTCCATTTGTATTAAAAACAAATGAAAACCTTCATGCAGTGAGCAAATCCAGGAATTCTAGTTAAATACTAGATTTATCCAGTAACAACTAAATACAGGATAAATAAGCTAAAATAACAATGAAATCCTGCTGAAAACCAGCAACACTTCAGTAGCACAGTATTATTGTATAATTAACTGCAATAAACCAAGGAAACACAGGATTGCTCACTAAAAGAAGTTTCTGGCTTTACCTGAAGGCACTCACAAGGAAGGGCGTTCCGACGACTCGACTCTCCCAAAGCTGATCCGAACCCGACTGAAGACTGAGTAAAACTGTCCCGAAGCTCACCTGGAGCCTCATATTTATAGCTTTTCCGAAGGATCGCAAACATTACCTTATATTGTCATGTCCAGGGAAGCGTTACAACCGAAAAAGCCTCCATGCCCATATTTGGTCCTCCATAAGGAATCGTTCGAACGCGAGATCGCGAGATTACCTAATATGGTAACATATAAGGCACTCTTCGCTTGGACCCTTCGCCCCACCACTTTAGTGATGTTACGATATCAATTCTGAAATATTTTCAAGAAGTGTAGTTTAAATATATTAAACACCTCCAACAGGTTACACAATTGCCTTCTCAATCCTTTTGTCAAAATAAATACTTTGTCAAAATTTGAACTACAACTGTGTAGTATTTTAGTCATAATTTCAAATAAAGCATAAAACAGCAATTAGAATATCTTCTAGATCTTCGAAAATAGCGAACATTTTCCCAACCCTAGCATCCCAACTTTCTTGCAAAACCGTCTCCTAATTGGGGAATTACAACAGCTGAAACATGATTGGCTAATGCTCTAAAACCAAGCCAAATATATAAGGGTCTGATTGGTAGTTTGCAGGACATCAATTATCAGGTCCGAAATTTATTAGAAGTAAATCAAATGCACATTATTTGAATTTAAATTTTCCACAATGGAATTCAAATAGAGAATTTTATTATAATTTGAGATGAAAATTATTAATCAAATCGACTCTGTCATTTTTAGGCTCACAGAAATCATTGACTCAAACAGTCTAGTTTGACTTTAATGAGTGAAATGTTACTTGACGTCTGATCGGTATTTGCTATTAAATATTGATTTACCATAAATGTGTGTATTATAGTAGATAACACAATTAACAATCACAAGTGCTACTTCAGCATGTGACCTCCTCAATGCTTCAGCAAACATGCCTCAAAATACAGGTAAACCTCACTCTAAGTTGAATGATTTCGTATGATTATTTCATAAAATAAAAGTGTATCTTTTAACGAACTACACTTGATGTTACAAAACGATGATCTTTAATGACGTGTTAAACCTAATTTATGTTTCAGGTAAAATTCAAGAATTTATGAACCAAAAGCATTTTTAATCCCATGTTGGGTTTCATGCTATTACTGAAAACGCTGAAAATATATCATGAAACGCCAAATTTTTACTCTTAGTCATGTCCACCTAAATCCCAGGTAAGAGTATAATAGAAATTTCATATCTTAACTTAAACCTCATACTGTTATTTTAATAATATTTTTGTGTTCATATTAGCCATTCTTATAACTTTAACTACAGCTAATTCATATAACCAAATGAGATAAGGTATACTAAATTATAGTATTTGTAGTGCACAAAGAACAGATTTATAATAACAGTACTAATCCAGGTTTTATTATACAAGTTATTAAGACTGCTAAATTGGTCTAATATGGAGAATTCACCTCGATGACTTGGTTAAAATCCATAGGATCTAGAAGACTAATTATTGTATAAATATAGTGTATTGGGGTGTAGGGATAAGGCTTATAAAGATTTTGACTATAAACACACAATACTGTATAATATTAGATGACATAACAATTTCAGTCTCCGGAGCAAAATATCCCATACAATAAATTACTTATATTGAATCATTTAACTAATAGATCCGAAATGAACTAACTAATTCTATTTTAGAACCGATATTAGGAACAGATGTAAGCATAAGCGCTTAGATCTAGCTTGTATTTAAAATGAGAATGAAACATTCAAAATGATGTTGGATTAACTCGGTAAAAATTCCTATTACAGAGAAACTTTTAAACTACGCCATGGATGTTGAACTATTTGGTATCAAAATTGCCTGTGCCGCTGAAATGAACAGAAAATAAAAGAAATGCTTTATTGGACACGGATTCAATGGACCTTTCAGCTGATGGAGGACATCATAAGAAGAATTCTATAAATTGAACATTTTTATAACTATTTTACATTAGTTAGACCTGCTTTTGCTAGAAGTTCACAGTAATAGTATCGCCTGTTGTAGAATTAATTGCTTATGCTTATAAAACAACAAAAGGAGAATAAATGAACCTCATATATTATACCCTGTTTTATTGATTTTTCTATTACAACGCCATCTATTATCGAGTAGCTAATTTCCTAATTTTAAACCAATAACCTGAAGCTTTTAGTTCGTCAACTCACTCTAGGTGTCGCTTAAGTATCCAATTACCTCCTACATGGTGACATCTATTGTTGAGTAGGGAAACTCTTTACCCAATCAACACAGCTGTATGATAAACTGAAAACTCTTTCTAATTAAGGGACTAACTTCACTACTTGTCCAGAGATGTCACTAGTTTCTATGCATAAAATGATTGATTAGTTTAATCTTGGAATTATTTATTAAATTGACGAAAGATGTGATTTGGAATAGAATGTATGCTTTTATTAAAGTCAATTAATATTATTTAGAATCGAAAATTTTATTCTCATATCTATTCTTATAAAATATAGCCAATTAAGGCAATATTATAGTAGGTCTGGTACAACCTTTATTTGGACACCAGCCGATGCTGGGAGAGTGATACGTGTTACGATGTATCTGAATCGTTGGAGTTAGATGAAAAAAATTGGATAGAATATTTGAAATGGTTGGATTTGGTAGGTTTTCATAAAAATATATATTTTAGCTACAAGAATTTGTAGAAATTTTTTAGATAAGTAATTGGTAGAAATAAATGGACAATTTGTATTTTAATTTATAACGTGCTACGTAATTCTGGCGTAGGACTACAACTTGGCTACTTAGAACAAAAATTACTATAACATTCTACGTAATTTCTGGCGCAGCGCTACAACTTGGCCACTTAGAACAAAAGCATTGTAGCATGCTACGTAGTTTTGTTCTGGCTGAGAGCTACAACTTGGCCGCTTAGAACAAAAAATAATATTTATCATGCTATATAATTCTGGTGTAGCACTACAACTTGGCCACCAAGAACAACAAATTATAGCATGTTACGTTACTCTGACGTAGCGCGTAGACGACTTACTACGACGTAGCTATTCTACGTTGAAACGTTTCATTCATGACTCATAATAGTAGAAATCCGCCTTTTGAAGTCCAACCCTGTTAAAGTTCGTTTGTCCCTTTTTGTCACATTGACATTTCCGCTAGTAAGAAGAAGACAAAACCTATTTTAGCTAATAGAGGCTTGAGGCGGTAGGTATTTTATTGTTAAATTGCTAAACGATTTTAAAAAACTAACGACTTATTGTATAAAGTCTTTATAATCAAATTTATGGTTTTTCATGCAGATAAAGGAGTACCTTAAACTTTGTAGTTTATTTTTGTCTTAAAGAAAAAGCGAATAAAAGCATTATTACACTTAATACTTGTAGGTAGTTAATTTTTTTTGTAACAAAAACTTCAGCCTGACAATCGTATCGTATTCAAGTTTGCACAGCTGTATTGTTCGGACACATTAGTTAGTATGTTAGTATTAAGCATTCAATAACAACTATAGGCGAACTGTGGACGCGGCCAAACTAACCTTCGGAACTTGGAATATCTAGTTTTAGTTTATTCGAAACCTGTACGCAAACATCTGTAAACAATTTATCGATCGTACGTTTGTGTATTTTAGTATTAGACAAATGTTATGTTACTACGAGTGTATGAATTTTATCGAGTTTGTTAAATTACTAAACTTGTTATGATAAAGGTTAATTGGTTAATTTACGCAGATAACGTGAAAATGTAACTAGTAATAACATAGATGATTAAAAGCAGATCATCATCAGCCTATTTTGTCCCACTGCTGGGCACAGGCCTCCTCTCAGTATGAGATGGCTTGGGTAGTTACCATGCAGGCGCTATGTGGATTTGAAACTTAAAAAATGTAGGTATTTTCACACATAAATTCCGTAAAAATTTGAAGTACGAGCTCGGGCTAGAACCCACGATCTGCTGCTTGAGAGGCTATAATGTCAAACTTACAGCTCTATACATAAAACATATTCTATAGATACTGCAGAGGGTCAAGCATGACTTTTTGAATCCTGCATCACGTAAAATCGAATAGTAAACGTTGTCGAGTCTGTATGACGTTTGGAACAGCGCCCGCCCGTGAGCGTATTTGGAACTCAAATCTGGTATGAGGTTTCTCGATCTCGATACGATAACCGTAACGTTACGCAGGATTCGACAAGTCCTGCTCGACCCTCAGTATAACTGACTGACTTACAGACAATGCATAGCCTAACCTAATGGAGCTAGAGACACATCCCTTTAACGACATAAAGAACTAAGAAGGGATTTTTCGAGTTTTATGGATAGGTAAACAGCATTTTTTTATTCTCTAACGGGCAAAGCCGCGGGCATACTAATTATAAGTACCTATCTTAAGCTAAAAAAAATTCAATTACTCTTCATTTCGTTATGTGTGGGTAATAAAATTATAAGTGCGTCTTAAGCTCATTTAGGGGTTGTCTTAATGAATCCACTAAATAATAATATCAAATTCCAAAATGTTAACTTGAAAAGGAATAAATGAATGACTAATTACTTAACAAATTCTTGTTGAAGTCTTGCATAATTATTAAAGCGGTATGATTGGATTACATAATTACCACTGGGCCCCTAGTGAAGAAGGAGTTAATTCTGCAATAGTTGAACAGCTGATTTCGACCTATTCCCATTTCACCAGAGCCCCAGAATAATTTAGAACTCAGCTTGATCAAATTGTTTCTATTTCGTATTTTACTAAATGTAGCTATCTGAACTTACGATATTGTAAGCCTCAAAAGCAGCTGGACACTTCATGCCCCTACAATATATATTAATTTGACAGAATTTAAACTGTCACAGTATTTTTGATTTCTGCAACAAAGTAGTGTACAAGATTTTCCCGTAGTTAATTGTGTTGTACAATCCAGCAGGGGAAATTGCGTAACTATTTTGGCACTCGGCACCGGATTGAAATGTCAGTTTTTGTACGACTTGACTGCTATAGTCGTCCTACGATAACTCGGCAACGAACTGACAACAGTAAAAATCTAAAGTTTGTTTATGGCAACACTGATTTATGGCAACACGTTTTGAACATTTGATTAGGTTAAACATTAAACAGGTCGACGTTCATTCTCCATCCACCATTAGAATACGTCTCATATTTCGTTTTCTAGATTTTTTTTACCGTACATCGGCAAAACCTACTAAACACTAGCAAAGTTCTCCAATTTACAGACCCATATGAAAAAAAAACAGCAACTTTTGATTGCTATCATTATTATTATTTTTAATTAAAGAAATGTCTGAGTGACATGAAAAAAGTATTACCACAACGTTATTTTTCTGGGTTGCCAATTAATATCTTATGCAGAGTTACCGTGGGACGATTATAGCTGTTTCCGATACCAATCGTCAGCCCATAGGAAATGAATACGATCGCGATTGCAAGCGAGTTGGACAATAAACATGTAGGTCAGGAATATCCGCACAAAATTGCAAAAATACAATTCAAAATTCAAAATTAAAAATTCAAAAATCTTATTCAGCAAATAGGCAGTTGAATGCTCTTTTACACGTCATTTTTTTTTTGAGTCTACCAGCGCTTTCGGAAAGACCATGATTGCCAAGAAGAATGCGCCGCAAGAAACTTTACACTAAGTCATTTTTTCTAAAAACAAGTTACATTAGCTCTTGCAATACGTAACCACAGACAAATTACACAAAGAAACATCACTCTGTCATTAAAAGATTAGGAGAGAAAAAAAATACCGCATTTTAGAAACAAGTGTAAAAAGTAATTATTAGAACAGCAAAACCAGAAACTTTACTTTACTGGCACGTTTTAATTGAGCAGGAGATGTATAGGGCCTCCAGGTCAAATATCTGTGAAAATTTAAATTACAATTACAAAGGGATGTATAGGGTCCCAGAATTAATACTATAATATAATACTTAATCTAAATGGCTTAGAGATGTATAGTCTCTAGGGTCAATTGAAACTAAATTTAAAGGCAGAGGTGTAAAACGCCTCCACGGTCAAATAATAGGTATTATAATACATATACATAAACTGGAGATGTATATGGTCTCCAAATGTCAAATAACAAAAATTGATGAAATATACATTTCATGTCATCATGTCAAATAAATAAAACATTATTTATGTCAATTGTATTACAAATAGTACGCAGCGGACAACGGCAACAGAGCCGGACACCATACACGAATATCTTCGGGACGCAGCCAAGTCACATTGATGTCCTAATTATCTTCTGTTTTCAGCCTTGGCCAGGTGGTGCCATCACATAAGTATTCATCCACTTTGTAGTATGCTTTTTTCAAGAGAGCGGTCTTTATGTATCTTTTAAATGAATTGTGAGGCAATTCCCATGCATCTACAGGCACTTCATTGTAGAACCTCACGCAATTTCCCAAAAAAGACTTACTGACTTTTCGTAGACGAAATTTAGGGACGGCAAGCTTATGCTTATTCCGAGTATTGAAACCATGCACATCCGACACTTTCTTGAAAGATTTGATGTTCTTGTGTGTATAAAATATTACATCATATATATACTGAGAAGTTACAGTAAGGATGTCGATTTCTTTAAAGCGTTCTCTAAGTGAATCTCGGGAGCCAAGATTGTAAATAGACTGGACCGCCCTCTTCTGCAGGATAAAGATTGTCTCTATGTCGGCCGCCTTGCCCCAAATTAGGATACCATAAGACATAATGCTGTGAAAATAACTGAAGTAAACTAACCGCGCAGTTTCTACATTGGTGAATTGCCGGATTCTTCGTACAGCATAAGCGGCAGAGCTCAATCTACCAGCAAGACCAGATAGGTGTGGGCTCCATTGCAAATTGCGATCTAAGGTAAGCCCGAGAAAAACAGTCTCATCCACGAGGTTTAGCTTCTCTCCATTTAATCTGATAGTAGTGTCAACCTGTCTTACATTAGGCAACGAAAATTTTATACATTTTGTTTTAGCTGCATTCAATAGTAAATTGTTTGCAGTAAACCAATTCAGCACATCTCTTAGGGTCTCATTGATGTGACTTTGATCTTCCTGTTGCCTGTTGACTTTAAAAATGAGAGAGGTATCATCAGCGAACAGTACTATGTCACATTTGTGTTCTAGCAGCTGGGGCAAGTCATTTATGTACACCAAGAAGAGAAACGGACCCAAAATAGAGCTCTGTGGTACTCCAAGCTTCACCGGTGATCCACATGACTGCACTCTATGTATGTCTACTTTCTGGATTCTCTGACTGAGATAGGACATAACAAGGTTCAGTGCATTAGTTGTGAGTCCGTAGTGTTCAAGTTTGCGGATAAGCGTCTCGTGTTCCACGCAATCAAATGCCTTGGAGAGGTCGCAAAATATTCCTATTGCATCTTGCAATTGTTCCCATGCGTCATAAATGTGCTTCATGAGATTTGCAGCCGCATCCGTTGTCGAGCGGCCCTTCGTAAACCCAAATTGCTGACTGAGAAATAGTTCATTAATATTGAAGTGATGAAGCAATTGATTTAGCATAATTTTCTTAAGCACTTTACTTAGTACACGAAGCACGGAAACCGGTCGAAAGTTACCAGGCTCAGATGAGCTGCCGGCTTTGAATAAAGGAATAACTTTACTGTACTTCATTAAGTCAGGGAACACACACTCATCGACGCAGTTGTTAAACACGACGGCCAGATATGGTGCCACAATATGGATGACAGATTGCATTACTTTAACTGAAATACCCCAAAGATCCTCTGTGTTCTTAATTTTAAAAGATTTAAATGTTGTTATAATCTCTTCCGAGTTTGTGTGTTTAAAATCAAATTTCAAGTTACTATCCTTTTGAACCACATTTAAGTATGAGCCAGCCAGCGCAGTGGATGACTTTAAGTCACGAGTTGTATCTATACGAGGGCTGTTTGATAAGTACCCGTTTTCTAAATATATTAATATCACTTGCCGCAAATAAGTATACCACCTTTCTAAGACCATTTTTCAGAGGCGGGATAATTAAAAAAAAATGGCATTCTTTTGTTTTTTTTTCTCATTTGACAACGATTCAGTGAAGGCGTGAACTTAAAATTGTTAAAATGGAGAAAGAACAGTATCGGTCTGTAATTAGATTCTTATTTTTGGAAAGAAAAACATGTGATGAAATAAAAGTAAGAATGCAAGCGGTTTACCATGAATGTGCTCCTTCTATGACAACCGTCAGATATTGGTATAAGGAGTTTAAGAGGGGGAGAACAACCGTCTTTGATGAGGGTCGCTCAGGCCGGCCAGTTGAGGTGACTACAGACGATATGGCTAAGAAAATTGAAAATATCGTTTTAGCCGACCGCCGAATTAAACTTCGATAAATCGTTGATGCTGTAAACGTTTCATTCGAGAGGGTACAACACATATTAGAAGAAAAAATGGGTATGAAGAAAGTATCGGCGAGGTGTGTGCCGCATTTACTCACGGAGGAGCAAAAACGGAACCGACTGACTACTTCGGAGCAGTGTATGGCCGTGTTCAAACGTAACCCGAAGGAGTTTCTGCGTCGTTTCGTGACCGTGGATGAAACGTGGGTCCACCACTACACCCCGGAAATGAAAGAGCATTCGAAACAGTGGATTTTACCGGGTGAACCTGCTCCAAAGAAAGCAAAAACCGTCCCATCGGCTGGAAACGTCATGGCGACCGTTTTTTGGGATTTGCAGGGTATTATACATATTGACTATTTAGAAAAGGGAAAACCAATAACAGGGCAGTACTATGCCAATTTATTGGATGAATTTGACGCCGTGTTGAAGGACAAACGACCCCATTTAAAAAAGAAAAAAGTACTGTTTCATCACGACAACGCCCCGGCTCATTCGTCCAGAGTTGTGACGGCTAAATTAGCACAGTTACGCTACGAACTATTGTCTCACCCCCCGTATTCTCCAGATTTGGCCCCATGCGATTTCTTTTTGTTTCCCAACCTAAAAAAATGGCTCGGTGGCAAGCGATTTGGATCAAATGACGAAGTCATTGCCGCCACAGAGGCCTATTTTAATGACTTTCCAAAATCATACTTTTTGGATGGTTTATTGAAGCTTGAGTATAGGTGGAACAAATGTATAGAGTTCAAAGGTGACTACGTAGAAAAATAAATGCATGTATACAAAAAAAAAATTTTTTTTTTCCAAAAACGGGTACTTATCAAACAGCCCTCGAGTGCTTTTGAGGATTTTTTCTCTAATATAGCTATATTAGAGAAAATCCTCAAAAGCACTCGCCACTTCTAAATCTGAAGTTACTATTCATTCATCTATCTTTAACTTATATTGGCTATTATGGGGCTTTGATTTACCTGTCTCTGAATTTATTACGTTCCATACTGCTTTTACTTTATTATCAGCGGATTTAACTTTATTACTAAGATATTCCGCTTTGGCGGCCACACAAACTTTTTTAAATAGTTTCGAATATCTTTTAACATAGTCTCTAAATGTGGGGTCGTTATTGTAGCTTTTCATTTCATATAGTTCGTAAAGTTTAGTGTTTGGGATCAAAGCTCATCACAACTCACACGACGGAGGCGCCCCCTTACGGATAGATCATGAACTAACGCGATTTCTTCGTCCAATGAAAGTGAAGTGATGTGTGTCGTGCCGTTTGCGGATTGGTTAATGTTCCCTCACCCCTTTTCCTTTTTTTTGTATAATTTTAGAACATTACATGCACTTTTTCTTGAGCTACTGGCTACCAGACATCTTGTTTTTAATTAATTGCACCCCTATCATCTTTGGCTGAATACTAAAAAATCCACAGTAGCTGGATCACGCCGCTACATATTGATCCTTCAGAACCAAATTTTGAACCACGAAATTGCAACTTGAAAAAGCTGTGCGAAGTGCTTAAGTATTTCCAGTGAGTTGGGTGAGTGTTGCTTATTACGCAAATATAAGTGCAGCCAAGTGCCGTTGCTAGCATAAGCTGTCCTTTATTAGCAGCTACTTACACGTAAGTACCTCCACCTTTTACAAGCCATCAAAATGCCTTTAACGCCACAAGATGAAAATGCAAGTACAGGTACCACTAAGCCTCGCGATAGGTCTCCTTACAATAAGTCCGCGGATGCAAAAGCTGAGCAAATCATTCGAGATCTGATTAAAAAACGAGGCATAATTAAGGGTCGATTAACTAAATTCGCTAACTACCTAAGCACTATTAGTAGTGCAAGTAGCTCATTCCTTACCGGTCAATCTAGAATAGACTTAAAGTTACGCATACAAGGCGCAAATAGTTTGATGTCTGAATTTAATGAAATTCAATCTAACTTAGAACAACTTGTTTCTGATCAGGAGATAGATGAGCAATTAGATCATCGCCAACAGTTCGAAGACAGCTACTATAGCACTGTGGCTCAAGCCGAGTTAATTCTTGGCGATGGTGGAGAGGTTTCCAACAGTTCTAATACTTGCCAACAAAGTAGTAAATTATCTTCAGTCAAGCTACCTACTATTTCATTGCCGACGTTTGACGGTCATTATGAACGTTGGCTGGAGTATAGAGATACCTTTCTATCATTAGTACATAATTGCAATGACATAAGTGATATACAAAAATTTCATTACCTTAAATCATCACTCAAAGGAAATGCCGAATTAGTCATAACTTCTCTCGAAATCTCCTCTTCTAACTACTCAGTTGCATGGGAGTTATTACTTAATCGTTACGATAACACTAGATTGCTGGTACAAAGTCACGTTAAGGCACTGTTTTCACTGCAAACACTGTCTAAAGAGTCATCTGCGCACCTGAGAAAACTCATTGACGCAATAATTAATAATTTACGCGCTTTAAAAACCCTCGGCGAACCTACAGACTCATGGGACACGCTGATTATTTACATTGTCGTGTCTAGGCTAGACAAAACCACTGAGCGTGAATGGGAGCAGCACAAAGGTGTATTATTGTCTAACACTGAATCTAGAATCACGTTAAAGGTTGATCATCTGCTTAGGTTCCTTAAGGACAGGGCTGACTTGTTGGAAACGTTAGTTTTATCACACAGTAAGGATAACAATAACGTTGAGAATAAAAAATCATATAGTTCAAACAGAAATAACTCAGTACAATGCAATGTTTCTACCAACAAGCCGCCGCAGCGCCCTTCGAATAAGCAATGTTCTATGTGCAAAGGTAAACATCCAGTATATTCCTGCCTTGAGTTTATTAACAGTGAATTGCAAAACAAATTAAAATTAATTAATGATCATAAATTGTGTGAAAATTGCTTGCGTTCAGGGCACACAGTGGATAGCTGTCGTTTCGGACCGTGCAGACAATGCAATAAAAAACACAACACACTCATTCATCCTAATGAATTAGATTCTAGCTCCAATGTTAACACCGTGACGTTATCATGTGTAACTAAATCATTGCATTTGTCCGGCTCCCGCGGCGCCTCGCCCCTCCCGGCGCCCGCGACCGCTATCCCAAACAATAACACCGAAAACCAGTCTTTGCAAGATGTTTACTCTCATAGTACTATGTATTACACAAGTGCACAATGCGCAAGTGTGCAGCCAGTACTTCTTTCTACTGCATTAGTCGAGATCTCGGATAAACATAATAATTATCACACGGCATGCGCATTACTCGACAGCGGTAGTCAAAGTTGTTTTATAACACAATCACTTCGCGAATTGTTAAATATTCATTTATTACAGTCCACACATGAAATACGGGGAGTAGGTAACTCAGTATCACAGTCGATGCAAACTTGTGATATAGAAATTAAATCACGCGTCAATACCTACTCGACGCGCATCAAGTGTTTCGTTCTACCAGACATTACATCTATGCTGCCAGCTGTACCGGTACAAAGCGCACAGTTCAGGATTCCTGACCACGTACAACTGGCAAATACGCAATTTTTAGGTCCACAGAAGATAGATATTTTAATAGGTGCGGATCATTTTTGGGACTTGCTTATCGAAGGCAAGATACGTTTACCGAACGGTCCGTTCCTACAAAATACTAAACTGGGTTGGATAATTTCGGGTCCCATTAAAATTCTGCGTCATAATGGGCCCATTCTATGTAACTTCACTCAGTCTATAGACATGCAGTTACGCAAATTTTGGGAGTTAGAGGAAGTACCTAAGGCTCGGGATACGCTCACCGATGACGAGCGGGCGTGTGAGCATTCTTTTATCAACACTACTACGCGCAATAATGATGGTAGATTTATTGTAAACATGCCCTTAAAGGAATCGGCCGACGTATTAGGTGAATCTTTACCCCAGGCAAAACGTCGTTTTTCTTATTTAGAGAACAAACTATCGCGCGCGCCTACCAGTTATAAAAAATTATATACTGATTTTATGCAAGAGTATATTGACTTAGGTCATATGTCTTTAGTTAATGAGTACGCGCAGCCGCACTATTTTATACCGCACCATGGTGTTTTACGCGAACATAGTACGACTACAAAATTACGTGCCGTATTTGACGCCAGTGCGGCAACAAGTAGTGGCAAATCATTAAATGACATACAGCGCGTAGGCCCTCCTATTCAGGGAGATTTGTTAGCTATACTGTTGCGATTTAGGCAATTTAAATATACAGTTATAGCCGATTGTGAAAAAATGTACAGACAAGTACTAGTGTCGCCGTCCCAACGTGACTTGCAACTGATGCTTTGGCGAGACGATCCGTCGTTGCCGTTGAGAGTTTATCAACTCAACACCGTGACGTATGGTCAAGCATGTGCTCCCTTTCTTAGTGTGCGTTGTTTAAAGCAATTAGCGGACGACTGCACCGATCTTCGCGTTAAAAGGGTCATTAAGGATGATTTTTACGTGGACGACCTTCTGACGTCATGCGATGATAAACATGAATTGATAAATATTTGCAAGGGCACAGCAGACGTTTTAAAGTCAGGTTGCTTTCCACTTCGAAAGTGGATTTTTAATTTTCAACTCGATGACTCATCCGAGTTTATTAGTGAACCTTCATTCAGAGATCTCAATTTAGGCGAACACAATCAATGTAGAACATTAGGTTTAGGTTGGAGTAACGACACTGATGAGTTCAATTTTAATACTCGATTTCAAACCAGTAACCAGTCTATCACCAAGCGATCATTATTGTCTATAGTGTCGCAAATATATGACCCCCTGGGATTATTAAGTCCTACTGTAATGATTGGTAAGGTTTTATTGCAAAAACTATGGTTATTGAAATTGGGATGGGATGATCCCCTACCCACTGATGTCGAGCGAACTTTGAACCGTTTCATAAGTAACTTAACTTTACTTGACACAATAAAGGTGCCGCGACACGTCTTTCAGAGCCATCCAGTGCGTACTGAGTTACATATATTCACAGACGCATCTCAGATCGCATATGGGGCATGTGTCTATGTCCGCACCATTTGTAACGACAAAATAGTAGTTCGACTACTTATATCCAAAGGTAAAGTCGCGCCTTTAAAGCCGGTCAGCATACCTCGACTGGAACTGTGCGGTGCGTTGTTAGGCGCTATACTTTATGATAAGGTTCAAAGTTCACTCACGCGCACTGCAGACGACGTCATATTTTGGACGGACTCCACGATTGTTTTGGGATGGCTCCGCATGGCTCCTACCTTGCTTAAAACCTTCGTCCAAAATAGAGTCGCGGAGATACACGATTTGACCAGTAAATTTGCCTGGAGACATGTAAGTGGCAAGGACAACCCAGCTGACCTAGTTTCACGCGGTGTCGGTTTAGATGAGTTGTCTTGCTCGAATCTGTGGTGGGAAGGTCCTAGGCACTTGCATGAAAATGATTTCAGTCATGATTTTAATCCGAACTCGATAATGACAAATATTAATGATATTTCAAATAATGAATTACCGGACATTAAATCGAGTGCTGTCAATTCATTATTAATAACGCAAGAGACGAAACGGTTTCCATTTGAGCGGTTTTCTCAATTCAATCGCATCAGTCGCACCGCCGCTTATGTACTTCGTTTTATTCACAACACGCGTCACAAGACAAATCAGCTGACAGGCGCGATCACTGTCGATGAATTGAAGAATTCCGTCAAAACCCTAGCTAGACTATCGCAAATAGAATCGCTTTCAGATAGTTATAAGTTACTTATGAATGGAAAATCTATTAAAACCAAAGACAGGCTTTCTAATTTAAATTTATTTATGGACAAACATGAGCAGTTAATACGAGTTGGAGGTCGCATAAAAAATTCACCTGATTTTGACTACGACAAAAAGCATCCCATACTTCTATCAAGTAAACACCACTTCACAGTCCTATTGTTCAGGTATGAGCATATTCAGTCACTGCATTCTGCACCGCAGGCTTTACTATATCGAGTGCGTGAGACTTGGTGGCCAATAGCGGGCAGAGATCTAGCTCGAAGGGTGACTCATCAATGCGTTACTTGTTCACGTGTCAAGGGAAAAACTTTAACCCCACTTATGGGAAATTTACCTAAAGAGCGCATTACTGAGAGTTATCCTTTTCTTCGTGTAGGAGTTGATTATGCGGGACCGGTATCAGTTCTTAACCGTACAGGCAGAGGCGGTAAAATGGTAAAGGGTTATATATGCCTATTTATTTGTTTCGTTACACGTGCGATTCATCTAGAACTTGTTGGTGACCTCTCTACGAGCGCTTATTTACTTGCTCTCAAGCGTTTATCTCTCGACGGGGGAAACCGTCTGAAATTTATTCCGATAATGGCCGAAACTTCGTGGGTCTTAAGAATGATTTTGCTCAATTTTTGTCAAACTGTAGTTCAGATATAATTAATTACGCAAACAGTCAAGCAATTAAATTTAACTTCATACCTCCATATTCTCCTCATTTTGGTGGCTTGTGGGAGAGTGGAATTAAATCGTGTAAGTATCACTTGCGTCGCGTGGTTGGCAATGCCCACCTCACTTTCGAGGAATTTACGACGGTACTAGCGCAGATCGAAGCCGTTCTAAACTCTCGGCCATTGGCACCACTTTCGTCGGACCCCAGAGACTACCTACCACTCAGCCCTGGTCATTTCCTAATCGGCCGGGCTCTTACCGCTCCTGTCTGCGACGGCGACCTGCGTGAGACACCTATCCATCGACTATCCCGCTACCAGAAGATTGAACAAATCCGGCAGCAGTTCTGGTCACGATGGGCTAAAGAATATGTCTCTGAACTTCAGACCAGAACTAAATGGAGGGAGAACACAACCGACTTGAAACCAGATACTCTCGTCATAATCAAAGACAGCAATCTGCCGCCGCTCAAGTGGCAACTTGGCCGTATCTTAAAGACTATACCGGGCAATGATGGAGTGTCAAGAGTAGCTGATATTAAGACATCCTCAGGGACCGCAAGACGTGCATACACTAAAATCTGCCCTCTTGTGGACAACGAGTGCGAGGCATAACACTATTGCAAGCTGACGCTTTCAAGGCCGCGGGCATGTTTGGGATCAAAGCTCATCACAACTCACACGACGGAGGCGCCCCCTTACGGATAGATCATGAACTAACGCGATTTCTTCGTCCAATGAAAGTGAAGTGATGTGTGTCGTGCCGTTTGCGGATTGGTTAATGTTCCCTCACCCCTTTTCCTTTTTTTTGTATAATTTTAGAACATTACATGCACTTTTTCTTGAGCTACTGGCTACCAGACATCTTGTTTTTAATTAATTGCACCCCTATCATCTTTGGCTGAATACTAAAAAATCCACAGTAGCTGGATCACGCCGCTACATAGTCCTACTCCTGTGAATCCCGACCGTAGCCCAGTCACTGAACCTTACCTTCTTGCCATTTTTCTTGACAGTCTTAAGTTTGAAAATGTTCCCAAACTCTCGATTAATTACAGTAGTCAGGTCCTTATATAAGATGTTAGGATCATTCTTCTCCATGTTTGGTTGAGGAACCTCACTGCTAATACTTTCCTTAAATCTTCCTATACGGTCTTCGGTTACCGGCCTATAAGTAATTAATTGCTCCTTCGTCTGCTTAGGCATTTTAAAAATAGCTTTTTGGCCGCTATGATCGGAACTGAAGCAGTTAATAATTTCTTTGTTCGTAGCTTCACACTTGCAAAAAAGTCACTCTAGTCGGTTCCTCAAAAAGATGATGCAAGTTAAATGATTTAAAAATGTTCAGAAGTCTCACGGACTTTCTATTTTCGGAGTCCAGTAAATCGACATTGAAATCTCCACATACTATAATATATTTACTACTAATAAAGACTTGTTTCAAAGCATCCTCCATCACGGACTTGAATAGACTAAAGTCTGAGGACGGTGGCCTGTATACACATAATACGATGTGATTATCCAATTCAACACACGAAATCTCAATAACTCGTTCTAATGAAAGTTGAACTACATTTTTCCGTTCTTTACATTTATAATCATCTTTTACAATAATCATAGTTCCTCCATGTATTGCTGAGTTTCTAGTGTAGGAGCTGCCAATCCTATAATTACGAATGTTCGATATCAGCTCATGCTGTCTCAGCCAGTGTTCAGTAATACACATTACGTCTATATTAAAAGCATCGAGGAATAATCCGATTTCAATTGCTTTGCTGGAGAAGCCTTGTATATTTTGATGAAGCAAAATAAAACTATGCTCCTCCGCTGTCTCACGCATCAGTTTAAAGACTGGCGGTCCGCGGGCGGCGCGTTCGCGGGGGGGCCGTCGGGGCCGGCGCCGCCGCCGCCGTCCGCCGCGTACCCGTGCCCAGGTTTTATGTTATATGCTAGTAGTTTTGCTGTTGCTAATTTACATTTTTTGGACAGATACAGCCGTGATTCGTTTAGATGAAAAGGTTTTATAAATTTATTACTATCAAAAAATTGCTATTTGCTATTATAAGAAGTCACATTGTATAACATGGCATTCCACTTAGATATTACAATATTTCGCTCGTATGAAACCGACCTAGAATAAGGGAATGCACACAAAATAATCTTGTGGATACCACGCTGCTCAACGGCTGACAGAGCTTGTAGTAAGTCTTCAAGGTGAGATTTCCTTACGCCTATACTGTTGCCCAGCATGACGATCAGGGTGGTCGTATTGTCGAATTCGTCTTTCGACGGTCGGTCGGCAAGCTGCTGGAGACTGGCACCGCGTAGGCAGTAGTTCGCGACTTTCTGTCGCAGGAAATGACCGAGTATGGGACCAAAGCCCACGCCGATCTCATCGGAGTATATAATAGTACTGGCAGCAGCTGGTTGGCCCGCGCGTGCAGTCGCAAGATCATTTGCAGTCGGTAGAGGGCCTCGCTCAGCAGGCGTCGGGGATGCCGGGGACGCTGACACTTAATGGGACGGACTTTAATGTATTTTTTAAGACTTTTGTTACTTACGAAATAACAAGACGTGTTTGAGTCATCTTTTGTCAGATCAATTGTGACAGACTGAGAATGGGGTGATGCAGGAGAACCGCTGCCAGGACTGTCTATAGCATGTCTTCGTACAAGCTTTTGCCCATCAGTTCTTCATAAAGACTGTCCGTGTCAGCAGCCTGATGACGTTCACACTCAGCTTGGAGGATACCGATATCTCTGTGCGCTTGATTTAGTTCACATTCCAAGCTATGAATGCGCTGCAATGCTTGTTCGTAATGGGCGTAATATTTAACGTAATTAAACTGTATACATAGAACTGGTGTACTTCTACATAATAATTATGTAGAAGTACAGCAGTTCTATTGCCGCGGCCATAAAGTCGGTGTATCTGTATATTTTTTGTACTTTGTGGTATAATTACAATATATTGACCTTGACCATATTCGAATTACATCACCCAAATCAGCTGTCAGGTTATTTTTGTAACATATGTTGAGTCATAGATATTTAATTGCCCTGTTTTTTTTCTGTTTCATTTGTTTTTTTTTTATTTAATTCGATTTTTAAACGATTTTGAATGGTGGACACAATTTATTTAAGAAAAAAGAATACGTAAACACAGAAATTATAATCTAAAACCTATCTAAAGGCATTAATAATTATTAATCAAAAAATAAACCGCTTCCAGTGGGCAACGTTCCCAAAATGCTGGCGGCATTGCCACTTTGAATGGCAAAGCTAAGTCTTTGAGCCAAATATAGGCCAGCATTTTGGTCACGTGTTTGAATTAATTTTTTTTTATTTAAGTATTCTGTTTTCCTGCATAAATGTCATGAATTTAATAATTATACAGCATCGTGTACTGTACACAAACGGTGATCAGTCTAAATCTTCTTTGTTGTAAAACATTCGCTTTGTATTTCCGATAAATGCCGCAAACTAGCTATTGCGGGTGGTAGGACCTTGTGCGAGGTCCGTCCGGATCGCTACCACTATCTTACTCGCTAATCCTACCGCTACGCAGCAGTGCTTGCGCTATTGTGTTCCGGTGTGGAGAGTAAAACAGCCGGTGTAATTACGGGCACAGGAAACATTTCATCTTAGCTCTCTAGGCCGACAATCCTAGCTGACCTAGGCTGACCTTCCGGGGTTGCGGGTGTCTATGGGCAGTGGTGATCACTCACCACCGGTTACCCACTTCCTCGTTTGCCTTCCTCGTTGTATAAAAAAAAACGCTCCTGGTGCAATGACTTTTAGACATTTCATTTATTTATTTATTAATAAGTGAAACAATTATAACCGCCAACCCTTACCACGTAAATGACTACCAGATAGCTCAGTGGTTAGAGACCTCGATTATGTAGCTTGAGGTCCCGGGTCCGCTCCCCGGTCGGGGCAGACGTTTGTATATATATGTATGTTGTATAAACAGTATGTATTTATCTGTAGTCAAGGACCCATTACAGGCTTTGCCTAGATTAGGGCTAGACTAATTGGTGTCTATTGCCCCATGATATTTATTCTTATTTATCATTTGCCAGGAGATTGTATGCCTTATTATGCGAGCATTTATCGGGAGTAAATGTCAACAATATTTTTAGAAGAGTATTAATGTCTGACTTTCGTGCGATTTATTAATATCAAATGATAGCCTCCACTTATAGAGGGAATACCGATTATTAGATCATCGTTTTAAGATGTTATTTTTAGACGATCGTATAGCTTTTCACTTGTCTGCCTTCCTCTGTATACCTACATACATTATACATATAAGATGGCAGGCAAAATACCGCCAGCTATTAATCAGTAGAAAAATATCGTTCGGTGTAAGCTTAGCGGACTAGTTATTTGGGTAGTTCTCTAGCGTTTCAACCGCTATCACTTTCCTGTCGCATGTATTGAACAAACGAGCTACAATTTGTGCGAAATTTGAATAAATCGAAATGGTATCGCGAGTACACTATATCGAATTATTAACACCTTCCGCTCGGTGTGGCTCATTTCTTCAATACGCGACAGGGTAGTGATGTTAGTAGAACTACCCATTTACCTATTTTGCATGTTTTTTTTTTTTTATACAACGAGGAAGGCAAGCGAGCAAGTGGGTCACCTGATGGTAAGTGATCACCACTGCCCATAGACACCCGCAACTCCGGAGGCCTGCGGATGCATTGCCAACCTAGAGGGCTAAGATGAAATGCCTCTTGTGCCCGTAATTACACCGGCTGTCTTACTCTCCACACCGGAACACAACAGTGCAAGCACTGATGAATGTCGTTCAAATTACATAATTTTATAAGTTCCGCTAAATATTTAACATGGTACTAACTTTGGTGTAATGGTACGGCACGTGACACGAAATGTCAAGGACCCCGGTTCGATTCCTGGGTATACTCACATTTTCTGGTTTTCTGTGTATTCTTGTATCATGGATATTTTTGTGTAATAATAGATCTCAACGGAAAAACAGGAACAATCAGTCAGCCGAAAGACGTCCACTGCTGGTCATAGGCCTCCCCCAAGGCTCTCCACTCAGACCGGTTTTGTGGTTTTCGCATCCACCGCGGTCCCGCGATCTTTACCACTCCAGGTCGTCGCAACAACAATCATCATCATCATCATCATCATATCAGCAGAAAGCCAACAATTTACAGTCCAATTTTATAGCATTGCAGCAAAGACGTCCACTGCTGGACGGCGGCCTCCCCCAAGGCTTTCCACTCAGACAGGTCTTGTGCTTTCCGCATCCACTGCGATCTTTACCAAGTCGTCGCAAGAACAACAAAAGGAGAAAGTCAACCAAATAGATCCACCATCGAAGTTTTATACTAACAAAGAACAATATTACAATACTAAATTTAGCCAGGCCATTAAGCGGTTTCGCCATCAGCCCCCCAAAGCCAACGCCGCGACCAGCGTTTACACAACGCGTCCGCACCTAATATTAATATTCCGACTTTCTTTGAGGAAGACGTCAATTTAAGTCGCTAACTAAGTTTGTTTTGGGTACTTTACTCTCCAGTTTTGTTATCTTAGTTCTTCAGCCAGCTTATTTATTTAACAGCGAGTTGAGAGTGGATTCAAATGTTTCGTTAATTGTTGTTGATTTACGCGCCGGAGCCGTTATTGTGGAAATTAGGCGTGTCAGCTGAACCGGGTCGGATCTGAATCCGTATATACTTTGAATGATGTTTAATATCGATACAATTTGGCTGGAATCTTATAATAACTGATCGGCCCACAAAGTTGAACTGTTTTACGCACCTGCCTTTTAAAGTTTTTCATCGTCTTTAATTGTAAGTAGGTGTACCAGCGTTTGGGAGTTACACACACATCATTGAATTGCTTCGCAGGAGTGTGCAGGTTTCCTCACGACCGCACTGGGCCCACGTGGGAACTATAGCCCAAGCCCTCTCATTCTGTGAGGAGGCCTGTGCCCAGCAGTGGGACGTAAAAAAGGCTGGTGATGATGATACAGCGTTTGACTACTAGATGTCTATTTCACGGGTCAGGGTCGTGGGTTCAAACCCCGGCTCGCACATCTGAGCTTTTCAGAATCTAAGTGCGGAATTAGATTTGTAATTTATCATGAGCTTTTCGGTGAAGGAAAACATCGTGAGGAAACGTGCACACTCCTGCGAAGTAATCAATGGTGTGTGAGAAGTTCCCAATCCGCAATGGGCCCGCGTGAGAATTATACCCCACCCCAAGCCCTCTCATCCTCAGAGGAGGCCTGTGCCTCTAGCTGATGATGAATCAGCCACTCACTTGACTAAATGGTTGTTCACCATTTTGTACAATAAATATTTTAAGAAGACTTTTTGTAAGACAGCGTTGTCACAAAAACAGTACGAAGATTTGCTTTCTATTAGTAAGAAAATAACCTTCCTTCATAAAATCTACACTACACAATCTACAGATTTACACCGGAATTCAAAAAAAAAATCGAAATTCAAAATTTTATTCAGCAAATAGGCAATTGAATGCTCTATTATACGTCATTTTTTTTTTAGTCTACCAGCGCTTTCGGAAAGACCATGATTGCCAAGAAGAATGCGCCGCAAGAAACTTGGCACAAAGTATTTTTTTCTAAAAACAAATTAAGTACCTACATTAGCTCTTACAATACGTAACCACAGATAAATTAAACAAAGAAACCTCAAAAATTAAGAGAAAAAAAAAGAATAACGTATTTAAGAAACAAGTGTAAAAAAAAAATTATTAGAACAGCAAAACCAGAACATTTTACTTTGCTGGCACGTTTTAATTGAGCAGGAGATGTATAGGGTCTCCAGGTCTCTGTGAATATTAATAGAAGGAAAAAGTCTAAGGTACCTCTCGTGTCGAAAAGTGTAGAGAACCTCACCACGCGTCCCAGCTCCCGACCGCTTTCCGAGTGCGACGTCAAGTTTTAAAAACAAAATACCTTATCGTTCAACACTTTGTCCTGTTCAAACACCAACAAAAAGCCGGAGCTGTTCATCAAGGTATTGCCTCACTAAATTACACTGGTGACGTGAAAATACCCACGCAAAATGTTATACGCTCGGTTGCCATACAAACCGGACAATCTTCTCACGTGTGCAATGTCTAAACGCTGACATTGGCAAAATACTCCTTGCAAAAAAAGAGCACGCGTGAAAGCCATAGAAAAAAAAAATCGATGAACACTTTTCTTCAATCCCAATAATAGTTTCTGTGACACAATCAGTCATTGCGCAACTGTAAAAAACAAATACCTTGGCCTCCATCGATCATAAAGAAACTACAAAAAAAGCCTTTACGATTGACCTAGTAACACGAAAATTAATTCACAGAAGTTGTTATTCACTACTAAGATAATGCCTGCCCGAATATTCAAGAATTTCACGTTCGGACTTCGGACGAATAGTGGGATTTCGTGATCACCCGTAGATACTGTGTACAGCTCATTTGTATGTTATTTTCTTTATGACCGACTTCAAAAGAAGTACATCAAATTGACACGTACCTATTGTATGTAATAATAAATAAATCATATTGTTACTGATTTGTTACTTATTTAAGCACTTATTTTCAAAATCGATTTTCGATAAAGAGACAGCATGTCAAGATAAGTACCTTCTTTTTAACGCTAAAATAAACGAAGTATAGGCAGTTGTGATTACTTACCATCGACTGACCCGCTCACTCGTATATTCCCGTGTAAAAAATAGTTCCAAACTTAGCTAACACTTTACCTAAGTTCGAATTGCTCTTATTGGTCATAACCTAAAAAACGAATGTCAGAAATTTCGATCACATCTCTAAATAACGTTTCATTATCTTCCGAATAATCTATCCTTTTTATTTCCGCATTAGGGCTGAGATTTAGGGCTGATTTATAATGTTATTAATCATGCTGAAATATCATGCTGCCCAATTATCTCTTGTTGATAATACCGCTTTTAGGCCGCTCTTTTACCGAAACTCGCTTACAGTTAAAATTAATTAATTACAGTTGAGTACCGAGGTAACGTTGCGTTGTCAAGTTCTTTTAGGAGACAATGGAAAAATTAAGTTGCAGTGAACGTGACTTAGTACGGTTAATTTATTAAACATATATATTGCAATTATTTAAGACTACACCAGGTAATTAATGCTTTCGAAAAACCAAATACGTGTGCCTATACTCATATTTTGAACAGGACTTCCATAGTAATAAAGATCGACAGTTCGATAGTTCGTTCGGTAGTCCAACAAGATGAAGCGACGAACTACACTCAAGAGCAATAAAAACGGGTCACTTTGTATGGAATTGTTCATACAAAGCGACCCGTTTTTATTGCTCTTGAGTATAGTAAAGGTAGCGGGACCGCGGTGGATGCGGAAAGCACAAGACCGGTCTGAGTGGAGAGCCTTGGGGGAGGCCTATGTCCAGCAGTGGACGTCTTTCGGCTGTCATGATGATGATGAAAGCTCGATAATATTGCGGTTTTTTTTAACAAGTAATAAAGTCTCACTTCGTATGGAGAGTAGATATAATTTGGCGCGTTGTGGTATGTATTGATATTATTGGTACAAAATAAAATAACAGTTTCATCCTGCACGTAAGTGGACCCGTTTTCGAGTTTTGAGCCGCTTTGTAAATAAATGACCACCTATTGAAAATGACTCGTGTCACTTTTTTGTCAATAAAGTTATTACCTCTATGTGTTTACTCTTTCAAGTCATCATATGGTTCATTTTGTTTAATTCGTTTTTGTTTTTTTGCCACATAAACACATTTTTTTTATAAAATGCCGCAAAAAAGTTAGTTGTGTCAATATTTTATCCGTTGTTATGTTTTGACAATACAAGCCAGAGCGCCTAGTGTAATCGCCGACCAGGCCAAGAAATAGGTCTCGATCACGTTCGCGTTCACAATTCTCATACTATTTGACACTTTAACGCAAACGCGATCGAGAAGTATTTTGTGCCTTTTTGATTACACTAAGGGCACAGAAGACCCAATTATAATAAACACAGTTCGGAAGCACTCCAGTTCAGCTTCAATAGTGACAACTCAAAATGTAAAAATTATACTTATCCACCTCTTGCTATTTTTGTAGGTAAACATTGACTTTTCTTTCTTCTCTACATTATTTCAAGAACGAAAATGCAGACAACGCTATAAAAAAAAAAAAAAAAATACTACATGGAAAGCAAACGAGCGAGTCGGTCACCTGATGGTAAGTGATTACCACTGCCCATAGACACCCTCAACAACCGGGGGGTTTGCAGATGCGTTGCCAACCTAGAGAGCTAAGATGAAAGCCCGTAAGTGCACCGGCTGTCTTACTCTCCTCACCGGAACACAACAGTGCAAGCACTTAGCGGCAGGATTAGCGAGTAAGATTGTGGTAGCGATCCGGACGGCACCCTAGGTCCTACCACCCGCAAATCGATCGAAATAAGGAAATAACATAATAAACATAAATTTTCTATACAAACCGCTAGCAAACCGAGTTAGTGTCAGTACGTTTCACGCGCGTGATCTGAAGTTTTGCAATCAAAATTAATCTCAGTAAAGTTGTGTTCGTTTTTGCTGTTGCCCGGAGTGCAGTAATTTGCGGGAATCTCCGGGGACTTGAAGCAAACGGAGGGGTCAGTAAAAACTGTTACAAATCTGATGTTGGTGCTATAAATTTTGAAATTGAGTGCGAAACTAGTTAGTTTTGAGCTGGTTCAGTTCGGATTGGTAAGTAGCGATTGGTTTTGTTAATTTGTTGCATCAGTTAAGTAAATTAGTATTAAGTTTCATTAAAATCGGTTCACGTGTTTTTGAAATATTGAACTTTGAAATGACAATGTCGGGGTTTTTCAAATTTTCCAAGTTGGTTAGGTTATGACTGTATTGATGCGATCATGCGACGTGTTCGCCGAGAGCGATATTAGTATGAAGCACTCGCTCGGAAATTGCTAGTGTGATAAGGCTGTAAGAGCATAAATTCATAATTAAACTTAACAGGTCGCAGTAAACAGTAAAAAGCTGAGACAGCCTAGTAGTTTGACCTATGGCCTCTCAAGCAGAGGGTCGTGGGTTCTAGCCTCGACTTGCAACTATGAGTTTTTCGTAATTTATGTGCGAAATTATATTTGAAATTTATTACGAGGTTTTCGGTGAAGAAAAATGTCCTGAGGAAACCTGCACATTCCTACAAAGCTCCCAAACTAGGCCCGCGTGGAAACTATAGCCCAATCCCTCTTATTCTGAGAGGAGGCCTGTGCCCAGCAATGGGACGTTAAAACAAGGTTAGTGATGATGATGATGATGAGGTTGCGGTACGGCCTTGCGATAGTGCCCCTACAAATGACATTTATAGCAATTCTATCTCAATTTTGATATTCCATTCCACTACATTCGATTTACCATACAATTTCGTATCGATGCCTTGTCAATTTGATTTTGTCATCATTTAGCAAAACATTTTACGAATTCTGCATGTTTTCTTTTAGCGAAATACTTTTATAGCTGTCAAACGTGTTTTTCAAAAATCACGTTTGACAGCTATAAAATTGATAATTATCAGTCTAATAAATCAGTAGGTAAGTAAGACTAAAAAACTATAACATGGGAAGGGTTGTATACTTGTATAGCAACTTGTCATGCTTTATGCGTATGTATGTATATATTATTTTACATTTTTTTTCCGAATGATTGTTAGTACGTGCTAATTACAATTATCTGTACAGGCAATTAGGTAACATGAATATACATTTTACAATTTATTTTCAAAATAAGGTAAAAACATTACAACCGTAACCAAGTTTATCAACAAGGGGCTCCAAATATTTCTGAACATAAATTCACTATTTAATACTACTCTCTTAATCAAATAACGTGTAACACACACTTTGTTTTATTAGTGTTCGACTACTTTCCCCATCATAAATATAAACACTTTCATTAACTGTAAAAACAAAGCAATAAATTCTACTCCACCGGTAACAATATTACCGAAATCCTCACACAACGAGGCCATCCCTTACAAACGTAATCACCTCTTAACGTCGAACCTTACCTTAAAATCGAAAGTGTACATTTTTATTAAGCGTGAATAAGTTACGCGTTTCCCAGCCTCCCAAACCCTTACATTAGGAGCCAATACTTATCTTTTTGTAGCGAGGCCATGACGTCAATGTAATCGAAACGGGTACATGTGACGGCGAATAGGCGCCCGGGGACCGCGGCAAGAGAAACAGAGCTCATGGAAGCGATCCTACTAATAATTTTATTATTACGAACGCGAATGTTTGTGAAGATGGATACTTGACTCTGGTCTGGATGAGTGTTTGTTACTCTTTCATACAAAAGCTACAGAACGGATTTTGATGATACTTCACCAGTAATATGTTTTATACATCAAGCTCCTTTTTATCCCGGATAATAATTGCATACTTCCCGGGGATAGCGATAAACGAAGCCGACGAAGTTGCGGGAAACAGCTAGTATGAAATAAGAGTGATGTTTCAAATAGAAAACTACCCAGATTACTCGCGTATCGTAGGTATTCCGGATTACTCGCGTTTTTTCGGATCAGTCTGAATTTTAACCAGAATGCTAGTCTACAGATGGCACTCCACTGGTTAAGGCAGCATGAACAGAAACCGTGAAAGGTTACAAACACAGGTTTTCAAGACTACTTTTATGAATTTATCCGTTATAACAATTGTTTAACGTAATTATTTCATAACGACAGGCCTTCAGATTAAGGAATTTCCAGATTTCCAGTCAATTTAATTTCAATAAAAATAATAAATATTGTGGGGCAATTGACATCAATTGACCTAGTCCCAAAATAAGCAGAGCTTGTCATGTGTTATGGGTACTAGACAACGAATAAAGATACCTACTTATATAGATAATTATGTAAATACTTAAGTACAATATTAAACAACCAAGACTCACAACAAAAATATTTCTATTCATCATACAGACATCTGCTCCAACCGGGGATCGAACCCATGACCTCAAGCTTCATAGTCAGATTCTCTAACCACTCGGCCATCCGGTCGTCAGAATAACGAAATCATAAATTTATATGCAGGGTAAACTCGCAAAGGTAGCCGCTTCCATACATCCCACATCACACCACACCAGAGGACACGGGGCTATAGTGGAGTTGGGTAGATAAATTTCACAAATCCCTAGTACGGCCACTGTTGATGTAAATCCCGAAGCTAGACCCTATCCCGTACCTAAGTACGGTAATGTACCATGTGAGACGCTAAGGCGTTGTTGGTACGGTTTAACTCCACTAGGTAAAGATTAGTGTGCATTTGGGACTCTGCTTAGTTTTTTCCGGCTCTTAGGTAAATGGTGATTTGTGGGGATTGCGTTTTGCTCTTAGCCGTGAATGGCTGCCGTGGTTTTTGGGGTGATATTTTATTGGTGCGCTGGTGTTTAATGGGTAGGCGGTTTTTTAGAGGGTGCTCTTGATATTTAACACTGGTTAAAGACATTTATTAACACGAATTCAGCATCGATAATAAACAATAAAAAGAACGAAATTAGTATGCGAGAAGACTTGAATATTTAACAAGAATACAATAACAAGAAAAAACTTATTTATGTAATTAAAACTAATGCCACGAACTGTGCCGAATAGGGTTAAAAGCACTACACTGAGCATGATACTGAGGCAAGCCGCAGCGCTGATTTTCAGTATGACCTTTTGCATACTTAATTGAAAAGATTACAGTTTGTTTCAAAACAGAAGAAATAATAATAACTAAAAAATTAACACGAAATAAAGTATAACTCTTCAATTAATGTAAATAATTACAAAGTTTAGTGCCTTTATAAAATTGCACACCTTTCACAGACGACAAAGCAAACACGTCAAAATTGCAAACAATTAACTCAAACAAAACGAAACGCATTCCCATCTTAAACGTAACGTCAACAAAATAACACAAGAATAATTAAGACGCCTAATCCATAACACATTCTGCTAAAATTAACAAAGTTAAAGTCGGCGAAGGTAATCCTACAATTTGGCGTAAACAAGACACGCCGGCACATTTACTGTGAAAATTTGCATAAGAGACGTGGGCCCATTAAATAGTCAGAGATTTTGACTACGCCGCCGCGGCGGGACTTAGCTCGTTACGCACTATGACAATTTCAAGGCGTTGTGTTTACGCCTTATTTGCAGATGTAGCACGAACCTCATTTTCGCTGTTGTTATTTCTGTGGTTAGTGTTAGTTCCCAGCTGTGGCATTAATAGGCTAGATTAGTATTAGGTATTTTCGTGATAAAGTCTATACTTTATAATCTTTCGTGATAAAGTTTTCGTGATTAAAGATAAAGTCGTTCGTGAAAAAGATTTTCATGTTATAATTCTGATACGTAATTTTACGAGAGAATGAATTAATGTTTTTGTTTTGTTTCTATGTTCCCTTGTACCTTACCTTGAAATTATTTTGACGAGTCTAGGTGTATTTCGATATCAAGCAAATAAACGCAGATGAAATTACGTAAGTAAAGGATAGTGGAAAGGAAAAATAAATAGGGCAAAAACGTATTCGTTTAAAGTAAAGATAGCTTTAATAGACGGCGTAAAATTAAATATGAATGAAGCTTATGAAAGTTTTACAAGCGTTTGAACATCACTACGCACGCTTAATCATAAAAAGAAATAACTCAAAAATGGGGAATTTTGAGATTTAAACATAAAACGCATTAACCACACAAGGAGAATAGGTACGCTCCAACCGCCACTGAATTCGGACTAAGATGAATGAAACAAGCGATCACCCCTCTCTTTTTGACTAAACCGCGCCGTCAGGTTAATACTAGTAAAGCGGCACGCTTTAGTGTTGTGCCGACAGTGACGCAAACAGGACGGCTGTTTGAGCGGAGCAACACTAAATATTTCGTTGTTTGACGAACAGGTAAGGCTATTTGATTTTTATAATTAAATAACTAAGTGACTATTCTTGGACTTAATTCTCTTTATCAGAAATATCGTTTCACTTTCAATGTAAAAAAATCGGTTTAATGCAGTTTATTTTCAATTATCTTAAGAAACATTGGGAATCATTCTGGTTTATTTCAGTTTATTTTTAAAAAATAAAAAAATAACTTGTAAGATTTTATGTTACTCCAGTATATTTTTTAATTCATTGTAAAAATTTGGCTAAATTTGTATTTATTTCTTTTTAGTGTTAAAGTAATTCCAGTTTACTGTGATGCTTTTTTAGTTATTTAGCTTTATTATTAACGCAGCATGTTACATTTTAGGCTTATGCCATAATTATTTTGGTCTGCGTTTATTTTACCAAAGATTGCGCATTTTTAATAACTCGTAAATTTGCTGAATCTCCATTTTTATTCTTTAGGATGGCGGCGTCGTCGAGAGCTCGGCGAATATTAAACTTGGTCTCACCATCGTCTCAAGCAAATGGAAATGAGTCACCAGATCAGGAATTGACCAATAACGTGTTGGCTGTTGATGATCGTATTGCTACAAAAGAAAATATATCTCCAAGTAGAAATACTCAAAACCAAGATCCTTCAGAATCGATGATGTGCAATGAAGACACTCGTTCTTTTGATAAAATAAATAACTGCAACATTGACCTCAGCGAAGACTATCAGATAAACATAGAGACGCCCAAACAAAGTGAGGAAAGTACGGTAATTCCGGAAACCATACAGACCCAAAAAATTAACCTCGTGGCGAATTTTGATAGCAATGATATCTTGGAAGATAATATTAGGCACAGGAACGAAAATAATGTTGCTACGGGACGTGATACGGCTGAACCGGTGCCTCACCGTTCCTCCTCGAGCTCGTCGTTATCATCGTCGTCATCTTCCTCGTCGGCGAGTTCCTCATCGTCGTCTAGTTCTTCTTCTGACTCCAAGCGAACAAGCGAGGCTAACAAAATCACACATGATGAAGATGCACAATTGAGCAGTCACCATGTCAGGGAACAAAGAGATATCCCGAACGACTCTCGATCTTACAACATTTCTCCTATTTACACAGACGGAAGCGACTTAGATTTGAGTGACGAAGATCCCACGTTTGATTATGAGAATATGCTTAATACCGGCCACAAAAAAATAAATTATTTCTTTAATGAAAATAACATTACATCCGCTATTTCTTCAAGCGATTCCTCAGACACAGATAATTCTATGACAAATAGTAATAAAAGAGGCCTCAAACGTACGAGAAATCCTTCAAAGTGGAAGCAAAATCAAGTAAAAAAGTTGAGAAATACGGGTGAAGCTTACACGACCATGTCCAAGAGTCGGAAACAAATGCCCAGCCGTTGTTTAAAAGTACCAGGTACAAATAAATGCAAATTGAAATGCACAGAAAAAACAGACACAAAGAGTATGAAATATTTCGAGAGTTTTGGAATTTAGGAGAATTAAGCAAACAAAGGTCTTATATTAACAAGTGTATGGTCGAGATAAAGCCAAAATATCGATACACGAATGCCAAAAATCCTAGACGCTTAAATACTGCTTATTATTTGACTTCAAATGAAATCAGGATAAGGGTGTGCAAAATATTTTTCAAAAGTACACTTGATATATCTGACCGCATGATATTGTGATAATTTTATATCTTTAACTGTGCGGGAATTAAACATAAAGACTGTTTTGATTATTTTTGTTATCGTTGCTCAAATTGAAATGAATGCCATACTCAAGGTAGGCTATTAATAAAATTAATCCTTTTTTGAGTTTGGTACTTTTGAACTACGATATTTAATTAGTATAGCTGTCTTGGACTTTTATGGGTAAGATTACAATGATTAAAAAGCTAAGACAATCAGTATTAGATAAATTACCCTCTTGGAAGAACGGAGGGTCAAGAAGTTCCTATTTGTTTTTTTTTTGTTTTTGTTTACTGAAATAAATTAAAGATGAGTGATAAATGTGACTTTTATTAGTAACAGTTTTATAAAAAAATAAAATGCTATTATAACTTAAAATGAAACATTAGGATATAAAACCCAAGTTCAATTCTTCAGTTAAACATAAAAATAATTTAAGCAAAATATTATGGCGAAGTAGCATTTACCTTTTGTACAAAACAGCAACATTTTGTTTTATGTCATGTCAGTTCGGCCAAATAGCTACTTCATTTAATCAAAAATAGTAATAAGTGGCAAGTTATGTTTTAAACTTTAAAAATAAATATGACTGAGTGTTTCTATCCTTCTGTTTTTAATTACACATGAAACCTCGAACTCTCGGCTATAAATCAATAGCCTAATAATGGAAGGTTTCTCAAAGAAAGTATTTTTTTCATATTTTTAAATTTAATCCTGAGCAGATGTAAATCTTTAATCACTTATTCCCAAAAAGCATAATTTTTGAGTTATTTCTTTTTATGATTAAGCGTGCGACTAGATCAATACCAAAACATCTTACAATATTTTTGTTTTCTTAATCCGACATTCCTTTGACAAATAAAATGTACTTACTCCACCGAACTTACTCATCTGTAAAGCTTTTGATCTCAATACTCGATGTCTCATTTAATTTTGGCAAAGTATTCAAATTATCCTCGTTTTACGAGACGAAACAAGAGGGAATGCGATATTCTTCTATTTTTGTTTTGAATGGAATTAGATCATTATGGAGACACATTTCTTTTGTATAACGAAAAGGAAACACAAGCAATCACTCATTATGGATGACAGTAAATGTGGCGTTTCTTCAGATCAAATATTATGCGTAACCCACGTTTGGTTTAAGATAGCCGAAGATTCAATCAAGATTCACCCTCCTTAAATTAATTCAAAATAAACAAGCCAAATCGAAATATTTCTCTTTCTAAACGTGAAATATACAAAATTCAGCTGAAAAATATTCGAATTGTTTCTTTCAATGAAGTAGGTAGGTACATGCTGTAAATAAATACGATGTTCAGACGTTTTAAAATATCAAAGGACCACTTCATTGTGTATGTAAAGGTTCTTTTCGGTAAATGTTCTGTCTTTTTTGCAATTGTCATTTATTTAGAAAGTGTTTACAGTAATTGTCATTATTACGTCATGTCATATTACGTAGGCTTGGTTAAATAGATTTTTAAGAGCCTATTTTGTGTTCTTGTTTTCTCAGAAACTATTATTGAAAGAATGCGTTATGCCGATTAAACTTGGCAGAATTATTTATTCACAATAAGGTACAATACAACAATACAATACAAATATTCTTTATTGAAAACCACAAAACAGTACAAGGAGATAACAGAAAAACAGGTATGGTAGACAATAGGCGGTCTTATCGCTTAAAAAAAAATAAAAAAAAACAGAAATAAACAAATAAAGATGTAGACTGAGCTGTAATTCTAATTTCAGCTCAAAATAGACTGTTTTCGTGCACTAAAGCTAGCACGAAAGTTACCAACACAGGGCGCAGCAATGTTAGTGTGAACCAGCAAATTGTACCAACTTGCGCAATTGAAACTCCAATATTATAATCTGTGTACTTTCGAGGCCCGTTTTTGCCGCGCACCGCCATTAAACGCTGTATCTACTGCGAACACTCGCCGGCTTTGGTAAGCAAGAAACATTGATTCTGTATCTTATTAATTTATGATTGTTGTTGTTTTTTGAGGAATATAAAGTAGGCAGGTGCGTGATAGAGGCCTGTCTCCTGGGAACCTGTCTTTGTGAAAGTTTCTCATGTGGCGAAAAACCTATGCTCAAAGGCAAAAGACGAAGTTGCTAAGGAATGTTCGTTTTATCTCAACAAAATATGATAATTTTATTTACCAAAATTTTGCATGATGGCCTATAAATGATCATGCATGTACACTCACGCGGCAGCCATTCAATCGGCCAAAAAATGTTTGCCAAACTGATTCATTTCCCAAATGTTTAATTTCCCAAAACGCTTTTTTTTTTTCAGAAACTGTAAGTATTTCAGGATTTATTTCAGGGCCATCTCATAGAATCCTGTATATTAGGTTAGGTTTGTTTTATAAAATCCTTAAATATTTACAGTTTCGGAAAACAAGCATTTTGGGAAATGAATTATTGTTGTTTGTTCAGCGATGGTTACAACTTGCTACGAATTTCGATTACGAGCTTGCCATGAGCTACCGTAGCGTAACCTGAATACCATATGCCACTGCCGTGCTTTCTTTTGCACTAGAAAATAACAAAAGATCTCAATTTGCGTGAAAGTACTCAGACAGCCTTACAAGTCATGATCCCAGGTAACGTTACCTAACGAAGAATTGAGTTAAACTCTCTATCAATCGTAGACCCCCTAGAGAATAGGAATAGGAATCGCACAATTTTAATCTGAACCCGCCGCGCCAAATCTTTATAACGCAAATAAAATCACAACCTTTGTTGCCGTACCAACTATTCAACCTACTGATAACCTATCGAAAAAAGTGGAGAAACCGTCGAAATCGCCCAATATTGCGGTTCCGTACAATCGTAAGGCGGCGCGCATGACGATCGTAAAATTGTGAATGGCATATTGAAATATTTCGCGCGACCCTTCTCTCCCAATTTTCTTTCTGCCCCGTCTAACTCTGATATAACTCGGCCAGCCGGTTACGCCCTCGATTTGTGTATTTATGGCCTCGTATTATTTTGATTCACCTAGCCCAAATGTGGACACTCGTTTAAACAAGATTTATCAAACAAAATGGCTACGTAAAGGCTACATTTTCTGTTGTTTGGGCGAAGGTCCCATTTATTGAACGGCAGTCATCAAGGCCCCGAGCCCCGCCCGTTGTACCAAGATGCAGGTGGGGTACAATTTACTCAAGTGTGTAAGGCTGCTATAGAAAGAAATGATACTACCCACGTTGCATTTTCTTTAAAGTACCTTGCTTTGCAATTTTAAATGTAAAGAACAACCATTTTAGTTTCCTAATAGTTTTAACAACCAAATGCTTGAAATAAAGTCAGTGTATTGATAAGTAAGTAACACTTTATTGTAAATAAAACTCATTAATAACACAACTTACAACAACCAAATTCGAGTATAAAGCCAGGCTCATCCCTTTAAGGGATCTTTACCAGCCAACCTTTGAGTGGTAGAGAGGAATAGCTTACTGGGGTTTGTTAGCTTTTCTCATCTTATAAGGTTCTTAAATGTATATAATGTTCGTCTTAAAAATATTGCTAAATGAAACTTGTTACCAATAGGTACAATTTCACTCAATTATCTGTAACTTTTACCGAACTCTAACAAAGTCCTGCCGGGCGTAAACCGAAAATGCAAAGTAAGGTTGTTTAAAAAAGAAAATGGGGTAATTTCGGGAACGCAATCTCATAAAATTATTTAAACGCTTAGTAATAAAACAGGCATACGACTGCCATAAAAGATCTTAATTGCGTGTGGAAATACTGTGGGCGAGCGAGATTCCTTCAGCATCTAACTAAATAATACAAGAGGTTGTTAAACATTCCGAAGACGGAATTGTTGATTTATTCTTAAATAACGTAATTTTGTAGTCCTATTTTACTGCATTCTAAATATATCGAACGCGTTATGGTTTCAATTGTTCATTGTTAAAATTGCAAGGGTAGAAAAAAATTTTGAATAAAAATATATTGACCTTAACCTTAATTACATACTCGTAATTATTAGAATCAAATTAACGCGATAACAATCAAATGGATCATACCAATTGTCGGCGAAAAGTTAAAGGGAATTTTGAAGAATGAAACCGGCCAAGTGCGAGTCGGACTCGCGCACGAGGTTTCCGTAGAAAGATTATAACGCTTTTCTCCAGTGTTTTAAGTATCTTGTAATCCGTGTATGTATGTAAGAAGTCCAGTGTTAGCAGAACCCAGCTCCTAAGCAAAATATACGCAGTATGTGGTCAACTTATATTGGTCTGCGAAATCTACAGACCGACATAAAAATTTAGGTATATGAGACTTTTCTGAGTGGTTGTGCTATAAGAGCTACCTTCATACCAAATGTCAAGTTTGTAGGACAACTGGAAATACCCTTTGGGTTTTCGGATTTCGGCAATTTGTATGGAATAGGTAAGACTTTTTAATGACTGTATCGATTGCGTTAACTTAAAAAGTCGATTTTTTCCCAGCTTCAAGGGACCGTAGGCTTGAGAATTAGATATTAATTTCAGCATGCTACCTTCACGCGTTCCAGAGAAAAAGGGTCTTGACAGACAGACAGACGGACAACAAAGTGATCCAGGGTTCCACTTGAGGTACGGAACCCTAAAAATAACAAAATTGGTCTCCTATCACATGAATGAAAATACGTTTTAAACATTTTTAAAAACGCATTTTTTATTTAAGACACCGTCTATTATCTACAACGACTGGAAAATATAAACGTTACCAAGTTTCCTTGTTACAAACATACTCCAATTTCGTAAATATTTAATACGGCAGAGTTGTTATCCGTCACGATAAAACGGATGATAATTTCATAATGTACACGCCATCCCTAATGTGTTTTGTTGATAAATAAATAATTGTGCGTTCCGGTCATTAACACGCGTTTCGTAAAAACCGACCAACTTTGAGTCGGACTAGCACACGAAGGGTACCCTGTCACCATACAATTATTTTTTCTCCATTTTTTTTAACCCCCGACGAAAAAGAGGGGTGTTATAAGTTTGACATGTGTATCTGTGTGTCTGTGTATCTGTGCATCTGTGTATCTGTCTGTGGCATCATAGTTATTAAACGGATGGACCGATTCTGATGCGGTTTTTTTCAATCGAAAGCTAGTTTAATCGAGATGGTTCTTAGCTAAGTTTTTAATAAAACTAAACTAAACTAAGTTTTAAGCTTAAGTTTTAAGGTTTAAGCTTTCGAACAAAAAAAACCGCATCGAAATCGGTCCATCCGCTTGCAAGCTACGATGTCACAGACAGATACACAGATACACAAATACACAAGTCGAACTTATAACACCCCTCTTTTTCGTCGGGGGTTAAAAAGTAAGATTTTGTTAAAAACATTTTTTAGGTAATTAGTAATTACAGACTTTTAGCTGACTGAACTTTTCGTTGGCTGCACTTGCCTAGTCTTTCAATTTACATATACTCTGTACCAAAGTAGGTACTAGCTAATCCGATCACCGGTGAATAGTGAATCTATTTAAACTAACAAACAAACCAACAAGCGTTGCAAGTTAACAATAAGCGTGTAAAAAAAAGATGACGAATAAAAGAAAATTTAAACAAAGTTCTGTGTTAAATTTACGTCGTTGAAACTCCAAAAAATAAAGCCAAAACATAAGTGTATATTTTATAAAATGAGTGGCAAACTGCAAAATCTAGACATAAATATTGTCCAAGCTTTTTTGAAACGTTTGTTATTTCAGTGTAAAATAACCAACCATTTTAATTTATTATCTCTAAAACAAAAATCGAGCACGATTAAAAACATTTCAGTTTATTCAAAAAACCTAAAGGTGTTTTTAGTATATAAATTCTCGGAATTGTTTGTTGTTTGAACAAACGATTGAAACTTTTAATGCAGTAGACGAAAAGTATTTCTCAAAAATAATTCGATTTTTTTTTTTGCCGACTATAAAAAAAAAATCACCTAAACAAACTAACGCAAGTTAATTATAAACTTGAAAAATATTTCACATGCCGTTTTGCCGACCTTAAAAATAATAACCTAACCAACTTAGCTTAGAAAAGTTGAGAAACCCCGGACATTGTCATTTCAAAGTTCAATATTTCAAAAACGGATGAACCGATTAGGTATAATGACTTAGCTAAGAACCATCTCGATTAAACTAGCTTTTGATTAAAAAAACCGCATTGAAATCGGTCCATCCGTTTTGGATCTGTGATGCCACAGACAGATATACAGATACACAGGTCAAACTTATAACACCCCTCTTTTACGTCGCGAGTTAAATATACAAAAAAAAAAAAAAAAACCAAGCCTGCCAGCCGTTGAGTTCTGCAAACAGCTAGATACACGTCCGTGTGTTATTGTCCACAGTATCTTTATCCACCGTGACACGGGCAGTAGCTTGTCGACGTGCATAGCAAAGAGGATTAAGCGGTATGAACCGACCAGCCAACGAAGCTTAGCTGGTCAGCTGACATGGAATCTATTAGGACTCGCTGTAAATTTAGTATGGACACCTATAGCGTACAGCGATTATCGTAGATAGCATTTGTTTCTCTTACGCATCTAATGGTTAGAAAGGGATGTTTGCTTTAAGATCGTGTAGAAACATGATTGTGGTTAAAGCTCTATTGAATTGATATGAAACATTACCGCCGAATGATATTGCAAAAAAAACAAGACCGAACATGGAACCACGTCCTCTTTTGAAGTCTGTTAAAATAGACTGTAAGTACAGAATAATAATGATGATGCAGTAACTTAATATTAAGTACACTCTTTCCATAAAAAAATGCTGCAAGACTGTCAAAGAGATGACTAAGTACGTCTCGGTGGCAGAATAACGCTCCTGATAATAACGTATAATTTCATAAATTTGTTTCAGAGCCGTGAATATACTTGGTAATTATCTGCTAAAGAAATTAGCTTTTTAAAGGGCATAAAACTGTCGTTTCGTATTAATAAAGGAAAAATAATTACCTCTCAAGGCGGGGCCGAATCGCGATCCAATTAAATAACAGCGAGTGTTCGTAATGGAAATCACGCTTCATGTGTCTCAACGCATTTATTTCATTTTCGATGTTCATTGAAATGATAAAATTGTTCCGATTCTAAATTTAAAACGCGCCTGTTTTCAGCCACGCAGCGAGCGTATATACATACAGCGATCGCACTTGACTATTAAAATTTAAAATAATTATTTGAATTTCGAACGCATTGTTTCGTTTCTGTTTACGTTTAAATTCTAAAATGCAATTTAGCCGGGTGACTAGGTAGCGCTGGAGGTTCGTACTCCATTAAAATTTATGATACATGGAGGTCGGACAGTAATTAAAAGAGCCCACAGAGGCAAATAACATACCGAAATGCGGGAAAGTTACGTTATATCGGAGTGCTGCCAGTGAGTTACTTTGGGAAGTACAGTCGTTTGTTGTAAGTTCGTCGTCCCTGGTGCTGTAAATAAATAAAATATTACAATACTTTACATTACGGTTTTGATTAGGAAAAGGATTTTATCTACACACATTATCATAAGTCCTCTATAATGCGTTCAGAAACCGTAGAAAATTACCAGCATTGCAGCACGACGTCGCCTCCGCCGCCAACCACCACGACCACCAGGTCCAGCAGTAAAGTAATAGTAAGCAGTAGAATTCGATGTCGTAATGATTTTTCGATATCGAATTCGATGTACCGAATTTGACAACCAACGTAACTTACAATCATAGTGAAATAAAACGGATCACTCACGTATATAAGTCGAGTTCAGTCCGACATGTATAATTAATAATGTGATATATTTTAATTTTTTTTACAAAAAAAAAACAGTTCACGAAACGTCAGCTGTTTGTCTATGATTAAAAAAAAAAACAGTCAAATTCGTGACAGATATGGGTATGATATATGTCTTCGGCTTCTGAACCCATCTTAGAGTACTTATAATATGTGTGTAGATAAAGTAGTGTATGCAACTGTACATAATTAGGTCTTAAAACACGCATTATGTAGCAGTTGCATAAACTACTATTTCAATAGCTTGCTTAATAGCTTTTGATAGACGCTTCTTCTTACGTCCCACTGCTAAACTCTACAAGCTTTCTATGTCTTAATGTAGGCGTTTTTTCTCCAAATTTATTTTGACTATTAATATTATACGAATTGATCCAACTCTGATATAATATGTTCATATTCGATTACGTCAATGGCCAATGAGAAATTTGTTTTTTTACGATACAATACCTACACAGTACTTATCAATGAACTCAATGAAAAAGCTCCTATAGATGTCGCTATTGTGCTAAGTAAAGGTCTAGGATCGATACAAAATAAATATTGTAGAGACCACTGTTTTATAAAACTAGCCGCATGCTTATTATTTAGAAGGAACGAGACATTGTATAGTCATTTTGATTGAATTGCTCCTGCTTTGGATTATTGGGGAGTGGTTCTGTCACTGCATTATGCTAGCACGTTATCGCCAAGGGAATCAACCACGGACCAACCACCCTCTGGACACCGCGTCTTCTATAATATACTTGAAAAGTCATTACGAAAAAAGCCGCGGTGAGCGGGCCGGGGGAATGCGTCATGATTGTATCATAGCTTGTCATCTCGCTTGTCATCTGGTCGAAAGAGTGAGCCGCGATTGTGGCTAGAGAGATTTATAGGCGCAAATAAGCATATGCGCCCTGATATTTGGTGTACAGAGGGTGGTTGGGCCGTGGAATCAACGCTTGGACCGTTATAAATAGGGACTTTATTTCTGCTAAGCCTGATGTTCATGTATTTGTGTACGGGTGATTGGGGCTCACAAGGATTAAGGGGTTATGAATTTGGAATCCCGTTTTGATGACGATTTTAATTAAATAATTATTAGAGACCCATGTTTGCAGTAGGTAGGGAATCGAAAGAATGGGATTACGGGATTGGTACTTTCCAGGGGATTGGTGAATTAAACCATCGTAATCACGCCCGCGGAAATACGGATCAAAAATCGTGCATTTGTTTACCGGTGTAATTCGTTTTCGCGGTTAATCGAAAAATTTACTCTTACGCAAATTTTGTAACAAGACACGAACTTTCGTCGTTTTTGAATCGTTCCTCTTTAAATACCCACCAGTAATTAAGTGCGAAAACCATTAACAGTTTCCCACAGGTTTAGTTCAGTTTCTTGCGTACTCTTATTTCCATAAAATCAATGTACTCCAGCAATGTAATGTAAGCCAGCAATCGACTTAAAGTTGGTAGCGATAACATTCACTTTATATCTCCACCATCATTTTACATCATTTGATAGGAATAAAAAATGAATTGTGATTGCAATTATCAATAAGGGTTGACAAACAAAATATCGCCAGGTGGCATTTAGTATTTATAGTGAGGTGGGTTTGAAATTTCTGAGAAGTTTGTTAATTACTTATTATTTATTAAGTACAGTCAATCTTAAACGTGACAGAAATGTCAGACGGACCCTAGATAGGAACGCCACCAAGCGATTTTTTTTCTGTCAGAAAACCCCTCATTGCGTTCTGTTGGTGACTGGCTGGAGTTATTATCTTTGGCTCAGCAGTCAGGATAAGTCTTATAATTCATAAGCAGAAGTTCCATATTCAAACTCTATTGCTCCAGACAGCGCTCTGTCTTTGTCTTCTCCAGTTGCGCGGTCAGGCTGGCACGGAGCATCAGCGTCTAATGTAATATAATTGTAATAATTATTGTAATTTTGTATTATTGCGTAAATAAAACCATTATTGAACCATAGCAGAAACCGTCCACAAATGCACTCGTCATCATACTCGTTATGCAACAAAGGTGCGGTAGATAATACAAGTTAGAGTAAAGAATGGGGGCCCAGATGGGAACTTGGTACGAGATCGGCGTTCTATCAGTAAAGATATCCACGGTTCATGTAGCCAGAAAAAACATTAATCTTTAAATATAGCGATAGCGCCTTCGCCAGCGTGGATGTGTGCCTTGACAATATCCTTTCATTAAAAAAAAACCTGTTCTAAATTCAAACCGTCACTCCACTCCAGGGTGACTCGCGTAGATTTGCAAAGAGGTCAGGTCTTACGGTATATACATGGGAAGTAACGTTATATTATCCTGAGCTTCTTAAGACAGACTCCTAAAATCCAGGATATTGCCAAGTCACGATGCAGCTCGGTTTACTCTGGGCCTTAACTAACAATCTCCACCTGGCTACAAGTGTATTTTTGCGCTTACTCACAAGACTATCAAGTTAATCTCTCTAGCTAACAAGCCGGTTGCTTATATGTAATAAACCCATTCGCAGTAAATGTCGTGTATTCAGCAAGGCAATCATCATCTACCACGATCGGGGATTCAACCTGGGACCTTAAGCTTCACAGTTAGATTCTCAAGAATTTCATTATCTGGCTGATAACTGTTCATGAAACGAGAAAAATAATAGTAATGATACATTGACGGTAATAGCTCTTATTGCCATAGTTTTCAATGAAAATAATCGATTTATTGATTATTTTTGTTTTTATTTTTATGAAACATTCATAGAATGAAATTTAACATACAATGACAATGCAAAGAAAAATTCGTTGTCGTGTCCAGCTGCTTAACGAATTTTTCTTTGCATTGTCATTGTATGCCATAGTTTTCGTCGAAAAACTGCACTTCTTACTTAAATTACAAAATCAACGTGTTTTTTCCTGTGAAGTTTGAAGATACGTGCTTTTGTGGCGATTTTTACGACAACCGTTTTAAGTTTATTCCAACAACGGTTAATAATTGTGCACTCAGTAGTTGGTTTTGGAGAAGCAAATGAATTGTTTTAGTTCAGAAATTTAATATGCTTACATCAAAACTGTTTAATGTAAGCATAATTATTTCTGAACTGCGTAAAACAATTTATTTGCTCCTCCAAAACCACACGTGCAAGGAGGCTACCTATATGCGACAATTGTATGTTTTCATGCATGATTTTTACATCCACGACCTCGCAAATCATACCAATACCACCACCACCATTTTCACTATGCATTGACGCGTTTCAAGCTTTCTATAAACCCATTTTCAAAGCACTAAAACCACCGTTAAATGTGCTGTCAATTATTCTCTAAAAGTTCATTATGAAAGCAGGCGCAAAACACGTTCAGATGTCCTGTATACATCGTTATTTAAGCTTAATTGAGAGGCAACAAAAACAAATAAATAAATACCAATCGACCTAATAGACCTGTAACCAAACTGGGCAAAACCTTTATCTACTATGGATACTAGACAAAGTATACACTCCCGAGAACATATTCGTATTCATCATACAAATATCTGCCCTGACTTGGGATCGAACTTAAGACCTCAAGCTTCATAGTCAGGGTCTCTAACCACTAGGCTATCAGGGTCGAGCACGACTTTACGAATGCTGCGTAACGTTACGGTTATCGTATCGAGATCGAGAAACCTCATACTAAATTTTAGTTCCAACTACGCGCACGGGCGGACGCTGTTCCAAACGTCAAACAAACTCGACAACGTTTACTATTCGATTTTACGTGACGCAGCATTCGTAAAGTCGTGCTCGACCTTCAGGTCGTCATAAATACGTACACAGTAAATTTAATAATAAACGTTCAAGTCCAGCTAACTGTTTCCACACTGTAGAGTGTGACCCAGTCCCCAAACTAAGCACTAAACATAAGTGCTAGAGTACTTATCCGGACACTGGCTTATGTTGTATTAAAACTAAACTTACAACGTAAGTGTTGCTTATTTTAGCTAAATAACGCTGAGCAGAGTCCACAGGTTTCAGCTTGTTAGCAAAGAGGGTTTGTTAGAATTTATTAATATTATCTTTATAGTATTTATAGCAAAAAAGCCGTGACAGCCTAGTGTGAGCTATGGCCTCTCAAGCAGAAGGTCTTGGGTTCGAGCCCCGGCTCGCGCCTCTAAGTTTTTGGAAGGTTAAGTATGTGCGAAATTACGTTTGTAATTTATCACGAGCTTTTTGGTGAGGAAACCGGCATACTTCACATGGTGTGTGTGAAGTTCCCAATCCACATTTACCCGCGTAGGAATTATAGCCAAAGCCCTCTCATTCTGATAGTTTTTAGTGTTTCGTACCGCAAAAGGAAAAACGGAACCCTTATAGGATCACTTTGTTGTCCGTCTGTCTGTCTGTCTGTCAAGACCCTTTTTCTCTGGAACGCGTGGAGGTAGGATGCTGAAATTAACATCAAATACTCAAACATGCGGTCCCTTGAAGTTGTGAAAAAATCAAGCATCTAAGTCAACGCAATCAAAAGATACAATCATTAAAAAAGTCGTTTCCATACAAATTACAGTTTTTTGAAAACTTCCAGTTGTCCTAGAAACTTGAAATTTGGTATGAAAGTAGCTCTTATAGTACAGCTACTCAGAAAAGTCTCAAAATCTTTAATTTTTATGTCTGTCTCTAGATTTCGAGGACCAATATAAGTTGACACCACACGGCGTACATTTTGCTTAGGAGCAGGGCTCTGCTTACGCTGGACTTCTTAAAACGCTGGGGAAAAGCGTTAAAATCTTTCTTCGGCACCCTCGTGAGCGAGTCCGACTCGCACTTGACCGGTTTTTCCTTTTGAGGTAAGTACCGAACCCTGAAAATGAATTGTTTACTATTAAGTATTACATTTACCGACGACCTAGTAAAGGTCGCGGGACCGCGGTGGATGCGGAAAGCACAAGACTGGTCTGAGTGGAGAGCCTTGGGGGAGGCCTATGTCCAGCCGTGGAAATCTTTCGGCTGACATGAATCAATTAATGAAAATTATTACAACCAAAGCTAAATACTAATTATAAAACTGGTCCTTAAGTTCTTCACCTGGACTGAGGATAAGGACCTGGATTGCGCAGAAGTCAAGCACTTGACCTTTTTGGTAAGTAAAAAAAGCGAAGCGATCTTCACGTACTTCCTAGTACGTGAAAATCGCTTACGTACTAAGTGGTTCAAACATTAAACATAGACCGAAATAACCCAAGGTAAGCTTAGGTTCACCTTATCGTACATACTAACATAATACGATATTATCATCTTTCAATTCAAGCAATTGTCAAGTAAATGTGAACATGACAACAGCTCTAACTTTTGACATGATTCAAGCTTTTCTACTCTTAAAAATATATTTACTCTAAAAATGTCCTAACTTCAACCACATTTACAGTTTATAAATTGTACAGAACACTTTGTAACTCTTCGTTCTAAAGCACAAAAATAATGTACCAGATGGAAAACGTATCATTTACGTACACTATGACGACACATGAAACATTTATCATAAAAAACCACATGTTCAACTGCCAGATCTGCGTAGCCAGTAACAAAAATGACTGCACAACTGTTTCGAATTTTTTGCTACTATAATGGCAACACTGCAGTAACGAGCCGTAACACTAGCTTGGTTCTGCATCACTATTTCAACATGGTTTCTACCTGCCTAAATGCATTTTTTAGGGTTCTTTAGTCAACAAGGAATCCTTATAGTTTCGTCATGTTTGCCCATCAGGCTTAGCTTAGAGAATTTTGCTGCTGGAAAGCTGTAATTTGGCATAAGTGGCTTCTGCCACAAAAAAATGTTGTTTTTTTTTGTGTTAGGTACCTACGCTCCGTACACGAATAAAGTGGGGATGACTTTTTTTTCTCTCGTAAGTGTCAAAGCGTAGGGTGTAATTACCTAGGTCTTTCGAAAATGTTTGGGGTTTAGAGTCAAGTGTCCCTCCCCCCCACCAGCAAAATCGTTGTATTTGGAAATGCATTTCAAGGTAGTAATGCACATAATTAATTTAAAATGAAAACTGTCACATCTATATTTAGATTTTTAACAGCCGATATTTGACAGCTGTCATCCCAGTACAATTTCTGACATTATTGACATGTTATGACGCTAATTTTACTGGGATGACAGCTATCAAATATCGGCTATAAAAATCTAATTATAAGTAGGCTTTATAGGTTAACAAGTAATAGTTGGCCTACGCTACGTAAATATACGTATTAAAAAAAGACCTGTTAAAACGATTTTTGCTTATACATGTGACTATGCAATAACATTTTCGTAATAAAAAGGCTTCGGAACCCTATCCTGGGCATGTCTAACATGTAGTACTTTAATAAATATTGTTCGCAATTACCACCTTAATCCTTAATAATTTAACCCACGACTCATAATCAGCACAAATTATTCAAAAAATATACCTACAGTCAGCTCGGGTCATAAAAATAGCAAAATATAGGTAGATCTCGGTACGACGTCAATTTAAGGTTCTATTTTTATTATCCATTCGTCAATAATTTGTGTAGGTAAAAAAGACAACTGAGTCACCTGCCTTATTCGGGCCGGAATAAAATGTTGCTAATTTATTTCCAACCTTTCAAACCTTTCTAGAAACAATCTTCGAACGAAACTTTACGCAATTTGCCTTCAATTACCTAAACTTCTCGGCGACTCATTTAACAGTGCACTGGCCCATGAAATATTTGAATTAAAGACAAATCTTCAACCGCCGTCACCGGTTTGTTCTGTCAAATGGTTTGAATTTGGAGTCGGCTGGTTCGGAGCCCGAAGTGTCCCGAGGGAGATCGGGCGACGTCGCTACTCCCGACCGCTAGAGTACAAATTCAATTTCGTTCGTTCTCCTATTTGCCCAGTCCATTTCGGTATTGCCAGGATAGTCTGGAGATACGGGAGTGGATTTATCCTAGTGAAATACAGCGACAAGCAGTCTTTAGACCGCCACGTATGTAGGTACTATTGCGGCGAGATTTAAGCTAGTTTTGTACAATTACCGATACAACTGGAGCTATATAAATATGTGCGGTAATATTGTAAGTAAAAATAGTATATTCTAAGCCATCCCTGTCTACGAGTAGTGTTTAAGTAAGGTTCTTCAGATCACCCGACTTATTATTAAAATAATAGCACAAGAAAAAATATTGATTTTTTACTGTAGAAAGTTAATTATTGACCTTCTTATGTCTATAATAGCTGTCCACAGCCCCGACCCTACCAGTGATATTCAAATGTAATTTAAAAATAAAAACGTGTTAATAAAAGGAAAAATTCCTATTTGAATGTAAATAACATCAGGCATTATTTTGTCCAGCCCTCGCTTTGCAGATGACATTGAAAACAAGAAAAAAAGTTAAATATGAAAGCCGGTAAAAATTTGGAATACCTCTACAACAAGCCTTTGTTCGTGTATTTCCATTTGAAATTTAATTTCAATAGCGTCTTATTCCCGGGATAGCTTTATACTTACGGTGAAAAGGAAATTAAAATTATGAATACAGAAGGTAAAAATAGATAGGACTATAATTACTTCCTGGCCGCTTTGTGACCAAAGGAATGATTTCTCTGTAAATAGGTGGGTAAATACTTCCACCCTCACCAGAAGTTAGGTAAGTAGATAATTATTTGGTGACTTTAATTTACGCCCCAATTTTTGACACGTTAATTACAATATCCACGAAGTCTATGGTAATTAAAGTAACATGGGAAGTTCCTCAATATTATATTTGCGCGTATGAAATTCATTTTGTATCGAATGTACTAGACACTAGAGCGTTTAAGATAATCAACGTGCTTATATCCATGATTGTGTTACATTTTAAATATCTCTTTCAATATTTGAAATAAAGGCTTAGCACATAATTATAGACTTGTCTAAAGTACTCCAAAGATGAAAACATTATTGTAAACGAATTATACCAAATTGCTCTGTTTTATCGTTACCTTTAGGACAATCTGTTTATACTTTAAGTAAAATAACATTATGCTCTTTTTGAATCTAAGTATCTAACACTAGAAACGGTATTGGCCGTTTATAAATCAAAGCTATTTATATTAAAGCTTTTAAAAGCACGCATGTATACTTAGTGCTCAGAAATAGTTAATGCAACAAAGCATACCCATTAAGTTCCCAGTTCGGATAACACACTGAATTGGGGCTGGCTATTTCTACCTTTATTGCAGGGTTTCTCAAACTTTATAGTTCCCAAACCCATATTAAATTTACTGGACCACTGCAAATCTCTAAAAAAATATCACTTTTTAAATCATAGACAAACATCGAGCTAACGTTTCGTACCGACTATTTTTTTTAAATCGAGGCCTATTTTTTAATTGTATTGGTTTTTGAAGATGAAAACTGAATGTTGTAATGATGGTAATTTCCTACGGTTTCTGAACTCTTAATAGAGGTCTTATGATATGTGTGTAGATAAACTTTATGTTAGTTAGTAGCATAGAATCGAGTCTCAAAGATTTTTCCCGCTTTTCCTTTTTCATTTTTAAAAAGTCGAGTGTTAGCAAAAACAGTAATTTTATATTCATCATAGCAAGTAAGTAAGTAAGTAAACACTTTATTGTACATAGTAATTATATATTTACAGATAGACGTAAAAAAATAAGTTTTATTTTGTTAGTTGTGCTACTGGACAAGTGGAAGTACCCGAGTAGAAAATGCTAACATTTGGCACTTAAAATAGGTGATAAAATTTAGTATTGTTTGCTTACAGAATAAGTTAGTTACCTACTAAATTACATTTTGAATGATTAATTGCTGAATAAAAAAAAAATTGGTAAATAATTTGCTTGTGTTGGTAACATTGCATTGCACGGCAAACTGTATTTTTATGACTATAATAAAAGCATACTTAAGTGTACTTTTATGGGCCATAGAGCATAGACTTTTTTCTAGACTAATCATTGCATTGGTGTTTGTGACTCTTTAGTTGTCAAATAAAAGTACAGGAGTAGAGAAACACAATCAAACATCACGATGGGAAAACGAACCTAAAATTGTGAAAAGTTTTAATAACTCGTGAACGTTGCCCGCAAAAGTTTTTGTATTTTCGTATTTTCTGTGTGGGCAATATAATATTTTGTAGATCCGACCGCGGCTCAGCGGACCATGCAAAAATAATTACTTCTGCTCTTAGATTAAATTAAATTTATTAGTGCTGCGCCCCGGTTAAGATAAACTTAGTACAAACGTCGTAGTAAATAGCGAAGTAGTGAGGGTTGATATATTTTTAGTAAAATCCGTAAGTAACCGTAGTTTCTTAAAATCTATAAGGGAAAAGTCCTGACTGACTGACTTACTTAGACTATGTACTAATTATGTATTCTGTTCTTAGAGTCACTGGCTGACTGATCAACGCCCAGCCCAAACCCCTGGACGTAGAAAGCTGAAATTTGGCAAAGAGGTTCCTTTTATAATGCACGCTCAGGATAAGGCGGAATTTTTCAAAATTCCCACAGGAGGAGTCCTGCCATGGGAGCGAAGCCGCGAGCGAAAGCTAGTTTACAATAATTATGGGGTATTACTTTACGTACCTACAGTTTTTAAGCGTAGCATTTACAGACAGGCGCACAGCGCCGTCTCTTGTCCGGTAGTGGAATTAATGTTATTGTGTTGAATTTATGACAATTACGTGTTATTTTAAGCAACAGCGTCCGCACATGAGCGTATTTGGAACTAAAATTTTGTATGAAGTTTCTTAATTTTGATAAGACAACGTTACGTTACGCAGGATTCGAATACTCGTACACGACCCTCAACTGTGACCATAAAGCAGACAGACGGGAGACGCCTTTGGCTTATCTATGCACTACAATTTTTCTGCCACTTTTTGAGGGGGACGAGGAACACATATACGTATAGCCCACGTCTACGCTGCTGTCAAAATTTGTTACATTCCTACAAACGCACACTTAGACAAAACTGTCACACAAATGCCAAAAGCACGCACTCAATCAACAAACCCTGATCATTTTGATCAGACTTAATGTTAAAGATTCGGCAGAGGAGAAATCGCGCGTTAACATCTCCATTCCTTTCCTGCTCTGAGGCTGTGACAGACAGAGTCACCCCACAAGAGTTCCTTTTTACCATTTCGATAAGGAACCTTAAAGAGTGCCGTTAAAAACTCGTTTCACATTAGTATTTTCGTTAGGTAAATTGGCATAAACCCGAAGCACAGATATCAATAGCACCTGCTTAATAACTCCCTTGCACCTCATACGAAGTACATCATTATGCCTTATTGCTTTTGGGAATAGATTACTAATCCCATTGACGACTTGAGCACCTAACAATTATTGGCGAGGAGCCAGAAATTTCCGCACGGTAATACCACGAACCAAATTGAATTTTGGAGTCGCTCGGTAAATCACCCGTACTATAGGTTCATTACCATAATTAGCTTTGTCTCTTTTTGAGGGTTGTAAGTTTTGATTTCACATGTAGAGTTTATTATTTCTTATTGTCTGACTGTCTGTCTGTCTGTCTGTCAAGACCCTTTGTCTCTGAAAAGATACAGTCATCAAAAAGGCTATTTCCATACAAATTGCCAAAATCCGCAAACCTTAAGGATACTTCCAGTTGTCCTAGAAACTTGAAATTTGGTATGAAGCTCTTATAGCACAACCACTCCGAAAAGTCTCAAAATCTCAAAATTTTATGTCTGTCCGTAGATTTCACAGACCAATATAAGTTGACCCACACTGCGTACATTTTGCTTAGGAGCAGGGCTCTGCTAACACTGGACTTCTTAAAACACTGGGGAAAAGCGTTAAAACCTTTCTACGGAACCCCCGTGCGCGAGTCCGACTCGCACTTGGCCCTTTTTTTTTATTTGCATTTGCGTTGACTTAGAAGGTTGATTTTTTCACGGCTTCAAGGGACCGCAGGCTTGTGTATTTGATATTAATTTCAGCATGCTACCTCTACGCGTTCCAGAGAAAAAAGGTCTTGACAGACAGACAGACAGACAGACAGACGGACAACAAAGTGATCCTATAAGGGTTCCGTTTTTTCCTTTTGAGGTGAGGTTTTTTTTTAAGTCAAAATAACGATGAGTTCATAGTAGCAGGGTTGGATGTAAATATCAGGACAATCTCGGCTCCCACGGCACCGGTTCATTATAATTACAAATATAACGCATGTCTGAATTTCCACGCGACGCGACTTACTCACTTTGAAGTATGGGTCAATTTGTTGTTTAATTTGATTTTAATAGTGATGAGTTAGTTCGCGCAGAAAATATGCTAATTACGTTTGAAAACTTTTACATTCATGATCTCAGTAGGAGTATCTTTTTGTATTTTTTCTCCCAATTTTTTATTTTTACGGTTTTCCCGTGAATATCAATTATATTTTTTATAAACTCACTGAAACATGAATACACAGAAAAAAACCAGAAAAATGCCAACCCCGGGAATCGAACCCGGATCCTCGACACTCCGGGTCGTGTGCTTTTCCCCTACACCACGATTGGACATAGAGGAAAGGCCGAATTTTTTCCATGTATTCAAATCTTAGCACACGACCCGGAGTGTCGAGGATCCGGGTTCGATTCCCGGGGTTGGCATTTTTCTGGTTTTTTTCTGTGTATTCATGTTTCAGTGAGTTTATAAAAAATATAACTTTTACATTTACGATGTTGTAACAATAAACTATTAAATTTATTCGACAGGTAGGTAAACTATATAATCATTATCAAAATATAAGGACATTTATGTAGCAGAGAGGGGCGAGCAAAAAAGTATCTTGTAACTGAAACTTCCGTGAGACTCAATCATAGTGAAATAAACGGGTCACTGAGAGGCCCGAGTACGAAAATTCGAATCCTGCGTAACGTAATCGAGTAGTAACGTTATCGAGAAATTTTTATGGCGTTTGGAATATCGTCCGCCCATGAGCGTATTTGGAACTAAAATTTTGTATGAAGTTTCTCAATTTCGACACGATAACGTTACGTTACGTAAGATTGAAATATTCGTAGGTATTCGGGCATCAGGAGACTATACCTAGTTTATTCGCGCGAGCACAGAATAAGTAATACTTAATGCTTAACTACAACTTAAGCACGAGTTTTCATAAAGAATTTCATTTCCAGAAATTTAGTCGAGTTTAGCATTCTGAAACTGTAGGGATTTCAGTTTTGTTAGCAACCTAAACAACTGGTACAGTACTCGCATGAGAATTGCCTCTTGAGTCAGAAAAAACGCACTTTCTCTATACCGTAATACAACAGTGCAAGCGCTGTTGGTTGGCGATAGCATTGGCGCAGGATAAAGTACCGTCTGTTTTATTAAGACTTTGTCCTGAGCTAAAGTCCTGAATGTATGGACTTGGGCAAAATATTCCAGAAATGAGCATGAAATGAGGTAAATTTTTAAGAAATTTAAAAAAGGAAGAAAAGCAAGTGGTTGTTCATTACTTTGTAAGGAAGATAAATGAATAATAAATGCAGCAGCAACATGGTTCCAAGTGGAAAAATAGGGGCTACTTTAGATTTTTCTTCTCTGCTTTATTTTTGTTAAAAATTATTTTGAGGAAGACGAAATGACTTCTCATGTCTAGCAGATTATGAAAATATGATTTTTTTTCTTACAAGAAAATTGTAATGTTATAATGTACAGAATGGTTACAAAAGTACTCATAAAAAAATACAAGCCTTAAGCAAAACGTTGTAATGTGCCAATGTTCCGGTCATTCAACAATATTACGAAACAGCTTTATTACACTTACGACTCGGACAATCGATACGTGCTCCACTTAGCAACATCGTCCTCAGCGATCGCGAACTTTTATTAATATCGGGACCAAGTGTGCTTCAGCGAAATCCATCTGGCATCAAAGTCATTTTAAGAGTACACGTACCTACCTACTATTTAGTCAGTATTTAAACAAGGTACAAAAATATAATATAAAGTACTAGGGAAGCATTATACTGTTTTGTAAATTCTGGCGTTACTTTTGATGACGTGAATATTTTGATGAGCAATAACTTGTTTAAATTTTTTTTCAACCTTGAATGACTGACTTAAATTAACCCACTACTTTGATAATCACGTTCAAATATTCATATTTTTTAATTTTAGAATTAGACGTCATCTGCCGGTCATAGAGCATAGACTAAAGGGGACGTTAACACGCGATTTACCCTCTGCCAATTTGACGTTTAGCCTGCCCATTTGGCACAGAGTCTGTTGAGTGTAGGTACCTATGCGTATTTTTGACATTTGTGTGAGAGGAACGTAACTAAATTTGCCATAAGCGTACAGTCCATGAGCGCTTTTAATAGGATTCCGGCAAATCGAAGCGCCATTGACAGTCGAAGCTTGCGAATGCTTTTCTAAATGCTCACAAACCGAGTGCTGTACCCACGTGTGTACCTTGTCCTCCTAGAAAAGGGAGCACCATTAATCACGTTCACGGGGGAGAGGGTGTAGTGAGGTACTCATATCACATTTAGGTTTTCTGAATTAAATTAGAATGGTCGATGCAACTTGTGACCAAAGGGCTGGCAGTTTTCTCTCTCAAAGAATCAGCATTGCTATTCAGCGAGGCAACGCTGCCAGCCTTTTGGGCACCATGCCACGGGGGCCTTATTTAGATTTAATTTAGTTTTAAGTTTTAGTTCATTTAGTTTTATGTCATTGTAAAATGCTTTTATAATGTAAATAAATTACTTTCATTCGAATATACCTGTTTTCAAAAACACCTTGTACAAAAAAAACACACGTTAATTTAGGTAGGGGGGGGGGGGGGGGGTTTAAGCCCTCACCACGTATCGCTAGGGGGGAGGAGGTCAAAGTTGCTCAAAATATCACTTGGTTAATGAAGTCCTCCAAAGTGGCGGAGATATTGTAGTTTAAAGATTAACTTAAAGGCTGCTCCTGTCTGTCTCCTCTAAGCCTGCCGTTAATGTAAGTGCCCAATCGCTTCCACAGATTTACACTCTCGTTATAATCGTCAATAGCGTCATATTACCTAACCCATGGAGTGGACGAAACCATAATTTCACTGTCATAAATTGCAACAGCCATCGTAAAATCCATGCTCGCAGCTAATATCTGTGCCAAGTGCTTAATTCGACGGATTTGTGGGCAAAACCGGCGGGGATAATGAGTGAAATGCTTAAAGCATTAAACCAACTGGAGAGGCCGACGACGGTCTTACTCTGTTACAAATAGAAGACCAGCGGTCATACTTGTCAAGATGCGAAGGCTGCTAAATACATTTACTTAGTACCACAGAATACAATTAAAGTACAAGATAGTATATTGATCTGCGCTCTATCGCCAAGTTAACGTGGCAAAGTCACTGGCTGTTACTGACGCTTTGGTGATCCATATTTATTTTATCGTGTGATAGTGAACGTGTGCGTGAACCCATGTTAGTGTTTGATGATTTCGGTATCTGCGTCCATAAAGACTTAATCGAAAAATAATAAAAAAAAATAATAAATATCATGGGACAAATTGACACCAATTGACCTAGTCCCAAACTAGGCAAAGCCTGTACTATGGGTACTAGACAACGAATAAACATACTTATATAGATAAATACATACTTATTTATACATATTAAATATCCAAGACCCGAGAACAAACATTCGTATTCATCATACAAACATTTGCCCCGACCGGGATTCGAACCCGGGACCTCAAGCTTCATAGTCAGGGACGCTAACCACTAGGCCATCCGGTCGTCAATGAATTTAATGCATTAATGAATTTATACATATAGTAAACTTATAGACAGATTTCCTACTTTCCTTTTGCAAATTACATATATTATTTGCCGTAATATTATGTCAAATGTCAAAAAATAAAAAAGGTTAAAAATAAAATTAACAACACCAATGAAACATCAAACAAAAATATCAAGTGTGATGAAAATTTATATAATTAAAATGATAATACAAATTAGGGTACGGCAATAAAAATTTACATTTCAATGTAAAATTGGTAAGTTCCATTGTACTTTTACATAGTATTGTCTATCGTTATTCAATATTGTTATTTACTTAGGTATGCCTAAGTATACTTTCTAGGTAGCCTCTATTTCACCATCTTTACAATTTGCAGTTTTATATGACAATTCGAACCACATTTCTTTGACAATACGATGCGCGCTAAAACAAAAGCTCTTCAAGTCAGCAGTTGACACCGAATTGTCATTGAAAACTGACAATTGTAAAGTTGATGAAATAGGGGCCTGGCTAGCCAGTCAAATGTGGCAGTTTTTTTTGCATAGTAACTAGTGCACACTCCTCCGCTTGGTTTAATTCTCTGAGCACGAAATGTAATGACTATATCGAGCCAGGGATAAAAAGTTGGCAGCCGGATCACTGACAAATGCGAATCAGAATATAAACATTTTATATAAGCGCCAGTCATTTGTAATGGAGTTATTTGACGGCTTTAAGTGGAATGGACTTTTATTGATATGCGCGTCACTCAGGAACGTTTTGCTTTGAAATTTAATACAATTCCATTTAGGTATTTCGGTAGATTGAAACAGAACATTGCTTTACTGTACAAACTTACAATCATTTGTATCAATGACAGAGCCTATCTCTGTATAAATCGCAAATTCCCCTATTTTTAACGGACTTAAAAAGTTTTAGGAGGTTCTCAATTCGTCGGAATGATTTGTTTTTTCATAAAAGGCACTAGCGTTTGTTAGCAATGAAACGAGCAGAAAAAGATTATTCCCTTAAGCCTCCGCCGGAAACCGGCCGGCCCATTTACAATTAAACAAAACATTCAAAAAAATATTCCATTAAAAGTCGGGCATGAAAAAATGACCTAAGTTTTTTCTCTTCAGATGATCCTAAAGGAAATTACATTGCTCATTTCAGTGGGAGAGTCGCGGCGACTGACGATTCCTTCATTTCCTCCTGTCGTATCGCGACCCTTTGTACAACTACGTAGTCTTAGGGCCCCGTTGCTGCTTTTCAGGGTTCCATACCTCAAAAGGAAAAAATGGAACCCTTATAGGATCAATTTGTCGTCCGTCTGTCTGTCTGTCTGTCTGTCTGTCAAGACCCTTTTTCTCTGGAACGAGTGGAGGAGCATGCTGAAATTGATATCAAATACTCAAGCCTGCGGTCCTTTGAAGCTGTCAAAAAATCAACCTTCTAAGTCAACGCAGTCAAAAGATACAGCCATTAAAAAGGCTTCCATACAAATTGCCGAAATGCGAAAACCTAAAGGGTACTTCCAGTTGTCCTAGAAACTTGAAATTTGGTATGAAGGTAGCTCTTATAGCACGACCACTCAGAAAAGTCTCAGAATTTTAAGTTTTTATACCTGTCTGTAGATTTCGCAGACCAATATTAAGTTGACCCCACACTGCGTACATTTTGCTTAGGAGCAGGGCTTTGCTAACTCTGGACTTCTTAAAACGCTGGGGAAAAGCGTTAAAATCTTTCTACGGAACCCTCGTGCGCGAGTACGACTCGCACTTGGCCGGTTTTTCATAATTAAATACCTACCTAATCAAATAGTGTTAGTAAAAATATAAAGTAGGTATTGAAATCGTTAAATTGAATAGATCGTAAAAAGAAAACCAGCAAATGTAAATATGAGCTAGTAAGTGTCATGATTTTTTGCCAATTTGATAGTAGTATATGGATATTATATTATGAACAAATAAAATTATTACTGCTTTAAGTAATAAGAATTTAGTTCTATTGAAGTTTAACAAAATATGCTTTTTATGCAAGAAATCAACCACAGTCAAGTAAAGCAATATCAAACTGTATAGTTAAAAAATTAAAATGCACATGAAATCTGAGCAAGGACACATTCCTTGATTTCTGCTTACGGGTGCTATTCAAATCAAAACCTTACAACAGTGGACTTAGCAGACAATTTATGATGGGCTGTATCCAGCGTATGTTGCCTTCATAACAATACCTATGCATTAAACACAATAAAGATACCCCAGTGGCCCTTGGCAAATAGACCCGTACATGCTTGGGAGAGGTGTGGTCTGCAGAATAAGCGATTAGATTCAAAGGATTCATAGGTAATATGCATATAGATGAGTGATATTCACAGGTAAAATTCATGAACGATTAGATTCAAAAGATTCACTGGTAATATGCATGAGCGATTAGATTCAAAAGATTCACTGGTAATATGCATAGATGAGTGATTGGATTCAAAAGATTCACAGGTAATATGCATAGATGAGTGATATTCACGGGTAATATTCATGAACGATTAGATTCAAAAGATTCACTGGTAATATGCATAATGAGTGATTGGATTCAAAAGATTCACAGGTAATGTGCATAGATGAGTGATATTCACAGGTAATATTCATGAACGATTAGATTCAAAAGATTCACTGGTAATATGCATAATGAGTGATTGGATTCAAAAGATTCACAGGTAATGTGCATAGATGAGTGATATTCACAGGTAATATTAATGAACGATTAAATTCAAAAGATTCACTGGTAATATGCATAGATGAGTGATTGGATTCAAAAGCTTCACAGGTGATATGCATAAATAAGCGATTGGATTCAAAAGTTTCACAGGTAATATGCATAGATAAGCGACTGAATTCAGAAGATTCACAGATAATATGCATAGATGAGCGACTGGATTCGAAAAATTCACAGGTAATATGCATGAGTGATTAGGTTCAAAAGATTTACATATAAGAGTAGTATACATATGCGTTCAGATTCAAAAGCGTTCAATTCACAGGTAATATGCACAAAATCTAAAGATGGGTGGGCCATAGGGACGTTATATCTTCGTAGAATCGAAATAACTGCTGGGGTGGACGGATGATTATTACTATTATCATTTATTTCAAATAATAGGCTAACAGCTCATTGAGCCGATACGTGTTTATCGCTGCACTTGTGTATAAAGTCTTTTTAAGTTTAGTGATTATCCAGAAAGTAGGTAATTTTATAAAATGTTTACGTATATTACTTGTTTTCTCTGATTTACTGAATACTACAAATTCTACCTTAGATATTCTTATATAAGTGTCAAAATGTGACATGACTTTCTACAAACTGAACAGTTGTTGTTGACAACTTCGGGGAGCTCCGCGAGTTTCTAAAAGTAATTAAAGATACATTTTAAACTTGTGTACTGTGTTCACGTACCTATTGTATTCAGCCGGGTATTTTTTCCAAAATCGCTGTTTGCTTATAATTTAAAGGTACGGCAAGAGGTACGTATGAGTTGTACCCGGGCACTTGGTCTCTGCAAACACCAGCTCAGCCACTTCTGTAAAACTTACCAAGGGATAGGTACCTTGCCCAGTCGAAGTATGTGTTTGTGCCCGCATAGGTACGTAAACGCTATTTAACGTCGCTAGAGACATACCCTTTGTGATAATATATTTTATGAACTTCGTATTTAATCTTCTATTAAATAATTGTGTAAATTAATATGTACAGAATATATCTACATCTACGTGATTTATAAAAAATAACAAGTAACTAAAACTACTTAAAAATAACAAGAATAAAATTTAAAATTAACCTGAATTCGAAATATCGGGAGCTCATAAAAACTTTGAGTTAATCGCGGTCAATATCTCTTTTTCATTATGTCTAATTATTTTCGGTTCATAAAATATATGGACTTCAGCAAAGTAATGCCTGCTTCAATCAATGTATTTTGGTGATCTGTATATCCATATATTTTTATTTGAAAGGAAATACTTTATTTACATAATAAAAGCAATTTACAATAACATTAAATCTAAGCTTAAACTAAATAAACTACAACTTAAAATTAAATTAAATCTAAATAAGGCCCCCGTGGCATAGTGCCCAAAAGGCTGGCAGCGTTGCCTCGCTGAATAGCGATGCTGATTCTTTGAGAGAGAAAACTGCCAGCCCTTTGGTCACAAGTTGCATCAACTAAGCGCTTGAAAGTAGATTTAAGAAAATTAGGTACATTTAAGCCACGGGTAGCCGCACACATATTTTGACGCAGTTATAGTCGTCCCACAATAACTATGCAACGAACTGACAACAGTAGAAATCTAAAGTTTGTTTATGGCAAACCCTGATTTATAGTCAAACAACACGTTTTGAATTTTTGATTAGATTAAATATTAAACAGGTCATCGTTCATTCACCATCCACCATTAAAATACCTCTCATATTTCGTTTTCTAAATTTTTTTTACCGTACAACGGCAAAACCTACTAAACACTGGCAAAATTGTCCTCCAATGGACAGAGCCATATTAAAAAAAAAAACAGCAACTTTTGACTGCTACTATCATTATTTTTTTAATTTAAGAAATGTCTGAGTGACATGAAAAAAGTATTACCACAGCGTGTTTTCTCTGGGTTGCCAATTAATATCTTATGCAGAGTTATCGTGGGACGATTGTGTATCGTAGGTTTGCCCGTGCATATACATGCATCATGATCACGGGCAAACCTGGCTATGCTCGTGATCCTGATGCATGTAACTACGTCAAATTATCGGGATCTCATCATACCTATAAAGTAACCGCTTTCAATATCCCAATATTTTAAATATCCCGTTTTTAGTTCACCGAAAATCATTCGATCCATTTTTTTTAAACATGCCATTTTTCGTTTTTCTTTCTGAATATGCTGATACACTGCAGTAACAGCTACAGTGAATCGTCATTGCAATGGTTAAGAACTGAACAGACGAAGGGATATGAGTGTTGACAACCTGCATTCACCTCAAGGCATTCAACGGTAAACAAACACTACACGCAAGTTGAAAACTCATGATGAAGAGAACGCACAGTTATGTGGACACAGCTTTAGATGCTCGTGATTGTTTGACTTAGTTCATTCACTAAAAAGTTTAATTGAGGTAACAAAAGTGAAGAACAAAAAAGATTCCACAGAATCCCCTATTCCACAGAGCTGTGAGTAAATTTTCCAATTAACAACTGACTTTTGGATTCCTCCATTGAAAGATTGGCAGCATTGAAAATGGGAAAATTAAAAAAGGTGTATTTTTACAGATCCAATCACATTGCAAGATAATAATATCACTGAGCATACAAAACAAAATATAGGATTCGTAATATTTTTCCTTATTTTAAACCCCGATGCAAAAATAGCGATGCACAGAACTATTTGCACGCGGGTTTTTTATATCAAAAGCGAGTTTAATCGTGATGGTTCTTAGCTAAGTTTCGTCAAAATCAATCGAGCTGTTTTTGAGATACTGAATTTTTTAAATTAAAATGTCGGGTGTTTTTTAACTTTACCAAGTTGTTCGGGTTATTACAGCCGTTAACGGATACATCCATACGCACGCAGGTCAAACTTATAACACCCCTCTTTATAAAACTGGACAAGTGCGAGTCGGACTCGCGCACGAGGATTCCGTAGAAAGATTTTAACGCTTTTCCCTAGTGTTTTAAGAAGTCCAGTGTTAGCAGAGCTCTGCTCCTAAGCAAAAAGTACGCAGTGTGGGGTCAACTTATATTGATCTACAAAATCTACAGACAGACATAAAAATCTAAGATTTTGAGACTTTTCGGAGTGGTTGTGCTATAAGAGCTATCTTCATACCAAATTTCAAGTTTCTAGGACAACTGTAAGTACCCTTTAGGTTTTCGGATTTCGGCAATTTGTATGAAAATTGCCTTTTTAATGAATGTATCGTATGATTGCGTTGACTTAGAAAGTTAATTTTTTCACAGCTTTAAGGGACCGCAGGCTTGAGTATTTGATATTAATTTCAGCATGCTACCTCCACGTGTTCCAAAAAAAGGGGCTTCACAGACGGACCACAAAGTGATCCTACAAGGGTTCCGTTTTTTCCTTTTGAGGTATGGAACCCTAAAAACGGTTAAAAAACGACAATAAAAATATTACCACAGGCCAAACGATCAGTCTACCTACCTGCCTACCTTCCTACCTGGGTATCCCTATGGACGTGGGCATAAAACCTCTCGTCAAGAGAGTCTCTTGACTTTCTATGGCTGGATGGCCCTCAAGCTCCGGGTCTGGAAGGAAATGGGGCTTTATTCTGTAATTATTGATTTTATCTTACATGAATTAGGGGAGATATTGAATAAACTGGGATTAAATAGGTCACCTGTGCGTATTGATTGTTGATACCAGGAGTCTTTTGACTTATAATCAATTTTATTTACTTAATAGAGGCCTCAGGTGACCAGAGGGCTGGCCACTATTTCGCACAACGTATCAGCATCGTGCCCATTGACAGCGATTTAGGCCAAATTTTTTACCATTGGGTTAAGTTTTAATATGTTTTTCTTTGTTTTTATGTTGATGTTATAAATAACATCTGTTTATTAAAATAAACAGTATTTTATTTACCAAATGTATCCGAATTTAAGACACGTTGATCAACAATTATTTTATAACGTTGATTACTAAATATGTACCTAAATCTAAAATTTCAGCATAACAATTGAACAAGTTTTGATAATTGGTTGAAAGAAAACTTAAGTTAACTAAATATATACGGTAGTACGTAGTACGCAGTTGCTTAAATACATACCTACCTACAAATTCGGTTTGAACGTGTCAATTTGAAGTGTCAAGTTTAATAATTACTAAGTATATCATAACTTAATTATTAAATTTCTTCCTATGAAATAGGCTTAGAAATGAATAAGGCCCAAGTCTTTTTTTACACGACAAGGAAGGCAAACGAGCAAGTGAGTCCCGTGATAAGTGATCACCACTGCCCATAGACACCCGCAACCCCGGCGGGTTTACGGATACGTTGCCAACCCAGAGAGCTGAGCAGAAATGCCCGTAATTACACCGTCTTACTCTCCACACCGGAACACAACAGTGCAAGCACTGCTGCTTAGCGGCAGGATTAGTGAGTAAGATGGTGGTAGCGATCCGAACGAACCTCGCACAAGGTCCTACCACCCGCGGATTGTTCGTGTAGAGAACCCTAAAAATTTAAATCGATAACATTTTAACGTTCGCGGCAACAAAATAAAGAAGAAACGCGAACGCACGCCGAATGCTTTCAGTGACATTTCCCCTGCGACTAGCCGCGTAATTACAGCTACCTGTCGTTAGCATAAATTTTCTAAAAGGTACATTAACGTGCCGATTATAAACGTTTCTATGTGTGGATTTAATAACGGGTTTTAGTACGAAACCGGCGTGGAAATGTGGGTTTTTTTCTTCTCACGTCCACTTTACAGAGCTGGATTTATATGCGCAAAGGGTAGAGTATCGAACGTTAATTTTTTTTATTATGAATATTTAATTAGAGCTCCTATAAAGCTTACTAGTACGAAAAATACGTAATAATGGAGCGGTATTTTTTTAACTCTCGACTTAAAAAGAGGCTTAAGAGGGGTGTTATTAGTTTGCTTCGTCTTCTTGTTTCGGCGTCTAGCTCCTAAACGGAAAGACCGATTTAGACGTGTATTTGTATAATCGAACGATATTTTAACCGAAATCGTTCTAGCCAAGCTTTATAAATATCGGTTTGACCGTTTTGAATAAAACGCGTAGCTTTTAAATAAAAATGTCGGAGGTAAGTTTTTAAATGTAAGTCATTTTACGTTGTGATATGCACGTGGATGATCAGTTTAGGAGTACCTATAAGTGGTAGCTTTATGTTAAATATTCCTCGAATTTTACTGTTGACCTTCAACACAGACCGTTAAAGAGACTATTCCGCTAGAAAAAATATTCCAACAAAAATTCATATCAAAATCCAAAAGTAAAATACAGTTTATACGACAAAATTCCGCAACTCGCCACTATTAGCCATACATTATTGAACTTGCCAAAAGGAAATACGATCAGCCGGACATCGTCGTAAAATCGTACGAGGAAAGCTTATTGGCAGAGCAACTTTATTGGTACTATCGTGACATAGCTGATCCCTCATAAAAATATGTATCGATATTGTAAGAAAAATATGACGGCGAACTTACGTTAACGCAACTCACGACCCTGGTACACGGTACACGGGAATATGAACGTTCAATTCGGTTTTTACGACGGTCGAACGGGCAAAATTGCTTGGCTTGCTGATTCAGGGATATTGAACACTGCAGTACATTGTGCGGGTGTGAAATACAGGAGGTGTGTCGGTTCGCGTCATAATTTTGTTGGCGAAGATGTTTCGTATCGGGTTATCTAAAGGGGCCCTTTTGTATCTATGAAATAATCATTTACATACGAAGAGTTATGGGTTATGGGCTTTTCGCTGAGAGGGATAATGTATCGGGATTTTGGAATATCATCGTTGAATCACGTATACCAACTTACCCATAAAAAGTACAATCCTGTTTCGTGTAATAAAATGAATGTTTTGCCAGCGTCTGGCAAAGACACAATGTCAAAGCCACACCTCTTTAGATACTCGTATTATTCGTAATCTTTCTTTTACGAAATAAGTTTCAGTGATAGCAAGAAATTCTTTGATACGTTTTTATTTTGATTCTTATTCGTATTTTACCTAATGAAAGACTTTAATCACGCCTCAAAGTAAACCTTTTGAAATTGTCATTAAAATAATACTCCGTCCCAAGCACCATCATGCCAGTTTTAATTAAAGAAGATCATTAAAAATAATAACGAGAGCGCGTAAAATAAGAGTCTCAATTGATTTTAAACGCTAACTGACTACGAATGTGTTATTTGCTTTTGATTATAATGGTAAAGAGAAAAACACAGACAGCTTCATTAAAATTTAATTCAACACATGAAATTTTTTGCGGGTGGTAGGACCTTGTACGAAGTCCGTCCGGATTGCTTCCACCATCTTACTAGCTAATCCTGCCGATAAGCAACAGTACTTGCACTGTTGTGTTCCGGTGTGGTGAGTGAAGACAGCATGTAGCCAGTGTAATTACGGGCACAAGGGGCATTTCATTTTAGCTCTCTAGGTTGGCAACGCATCTGCAAACCCCCCGAGGTTCCAGGTGTCTATAGACAATGGTGATCGTCAGGCCACACTGTTAAACGTCAAACAAAAACCTGAGATAACGCGACAAGCAGTTCTTAGTTAATTACATCTGCCAAAATATGAAAACGAACTATGACGTAGGTATTCTTTTACAGCAAGCCCGTTTTGTATGTTTTATACAATATTCTGAGTTTTCACTAGGCAAGATGAGACAAGCAACATATTTGACGCACGTAACTTTGCTGTTATATTTGTTTATCAATTATGTTGTTAGTCTGATTTTGTCAATTCAGAGTAATTGAAATAATTCAGGCTCTACGTAATTTTAGTCGCTAAAAACCGTGCTATTTTAAGTCGTCATTTTAAAATGCTGTACGCACTGGCATGTGCCAGTGTGCTGCTAATAATAACAGTACATCCGCACTACACAACTTCCGTCCCATTACTCAGTAAAAGAGTATACCTAATGTATTAATTTTAAGCATTAACTTATGACCGTATTTTTATTCTCACATCCCAAATATATCGGGCCTACTTCGACCATAAGAATAAATAATGGACGGGCTCAAGGTCACGATATTAGACTATTCGTTAAACAGACTATCACGGCCGGCGTCACCGCACGCGCGTTTGGTTGTTTATAATCTGGTTGTAATAGTTTTACGTGAGCCTGTATGTATTTTATTTTATATTTGTAGGTAAGTAATACTTACTTAAATCACCTTAAATGGCTTCATTTGGTATGGCACTTATAATATCTTCTTGTTTAGAAGTGTCCATAATTATGTAATCTACACCTATAAAACAGTACCGTGACTGACTGACTGACAGACAACGCACAGCCTAAACCACTGGACCTAGAGACTTGAAATTTGGCACACATGTACCTTGAGTATCACTAACAAGGGATTTTTAAAAATTCCCACGGGATAGGGAACTAGCCCATTTTGAAATATTTCACGGGGGCAAAGCCGCGGGGCATAAGCTAGTTATTTATAAATCTCACATTTTGTAAAATTGAAATAAAATAATCATCTTAAAGTAAAGAAAAACTTATATCTTAGTGATATTATCTTTACGTACGGTACGTAAGTACCTAATATTTAACAGCAAGCAAACCTAACAACACGCATGGACGACAGAGGGGTGTAACGACGTGAAGGGGGAAGTAGAACGTGACGGGGGGACGTGAATGGCGGCGTTTTGGACTCGGTCAAAAGAGATTCCGTTCTACTATGTTATTATTTATTCTTATGCTTCGACTACAAAACGTGAGTGTCCCGTTTATTCTGATCAATCAATGAAATGAAATTAAGTTAATAATTCACATACTAATAATTTTTATTTTTTGTTTTATGGCTACTTTAAGAAACTGCTGCTTTTGCTAGACACCTTACTTTACTTAGTTAAATATAAATTACTCTTTATTGAATAAAAATAATTTGAGTTTAATATCAAAGGAAATGTGTTATTTATTTAATTCAAAGGTCTTCGTTATAAAGAAATCTACGAAGTCGCACGTGTCAGTGTTGCCAAAAACTACAGGCGTCCTCCAACCCCTTATATTCCCACTGCACGCGGGCTTGCCGAGTCCTCAGTAAATATTTGAAAGATTTACAATTTACACCCATCTGGGGAACTTGGACGCTTTTCGTTCTATTAAGTGCCGGAATTTTGTAATTACAAATGTTTCGACGATCGTTTAGCTGGTATTGTTTACGGAAACGATGCGAAATAATTTGTGACGCTACTCGATAGTGATGGAATTTCATCAGGAGTTTTAAGTGGGTTTTGTTCTCTGAATACGATTTAATGAATTTGTGTTTAATGGATTATGGCGGGGTATTAAAATGGTTTTAATGGATCACATTTCGTTACGTATATTTTTAATGTTTAAAATTTATTAGTGCTTTCGGAAAGACCATGATTGCTAAGACGAATGCGCCGCAAGAAACATGGCATAAAGTGTTTTCTTCTAAAAACAAATAACAATACAGTAACAACAAATGTATTGTTTGTTTAAAGAAAACAGACTAAATCATTACAAAAACACTGTAGGTACTGACAATTTGACATGATGACTGCGGTCAGATCTTGTGGGATTACAAGGTCGAAACTCCATTCCACGTAGGTAATATTAAGGTAAATCTTGTTCTTAACAAAAAAGCTTTAAGAAAATGTGATCTGTAAAGCAAAATAATGAGCAAGCTATAAATCTTCATTAGCAATGGAATATCTGAATAGCAAACGGTAGATTTGCAAAACTTTGGCCTTTTGCGTAATTGCGACTGACCCCAAGTCATTTTCGTACAAAATTCGAGTTTGCAAGCGCAAAATTCGAAACTTATTTTTATTTTAAATTTGGCAAACACCCTAGTTAATTATCACAATAAAAATCAAAGTTACTAGTTGAAAGTAGTACTTTTCAAATTAGGTACACTTATAAATATGAGAGTAACGGAATGGAAGTGGAATGGACACAAAAATGTATGAAAATATTAGGACTTTTTTTTTCAATTATATTTTTTATAAACTCACTGAAACATGAATACACAGAAAAAAACCAGAAAAATGCCAACCCCGGGAATCGAACCCGGATCCTCGACACTCCGGGTCGTGTGCTTTTCCCCTACACCACGATTGGACATAGAGGAAAGGCCGAATTTTTTCCATGTATTCAAATCTTAGCTTGTTTTTATCACTTTTTGCAGTGACTAGCGCCATCTATGCGATTACTTCGTAAACCGAAAACAACGCACCCTTTCGAAACTTATCAGTTTACCCAGGCTCAACAACGAGATGGCGCACTAAAGCAATCAATTCATGATCTCAGTAGGAGTATCTTTTTGTATTTTTTCTCCCAATTTTTTATTTTTACGGTTTTCCCGTGAATATCAATTATATTTTTTATAAACTCACTGAAACATTCAGTGAGTTTATAAAAAATATAATTGATATTCACGGGAAAACCGTAAAAATAAAAAATTGGGAGAAAAAATACAAAAAGATACTCCTACTGAGATCATGAATTGATTGCTTAAGTGCGCCATCTCGTTGTTGAGCCTGTGGTAAACTGATAAGTTTCGAAAGGGTGCGTTGTTTTCCGGTTTACGAAGTAATCGCATAGATGGCGCTAGTCACTGCAAAAAGTGATAAAACAAGCTAAGATTTGAATACATGGAAAAAATTCGGCCTTTCCTCTATGTCCAATCGTGGTGTAGGGGAAAAGCACACGACCCGGAGTGTCGAGGATCCGGGTTCGATTCCCGGGGTTGGCATTTTTCTGGTTTTTTTTCTGTGTATTCATGTTTCAGTGAGTTTATAAAAAATATAATTGATATTCACGGGAAAACCGGTAAAAATAAAAAATTGGGAGAAAAAATACAAAAAGATACTCCTACTGAGATCATGACTTTTTTTTTCACCTATTAAAACATACCTAGTGCTCGTGATTCTAAGTAGTATATCATAAAAAAAAAGGGGGTACAGCTTTCCGTAAAATGGCCCCAGTTTAGAGTTAGCTTGGAAAATTATTTTATCAGTCCAGTGGCTCTCAATCCCGGCCCTGTTTGTCAACCTTTTCACTATCACTCTGGGTTAATGATTTATGTGAGGCAATGCGATTAGCATCGAAGAGAGCCGGTGCATTTCAATTAGTGTCGAGTCTGCTGAATATGCATGGCGGCTTTTGATTGGCCTGTTCGGTGTTGAATCATTTTTGGATAGTTAATAAGGACGGTCGTGAACGGGTTATTTAAAGGAATATGGTTTGAAGTTTTTGTTTTTTTTAATACCATTAAATCATTACCACTAGTGATTGTTGTATAAAAAGTTTTATATGGTTTGGTTTATACTCCGATAGATGTCGCTGTACTGTTTCATAGCAAAGCTGAATCGCGCCTGCTACCCTACATGTCACTATAATAAAAATGACGATGAAAACGAGGGTAGTTTGTGCGCCAGGTCAGCTGCGCCTAGTAGTCGCGCAGGCAGAGCTTGGCACGCAGTACGCGTCTTGCTGCCGCTGGGTCGTGCGCTCCAGAGGAAGGACCACGAATGAGTCCGAAACATGTCGGGCGTATACACGTGAGTGATCCGTTTATTTCATCACGTTTAAGAGGAGATTTAGAGATTACATTTGTACCTAATTTATCATGAGCATTTCCTTCACTGAAAACAGTGAAGGAAAACATCGTGAGGAAACCTGCACACTCCTGCGAAGCAATTCAATGGTATGTGTCGAAGTTCCCCAATCAGCACTGGGCCCGCGTGGGAAACTATAGCCCAAGCCCTCTCATTCTGAGAGGAGGCCTCGTGCCCAGCAGTGGGACGTAAATAGGCTGATGATGATGAAGAGAAGATTAATAAAAAGATTTCATACCAGTTTCTTGCAGCTTTTATAAAAATAGTACTTCCTAATCCTTTCAACGTTTATTTTTATAAAGTAAAAGACATTGTGATAAGCCGGGGAGGCAGGAAGCTCGCGGGAAGTACGGGGTGCGGCGACAAATAGCACTTCCGGTGTTAGCGAATCCTTACTGTGCTCTGAATTAACAGAGGCCATATTTCATGATTCTAGCTGATCCTAATGAAAGAAGACTATGCAGTTGAAAAAAGTGATGAACTTGATCTTTTTAAAAGTAGAATCTAGCTTTTAAAAATTTGCTTGTTTAAGGTGAGAGTTGTGAAACTTGTGAATGTTCAACTCACAACCATATCGAATTCAATGGAGACTGGGACAGAAGCAATAACCTTAAAAGGGTCCACTCAAAACGCCTATACGTACAGTCGAAGAAATTGAATCGCGTACCTCTGTGGAACCTTTTCACAAACATTAAACAATGATTTTTGGCAGACTTATGGAAATATCAATACGACATTTGCAGTGTGCGAATCAGTTACTTCAACGGTACTTTCGTTATAAAAACTAATGGTGCAGTTATTAGATACTTAACTTAAAACATTCAAAAATACGTTATTTCTTCCAAATTTGCCGTCCGATGTATAAGGTGTAGAAATACGTCGAAAAATTCAGTTAGCAATATCCAAGCATAACTGTATCCATTCGAATTTCAATTTACGTAAATATTTACGTTGACCATCTGTGCGGAGGCTGTATTACTTCACTACCTTGGTTACAGCGCTGAAGGTTTCGCAATTTGTTTGATTTCGCCCCCCTTACTTTTAAAACCGACCAACCTCCCTTTTTGGCAAAAATGAGTTAGAAGTACCGTTAGAATACGCTTTCCAAGCTCTATCTTGGTGGTGAAACCCGTTTTTTGATACGCCGCTCCGTTCTTGATTTAGCCTCCAGCTAAAGGTAGGTTAATGGTGATTTTCAGAAATAAATAACTAGCAAAAGCTACCAAGTGCATGTTAATGAATATAATAACAATTTTATTACTGCATAAAGCGACTAAAACATGTATAGTCGTTTTTTGTTGTAAACTATAAAACAAATATGTCATTTCGGACGTCTGAAAAAACAGTCAAACCTACCCTTAGTATTTTTTTCCTGTACTAAATTATTGCGTTGATAAAAATATTCAACTGCAAAAACAAACTTAACGAAGACTAATTGGTTTTGAATGTAAGGTTTCTCCTATCGGCGGCGGGAAATATAAGGTATAGTCAAAAACCGCTTAAGAATGCTTAAGCGCCCCCCATCCCCGCACATTAGTCGCATTTTCAACCTTGATCGAGACTGCACACGGCGCGCGCGCATCCCGTTTTGAATTTATTTACTACTGAGTTCGTTATACTTATGCGTACAGTCGAATTCTCCAATATCTATACAGGTCAACAGTTCAAAAATATCTATACACAGACCTTATTGCCAGTTACCATAAGGTCTGTGTTTAGATATTTATCAACCGTTGGCTGTACAGATATTGGAGAACTCGACTGTACATAATGAATTCCAGATCTCGAAAACTCTGCATCTATTACGTTACATATAATAATCGCAATGAAGAAATATCACGTGACAATAATCAAATTCTCGGGGGTGAAGGTTAGTATTGTAAAAAAAACCAGGCAAGAGCGTGTCGGACACGCCCAGGATAGGGTTCCTAAGCCATCATGAAAAAGCCCTGGCATATATACCTACCTAATTTAAAGGTATTTTCATCGCACCTATTCGAAACCAGTGTTAGCAGAGCCCTACTCCAAAGCAAACTGTACGCAGTGTGGGGTCAATTTATATCGGTTACGACATAGACAGGGTGTACATTTGGAGTACTGCACTTTATGGATGTGAAACGTGGACACTGACACTGAGAGATAGGGAAAGACTGGAAGCTTTTGAGATGTGGTGCTGGAGGAGAATGAAAGGCATA